>CM036941.2:13528751-13759545 GCA_020352615.2 Yoshiicerus persimilis
AAGAGAGTGACTGTCAGTGTGTCAAGTATAAATTAGATTTTATTCTCCAATTAAATACTTTTCAACTACAAAACAATGCAAATTATTGCGGCTACCTCGTCCAACTAAATAAAAGTGAATTTGTTATAACTGCGGTTACATTTCAGGCAATAACATTTATTTATTTGATTTATTAATATTCAGGAAATAACAAAGCACCTTTTTTGCTTCAATTAGATTTTCAATTCCTTTTTTTACTTCTAAATAGCTCTTAAGAGGAAGTACCAAAAAGCAATTTGCTTTTTTCCCAAACTCCATGGCCAAACCTATAACTTTTTTATTTAAGCTTGTAAAATAGCCAATTTGCTTTTTTCTAAAAACACAATTGCTTTTCTGTTCCATGCCTACATTCCGCTACTTTTCTAAATCATTTGCCATGGTTTATTCATATAATGCATATGCTTTATTCCGTGTATTACGCAACTTGTTTAGTTGGTTGTCAGATTATGTATTTAAGTTAGATTATGTTAGACTATATCGCAATGTACGTGAATGTACTTCAAACTTGAATAAGTATTTGTAGATAAAATATTTATTATATAGCTTATGTAATCCTATGTTATGAAATGCAATTAAGTGTACATCACGAGACATGCTCAGATAAGTTTTCGAAACAGTGAGATAATTTGATACACTTACAATACTTCTCTGGTATAAATTACTGCACAAAAATAAAACTTCACTGAAATAACCTGAAAACGTTTTAAGTGTCACAACTTAAGTGTCAATTTTCACGATGTCTACTAAACCATATGAAGAATTTGAGGACGGGCCTTTAAGAGACAAGATTCTCTTAACTCAGAATAGAAAAATATTCCCTGACGTCTTTGTAAAATTTGGGACAGGTAAATGCGTGTTTCCGCCAACTTTCGCCAAATTCAGAGACGCTATTGAAAATTTCCAAGTAAGAAATGACGACATCTGGCTTGACACTTACCCAAAATCAGGTTATCATTGTAAAACATAACTAAACTCTTTTATTTTAAGGGAATCCAATAATATTCTGAGAATTTATTTCTATTTTCTGCTTACAGGAACTACATGGTCCCAAGAAATGATTTGGCTTATTGCTAATGATTTGGATTATGAGGGAGCAAAGAAAGAACTCTATGAACGAGCTCCTTTTTTTGAGTATGAATTTCTTTTCCTCTTTTTATTAGCCAGTAATATATAATAATTAAAAGAGAATGCAATTCCCAGAAAATATTAAATTGTTGAAGATCGTAATGAATTTGTTGTACATTTAGATTATCTGGAATACTTGCGGACATTGATAGCGTGAATAATGATTTTCATGCTATTGAAGCTGGAAAAAGCGTTCCAAAGTCAATAGAAACGATTGTACAGCTACCATCGCCAAGAGTTATTAAAACTCATCTAACGTACGACTTTCTCCCGAAAGAAATTGTAAGTGGGGAAAAGAAACCAAAAATTATTTACGTCACTCGGGAACCAAAGGACGTCTGTGTTTCCTTTTATCACCACCAAGTGATGTTTCAAGGATACTTGGGGACTTTGGACGATTTTGTCGAAGAATTTGTAGAAGGATATTGTAAACACATTTAATTACGCCTTAATTTATCATGAATAACTTTTAATCGGCTAGTTTAGTTTAGCAATCAAAAATAATACATTATATTTATGTTTACAGGCTTAGCTGGTTCCTATTGGTCTCATGTGGCAGAATTCTGGAAGATTCGAAAGTTGCAAAATTTCTAAACAAGAAAATTACAGAGGAAGAAAAACTGAAGTTAGTTGACCATCTCAGTTTTGAAAAAATGAAGAACAATCCTTTTGTTAATCATGATGATTTGGCCAAAGTAATAAATGAGAGTCATGGAACAGAACTAAAAACAAGTTTCATTCGGAAAGGAAAAGTTGGTTCGTGGAAAGAAGAGCTGTCAACGAAATCTATTAAATTATTAAATGAATGGAACTCGAAACATTTTATTGATGGATTGTATCCTAAAGTAAACTAATATCTTCCAAAGTAAATAAAACTGATTATAACACTAATTAACTAACACGGCATATTCTTAAATGAAACAAAATTAGAATTTAATTCTTCAAGGCTACTTGTAGGAAAAATAGGGGAACATATAGTATTTTAGGGGTGAACTTACATATTAATTGGGTGTACGATAATTCAGGGGCAAATTAAGTTTAATAGGGGCATGGGTATTTACAGACGTTTCTAAACCGACGCCGAATAGAGAAGTTTGAAGCACCAGCATTTACATTATTTAGTATTTATTATGTGATGTTTTTATTATGTCGCTTTTGTGTATTTCATTTAATCAACTAAATTATAATGACGTGATGAAAAAATCACTGTAACTATCAGTAGTTGCAGTGTTTTTGATGAGATTGTTTGTGTATGAATCCCTCAGGCAAGTATTATATTATTTTTATAATGTCATAATTATTGAGAACCTTCGATAATCTTTGAATTTTTGAGAACGGTAATGACTAATGACTAAGTATTTAGAATTTAGGGTACTTTACTGTAATACAATTCAAGTTTTTCGACATGAAATGCAGGGTGAGTTTTTGTTGCTGGCAATTGTATTCAATTTGCTATTTGTTAACGGATTAATGTGGGTAAATAAAGGGAAAAGTTAAAATAAGTTAGGGAAAAATGAGTTTACTTTTACAATTTGTTAATGGATTAATGTGGGTAAATAAAGGGAAAAGTTAAAATAAGTTGGGAAAAATGAGTTTACTTTTACAATTTGTTAACGGATTAATGTGGGTAAATAAAGGGAAAAGTTAAAATAAGTTAGGGAAAAATGAGTTTACTTTTACAATTTGTTAACGGATTAATGTGGGTAAATAAAGGGAAAAGTTAAAATAAGTTAGGGAAAAATGAGTTTACTTTTACAATTTGTTAACGGATTAATGTGGGTAAATAAAGGGAAAAGTTAAAATAAGTTAGGGAAAAATGAGTTTACTTTTACAATTTGTTAACGGATTAATGTGGGTAAATAAAGGGAAAAGTTAAAATAAGTTAGGGAAAAATGAGTTTACTTTTACAATTTGTTAACGGATTAATGTGGGTAAATAAAGGGAAAAGTTAAAATAAGTTAGGGAAAAATGGGTTTAGTTTTACAATGCTTTCTACATTCATGATACATAAGTATATTTAGGGGTTAGGAATACATTCAGGGAAAAAAGTACTTTTACTTCTGGAAAAATGATCTTTTCAGGGCCTAATAAATGACACCCATTATTGTACTAAACTAATGTATATTGGTATCCCCGACAATAAATAATTATGGGGCAAGCGTTATTATATAATTGTTAATGGAATCTGTCTTCTATACCATGCACCCATATGCATAAATCAGGTAATCTGATATAATTAATATGCATGTGCTTAATTGATTGATTGCATTCCAAACAGTTCGCATTTAAAGTAAACAAGCGCAGCTTTATGATGTGGGTTTGTCCGTCAGTGAGAGAGTGAGTGTGTCAAGGTTCGCAATACAACGAAAGATATTTCTTTTAATTCTTTTAAATTTATACTTGAAATGGAAAGGAAAGTCACTTTTGAAAACAGGATTAACGGGTACCAAATCTTATTTCTCAATTATTTGATCAATTTGGCTACCTCCACCAAACAAATAAAAGTTTTACTATTATTTTAGTCACAAAAAACAAACTTCGTTGAAATACTCACCATCCGCTATACTTTTCTTCATCATTTGCCATGGTTTATTTATAGAATATATTATGCTCTCTGTACCGTGTATTATTACGCAATTTGTTTGTTTGTTTGACTATGCAAAAATGCAGTGGCCCTGAATTTATTTCAAACCTGAATACGAATTATAAAGTAGATAGGAAAGTATAAGCACCATTTTTATTATATTGTTTGTGATATCCTGCCCTGTGAAATGAAAGTAAGTGCACATTACGAGACATGCTCAGAAAAGTTGTCGAAACAGTGAGATAATATTAAATTAATTTACAATGCATTTTTCTAAGTAACAGCTAAGCCATTTATAAAACTTCATTGCTATAAATTACTGCACAAAAGCAAAACTACTTCACTTCACTGAAATAACCTAGCTGGAAACGTTGTAATTGTGACGACTGTGATTTTCATGATGTCTAATAAACCGTATGAAGAATTTGAGGACGGGCCTTTAAGAGACAAGATTCTCTTAACTCAGAATAGAAAAATATTCCCTGATCTCTATGTAAAATTTGGGAAAGGTAAATGCGTGCTTCCACCAACGTTCGCCAAATACAGAGACGCTATTGAAAATTTTCAAGTAAGAAATGACGATATCTGGCTTGCCACTTACCCAAAATCAGGTTATTAATTTAAGCATAATTAAATTCTTTTTTATGTTCAGGAAGGCCAATACAGAATAATAGTCTGAAATTTTATAACTCTAATAATAAAATTGCAGGAACAACATGGTGCCAAGAAATGACTTGGCTTATTGCCAATGATTTGGATTATGAGGGAGCTAAGAAATTCGTCTATGAACGAACTCCCTTTATCGAGTATGAATTTCTTTACTCCTTTTAGTAGTATGTAATAATGAGTACTTACAAGAAATTATATATCCCAGCAAAACAGCAAATTATTGAGGATCTTAATAATTTTTTTGAAATTTTAGACTAAATGCTCTAATGCGGGACATTGATACTGTAAATAACAATACTCATACTTTTGAAGCTGGAAAAAGAGATCCAAACTCAATAGAAAACATTGCGCAGCGACCATCACCAAGAGTTATTAAAACTCACCTAACTTACGGCTTGTTCCCAAAACAAATTGTAAAGGGGGAAAAGAAACCAAAAATTATTTACGTCGCTCGGGAACCAAAGGACGTCTGTGTTTCCTTTTATCATCATAAAGTGATGTTTGAAGCCTACTTGGGAACTTTAGAGGACTTCGTCGAAGAATTTGCAGAAGGATATTGTAAGCACATTTAATTACGACTTAATTTATCATGAATAACTTTTTATTGGCTAGTTTAGTCTAGTAATCAAAAATGATACATTTACTTATGTCTGCAGGCTTAGCTGGTTCCTATTGGTCTCATGTGACCCAATTCTGGAAGATCCGTAACGAACCGAATGTTTTTTTCATTAAATACGAAGACATGAAACAAGTGAGCATTTAAAATGTTACTTCTTGAATTAATTTGTTAAATAGATAGATTTAAATATTTGAACATTGAGTAGGATTTGTCTGCAGTTGTGGAAAAAGTGTCAAAGTTTCTGAACAAGGAGATCACAGAAGAAGAAAAAGTGAAATTAGTTGACCATCTCAGTTTTGAAAACATGAAGAACAATCCGTTTGTTAACATGGATGATTTTGCGAAGCAAAGGAATGAGAAGCATGGAACAGAACTAAAAACGAGTTTCATTCGGAAAGGAAAAGTTGGTTCGTGGAAAGAAGAACTGTCACCGAAATCCATTAAATTATTGAATGAATGGAACTCGAAACACTTTATTGATGGATTGTATCCTAAAGGAAACTAAAATCTTCCAAAATAATTAAAAACTGATGTATAACATTTTAATTAACAGGACATATTTTTAGATGAAATAAAATTAAAAATAATTAATTAAATTAGTGATTGAATAAATGTAAACATTATGTGTTAATTAATGCGATTGTCATGATGAAGTATCTTTGGTAGAGCATTCATTACAAATGCCATTAAAATCAGGGCAAGGCGTTCAACGAAAATTACTTAAAATAATACTACTATGGGTATACTATATACTAATACTATATTACTATATACTAATGGTACTACAATATACTCATAGTACTACATAAACTAACATGCGCTCACAAATCGTGTAGCTAATCTGCATGTGCATGAATTATTATATGGCTGTCATTTAAAGGTCATTAGAATAATGTGAATTATCAGTGACTTTGATTTATTAAATCATTCTGATTCATTTTTACTCATTTTAGTGATTATAATTAATAATTTATTAATTCAAAAATTAAGGATACTTTGCATTGTTTTAATGACTGGTTTATTAAGTCTTATTATATATGATACTTGAATACTATTTGATATGAGTAAATCAGTAAATGCTGCAATTTTTATTATTGCATATATGAACCCAGCACATCAAAAGTAACTCAGATAAGTTATCAAAGCAGTGATATGATAACTAATCAAATCAGTCAGCAATATATTGCATTTTTTAAGAAAAAGTCAACGTTCTACCATAATTATCACGCGACAGGTATAACATCAATGTACCAAAGTAAAGCCTTTTCATTTCACTAAAATAACCTGAAAACACAGTAATAACAGAGACAACTGTATACAGAATAGAAAAATATTCCCTGGCCTGGATAGAATATTGAGCCTAGGATTGGTCTGCAAGTAGTGGAAAAAGCGTCAAAGTTTCGGAATAAATAGATCACAGAGAAGAAAAAAATGAAGCTAGTTGGCCGTCTCAGTTTTGGTAAATTAAAAAACAATCCTTTCGTTAACTATGATATTTTGGATTAGGATAAGGATTAAAACACAGTTTTCATCATGGTTAGACAGGTAACCGTCACGAATTCACGAAGCGCTTCCAATCATGCAGCGTTAATTCTTTTATTGTCAAAATCAAAGCACCTAGCTGTCTCGTAACCCAAATTTTCTTTTGTCAAATCTTATCAAATAAAATTTACTATTAATTATCTGCATCTTGGAAATGTTTTAATTGGAAAAATTTAAACAAAATAGTATTGAAATTTTCAAATGTGATTTGACTTTTGCAAAAATTAATATTATTGCAATAGATAGTATAAATATATTCATAAATGCCTGGAAATAGCTGTGGCTATTTCAGATTAGCAGAGAGTCATTTATGCAATTACCTAGGCATTTTACTAAATGCCTCATTCGGCTAATTAAACTAACATATATGTGGCAAACATCGGGAGTTTCGTCACAAGACATTCTTCTGTCTTTGTTCTTAGACACTTTAATGTTCCTACTGCAGTTGAATAAGTTTGACACGGGGATTAAAAGTAAAAGTCTAGGTTGCACCAATAAACGTGTCCTAAGCTTGACTGAACTTGAATAAACAATGATGGTGATTCTGTAGTTCAATCTTTAGAAAGTAATAATCTAAAATTTAAATTTAATTAATACGGGAGGTATTTGTGGATCTATTCTCTGACAACTTAGTGCTATTTACTGTTTTTGCCCTTGTCTTTCAGTACCACAAACCAATGCAAATCAAGTTTCAAAAAGTAAAAATCATGTTTACAAAAAATACATTCAAATGGTTGGCCACATTTTTCAACATTGAGGGACACTCAATCACAGACTATCAATCACTACTGGGACAGAAATAAAAATGCACTTTTGGTTGAAAAACCTGGATGCCAAAAATATTGAGGAGAATTGCATGATTTCAATCAGTTTTTATGCGATTTACCTTTTCTGGCGACTTTATGGCGAATTGGAACTGAAATCAGAAGATTACTCCGAATTAAGTTTGTTTAAACAACTTTTACAAACGGATGAGTTTCTTGAAGGTTGGATTAATATTCATTATATTATGAAAGTGTAAAATACATCCTTTGCGAGCGATAAATGAAAAGGTTTTAAAATTTAGCTTCGCACCGAAATTTATGGTCAAATTTACGCGATAACAATTTATACTGGATTCGATCATTGTGGTAAGCCTGCTGTAATTATTACGCACAGAAACATAATATGTATGTACGTAACCCAAGCATTTGGAAAACATTTACAATAACATGTATATTATTCTTTTCACAGCGCCGGTACAAACCTTTCAACCGTAGATTTAATGAAGATATCCAATCAACTACGGATCTTGAACGCCCATTTAAAAGTTTTATGAGTTTTTTAATGCATGCGCCTTTCTTTTTCTCCATTGGAGGAGTAATACTATGCTTTTCATTATTTATTGACTCAATTCGGTTTCATGGGATCGTGTCGTGGAACACCTACTCACTATTTTTATTGGCTGCATTAGCATCTACAGGAGTGTGGTCTTAATATATTTTTAATTCTGCCTAAATTTATGAATATTCCCTCCAGTTTGTAAATCAACTTAAACGAAGCTCCAAACATCGAAAGTTTAAGTATTTTTGTTCCTGGAAAAAACGATCTTTTGAGGGCCTAACAAATGGCACCCATTATAAACTAAGTGAAATTAGTATCTCCGGCACTAAGAAGTTATGGGGAAAGCGTTATCATTTAATTGTTAACGGAATTTATCATCTGTACCTATGTACCCATGCATGTATCAGGTAATCTGATAATATGTGTGTGCTTAATTGATTGATTGCATTCCAAACAGTTCACATTTATTAAGTACACAAAAGCTGCTTTATAATGCGGGGTTGTCTGTCAGTGAGAGAGTGAATGTGTCAAGGTTCACAATAAAACCAAAGATATTTCTTTCAAATTTACAGCTAAGGTAGGTAGTAAAACCAAAGCAAACGGGATTAATGGGTAACAAATCTCATTTCTGAAATTTATTTGATCAATGCGGTTAAATCCAACAGCCAAATAAAAGTCGACGTGGTTAGTTACACCTGAGGTTACATATAGCCACAAAAAACGTTGATATATTCACAATCCGCTACTTTTCTACATCATATGCTATGGTATATTAATACCATAACATATATTAATACCATATTAATATACAAGCCGACCAGTCCCAATGAGCGTTCACTTAAATCTGGCCCGCAAAGCAAATCAAAGATTTGCAGAAACGAATCTAGCTTCCAATTTTTATCAATGCAGTTGAACTTTGTTAAAAACAGAATTTTTAAAAGTCTGCAGCCATTCTGCTCTACGCCAATGAGTATTCGAGTACACAGAAAAATTGAGCGCACGGAAATCAAATAAACATAGTCCCTTCCATTAGTTATAAGAGTAATTTTATACTCTCTGTACCGTATATTACGCAATTTGTGTGTTGGCTGCTTGATTATGGATTGGCCCTGAATTTATTTCAATCTTGAATAGGTATTATTAGATAAGGGAGTAAATACCACATTTACTATATTGCTATCTGATCCAGTGTTGTGAAATGAAAGTAAGTGGACATCACGAGGCATGATCAGATAAATTGTCGAAACAGTAAGATAATAATTTAATTAATTTACATTCCATTTTAAAAGGTCCACGCTAAGCCATTTATAAAACCTCACTTGTATAAATTACTGAACAAAAGTAAAACTATCTGCTTCACTGAAATAGTTTGGAAACTTTATAATAAAGTTGGACGACTGAGATTTTCACGATGTCTAACAAACCATATGAAGAATTTGAGGACGGGCCTTTAAGAGACAAGATTCTCTTAACTCAGAATAGAAAAATATTCCCTGACCTATTTGTCAAATTTGGTAAAGGTAAATGTACACTTCCGCCAACTTTTGCCAAAAACAGAGACGCTGTTGAAAATTTCCATGTAAGAAATGACGATATCTGGCTTGCCACTTACCCAAAATCAGGTAGTTATCGATTTAAAGCATAATTAAACTCTTTTTTAGTTTCAGGAAAGCCAATTATATTCTGAAATTTTATAATTCTATTCATAAACTTACAGGAACAACATGGTCGCAGGAAATGACTTGGCTTATTGCCAATGATTTGGATTATGAGGGAGCAAAGAAATTCATCCATGACCGAAGTCCCTTTTTCGAGTAATAATTTCTTTTACTCTTTTTAGCAGCATGCAACAATTAGTATTTAAAAGAAACTATAATTCACAGAGAGTGTTAAGTAATTGAAGATCTTAATATTTTTTTGAATATTTAGAGTAACTGCCGTAAGGCCGGACATTGCTGCGGTGAGTAATAATAACCATGCTTTAGAAGCTGGAAAAAGCGCTCCAAACTCATTAGAAAACATTGAGCAGCTACCATCACCAAGAGTTATTAAAACTCATCTACCGTACGACTTGCTCCCGAAAGAAATTGTAAGTGGGGAAAAGAAACCAAAAATTATTTACGTCACTCGGGAACCAAAGGACGTCTGTGTTTCCTTTTATCATCACACTGTGATGTTTCAAGGCTACTTGGGGACTGTGGACGATTTTGCCGAACAATTTGTTGAAGGATATTGTAAACACACTTTACTACAATTTAATTTAATAGCTTTAGTTTATAAATCTAAAATTATTCGCATATTTATGTATGCAGGCATGTTTGGTTCCTATTGGTCTCATGTGGCAGAATTCTGGAAGATTCGTAACGAACCGAATGTTCTTCTCATTAGATACGAAGAAATGAAACAAGTGAGCATTTGAAATGTTACTTCTTGAATCACTTTTTTAATTATTTACAGAGTTATTGATTTAATTTAAATATGTGTACTTTTATTAGGATTTGTCTGCAGTTGTGGAAAAAGTAGCAAAGTTTCTGAACAAGAAGATCACCGAGGAGGAAAAAGTGAAATTAATGGACCATCTCAGTTTTGAAAAAATGAAGAACAATCCCTTTGTTAATATGGATGATTTGGCGAAGCAAGTGAATGAGAATCATGGAACAGAACTAAAAACGAGCTTCATTCGGAAAGGAAAAGTTGGTTCGTGGAAAGAAGAGCTGTCACCGAAATCTATTAAATTATTAAATGAATGGAACTCGAAACATTTTATTGATGGATTGTATCCTAAGGTAAACTAAAATCTTCCAAAGTAACTAAAAACAGATATATAACATTTTAATTAACACAACATATTCTTAAATGAAATAAAATTAAGAATGATTAATGAAATCAGTGGTTGAAGAAATATAAATATCTTGCATGAATTAATGCGATTGTCGTATGGGAATGATGAAGTATCTTTGGTAAAGTATTCATTATAAATGCAATTAAAATCCGGGCTTGACTTTCAACGAAAATTAACTGACAATGATATGGGTAACGTATCCTTATTCAACCTCGATTCATATATTTCGTATTGCTGTCTTGGCAGAAAATAAAGTGCTGTACTCGATCAATGCCATTTGATACGCGAAGAAAATATATAATTTATTTGAAAAGACAGTATGATGGCAACTTCAAAATGAAAATATTCAATCAAGGCGATGTTTGTAGAAAACTGTGATTACCCTGTATTTCACTTTTTTGTCATGAAAGTTCTCGAAAGGATTAAAACAAATGTTTTCATCTTTGTTAGGCAGATAAATTCCGGTAATCCTGTACAAAGACTATTCCAATCCTTTGGAATTCCAATCACACAGCGATAATCTTTGATTCATTGACAGTAAAAATCAAAGCACCAGGAAACCCAAATTTTCTTTTCTTTAGCCAAATCTCATAAAATAAAATTTACTATGAATTAGCTGTATTTTGGAAATGTTTTAACTGGGAATATTTAAACAGAATAGTATTGACATTTTCAAATGTGATTTTGATTCTGTAGTTCAATCGTTAGAAAGTAATAATCTAAAATTTAAATTTAATTAAAATGGGAGGTATTTGTGGATTTATTCTCTGTCTAACTGACGTAGTGCTTAGAGGTATGCATGAACTGTTATTTACAAAGTGTATTAGTGCATCAAAGTCAATTATATTTGACAGGTACCAGAATTCAAAAATTAATTATACAAGAAACTACAGGGAATGGTTTTGGACTTCATTAAATTCATGCAACGAACGAATTTATCTAACGATCGCTTTAGATATGTATTAAAATACATATCTAAAGCGATCGTTGGATAAATTACCATAAACAAACATAAAAGTGAACTCCGTTGAATTTCTCCTCAAGATATTACTCTGTTATTGCCCTTGTCTTGTAGTACCACAAACCAATGGTAACTCAATTTCAAAAAGTGAAAATCATGTTAACAAAACGTGTATTCAAATTGTTGGCCATATTTTTCAACATGGATGGACACTCAATCACCCCTTTCTACTGGGACCGAAATAAAAATAGGCTTTTGGTTGAAAAACATCTCCGCCAAAAAATATTGTGGAGAGTCACAGGATTTCAATCAGTTTTGTATGCGATTTATCTTCTCTGGCGACTTTATGGTGAATTGGAAATGAAATCAGAGGATTACTCCGAATTATGTCTTTTACTATTTTATTTTTTAATTCACTTGTGCTCTACAGGGATGTACTTGAACATTTTTAACAGGAAACACGAAATGGAAACATTCTTTAAAGAACTTCTACAAACAGATGAGTTTCTTGAAGGTTTGATTAATTTTGAATATATTATTATAAAGTCGTGTAAAAGTATATCCATTGCTACTCGATAATAGAAAAAGTTTTAAAATTTAGGTTCATTCAAGCCCAATCCTTCTTTGAAATCGAAGAGATATCAAATCTCTGCAGAAATTATCATCAGAGTTGCCATACAGAATGCAATAAATTTAGTGACGGTGGCAACTCTCATCTTTTGCAGTTCATTTCAGAAAAAACTATACATAACCTCTTTATTACCGGAAGAATATTCAACAAAAATGATTTTGTTGGTGGCAGTACCATTTGAAGCTTATTCGAAAGCTGCTATCATAAGGTCGATATATGTTACTGGAATTTATGGCCAAATTTACGCGATAACAATTTCATACTGGATTCGAACATTATGGTAAGCTTGTTGTAATTACTACAAACAGTAACATATTTACTCTACCCAACTTTTTTGAAAATATTTCCACTAACATCTAAATTATTTTTTTGCAGCACAGATACAACTCATTCAACTGAAGATTTAATGAAGATCTTCAATCACCTCAGGATTTTGAATGCCCACTTTAATAAAAGTCTCATGAGTTTTTTAATGCCTTTCTTTTTCGCAATTGGAGGAGTAATGTTAATCTTTTCATTATTTGACTCAATTCGGTTTCATGGGATCGTGTCGTGGAACGCCTACGCTCTATTTTTCCTGGCTGCATTAGCATCTATTGGAGTGTGGTCTTTCTATATTTTTAATTGTGCCCAAATTTATGAATATTCCCTCCAGTTTATAAATCAACTCAAAAGAAATTCCAAACATCGAAGGTTCATTAGAAAGAAAATTACTGCTTTATCTCCTTTTGGGGTTCGCCTGGGAATTTTAAGAACCATTAAAAATATGTATCTGTTTGTATACTATTTGCAAGTTTCCGATAGCGTTGCAAGTTTACTCATTGCCTACCCCTCCTCTCTGTTTCAAAAAATGGCCACTTTTTAAAATAAGATCTTCTTAATTTATTTTTGGGTATTCACCAATCTGGTTAGCAAAAAGTTTCAATTAAGTTACAATGGCGTGTTATGTAGATGAATTGCTTTTGATTAAATTGTGTCCGTATTAAAGTCTGTAAAGCAAGTAATACAATATCATATGTGGACCCTCGATAATATGTGAATTTTTGAGAACGTTAATTACTAAGTATTTCGGGAGACTGTAATATTTTTCTGGTTTTTTGGCATAGAGTGCAGGGCGAGTTTCTGTTACTGCCAATTGTATTCGTTAAAGGATTTATGTGGGTAAAGAAGGAAAAAATTAAAATAAGTCACGGAAAAATGATGAGTTCATTTTTACAATGGTTTTTAAATTCATGATACATGAGTATATTTAAGGGTTGGGAATATATTCAGGGAGAAAGAAGTACTATTATTTCTGGAAAAATGATTAAGCACTAATAAATTGGTATCTTACTAAAATATCATTTTATTATTCTTTCCAACTTTGTCAAAACTCACCATCAGTTTAGAAGAAATTACCAGAAAAACATAGGTAATGCACCAGAACATCAATAAAAACTTTAACTGACCTTCAAAAGATTGATAATAAGCATGTGCTTAAATTCATTATTCGCATTCCAGTTTGCATTTATTAGGTAAGCAAACGCTGCTTTATGATATGGGCTTGTCTGTTAGTGAGAGTGTGAAGGTTCACAATATAACTAATGAAATAATGATGTTTCTTTCAAATGTTTTCTTGCAAATTTACAGCTGAGGTAAAAAGGATAGTCAAATTGAAAACGGGACTAACGGTTTCTCACATTATTAAACACATTTTAGCCACAATAAAAAGCTTACTTCGTTGATATAATCACAATCCGCTGCTTTTCTACATCGTTTTTTATGGTTTACAAATTTAATATATACACTGTATACCGTATAGTACGTAACTTGTTTTATTTGTTGTGCGATATGCAATGACCCTGAATTTAATTCAAACTTGAATAAATTATTAGATAAGAGAGTAAATACCACATTTACTGTATTGCCTATATGTAATACTGCGTTGTGAAATGGAAGGAGCACATCACGAGACAAGCTCAGATAAGTTGTCGAAACAGTGAGATGATAATTAAATTAATTTGCACTGCATTTTAAAAGGTCTAAGCCTTTCGTAACTTTTCACTGGTATAAATTACTGCACAAAAGTAAAACTATTTCACTTCACTGAAATAACCTGGAAACGTTATAATAAGTGCCACGACTGTGATTTTCAAGATGTCTAATAAACCATATGAAGAATTTGAGGACGGGCCTTTAAAGGACAAGATTCTCTTAACTCAGAATAGAAAAATATTCGCTGACCTCTTTGTCAAATTTGGTACTAGCAAATGTGCACTTCCGCCAACTTTCGCCAAATACAGAGACGCTATTGCAAATTTCCATGTAAGAAATGACGACATCTGGGTTGCCACTTACCCAAAAGCAGGTTATCCATTGAAGCATAATTAAACTCTTTTTTATTTTCAGGAAGGACAATAATATTCTGAAATTTTATATTTTTATTATAAACCTACAGGAACAACATGGTGCCAAGAAATGACTTGGCTTATTGCCAATGATTTGGATTATGAGGGAGCTAAGAAATTCCTCTTTGAACGAACTCCCTTTTTCGAGTATGAATTACTTTTACTCTTTTTAGTTGTATACAATAATTAGTACTTAAAAGAAATTATAATTCGCAGAGAATGTTAAATAATTGAAGATCTTAATATTTTTTTAAATATTTAGAGTAACTGCCGTAAAGCCGGACATTAGGGAGTTAGCGCCATAAATTTCCAGTCGAACTTATCAAACTTATAGATTTATAAAAGGGTTAGATAAGTCTTATAAATTACGAAATAATTCTGTTTGCGTTTTCTAAGACTTATATGACTTATAAGACTTATGTGAAATATTAAAAAGTGCTAAAAGTTTCGACGATTTACTTTGCGTTGCGCCTAAATTTAATTTTCAATTCCTCGCCGTGTCAATTCTCATGAAACGCGATGGCACTAACAAGTAAGTTCTCAGCAGTTTTACATTACTGGCAACATAAATCATGCATATGATTTTTTTAATTTTAATTATTGTTTAATAGGTAAGCAGCTTAGACGTCTGGTTTTTAAAGGTATAATCAGTACATCTCGTTATTATGAGTACAAGAAAATGTGTTCCAAGCCTCAATATAAAACGTATCATCGGAAACCATTCACAGTCGAACATTTATCGGATAAAGAATGCGAGATATATTTCAGATTCAATAAAACCGAAATCCTTCAACTTTGTCATCATCTTAAAATCCCAGAAATGTGTACTACTAGAAACCAACTTAGTTTTACAGGTGAGATTAAGTAGTACCAGACTAATAATTTGGAAATAAAATTCACCTCGTATTACTAACATGTCGGTATATGCACAAGTAATATTAATTTGCTTTCTCTGCAGGACTGGGAGGGCTTTGTTTGCTTTTACGAAGACTGAGTTATCCTAATCGCCTTGCAGAACTAGTCCCACTTTTTAGTCGTGACGTTTCAGCTCTATCTCGGATATATAATTGGACTTTAAATTATATCTACCGAAAATTCAAGATTTTGATCACAACATTTCAACAACCGTGGCTCACTAATGAAACTTTAGAAAGATTTTCTACGGTGTGTACTATAAGACGCTTTAAAATTTATTGCTCATTTTATGCTCACTTATTTCTAATTTAATTCATGGTATATATAGGCTTGTAGCCGAGTTGGTTCAGTCCTTCCTAACATTTGTGGGTTTATTGACGGGACAGCTAGACCAATATGTCGTCCGTCATCCTTTCAGAAAAATCAGTACAGTGGATACAAAAAGCTACACTGCGTAAAGTACCAATCCATCGTATTTCCAAATGGATTGATTGGGAGATTGGACGGTCCTTTTAATGGACGACGGCATGATTCAGCAGTATTGCATCTTTCAGGTTTAATTGGAGACATGAAAAAGAAGTTTGTAAATGAAGATGGGTCGTGGTTAAGATTCTACGGAGATCCTGGCTATTCTAACAGCAAATTCATAAGTGTCGGTTATAAAAACTACAATCTATTGACTCAAGATCAAAAATTGTTTAATAAAACAATGTCGAGTCTTAGGGTTAGCGTAGAGTATGGATTTGGAAAGCTTATTCAATTGTTTGCTTTCAACGATTTCAAAAAAAACAATAAGCTGTTGCTGCAACCACTTAAAAAGCAATATATTGTATCTGCTTTGTTAACAAATTGCCATACTTGTTTGAGAAGTAGTCAAGTCTATGACTTTTTCGGAATTGATCCCCCAGATATTGAAAAATATCTAAATGTGTAACATTGGTTTGTAATAAATGCCTTTAATTGTTAGATGTGAATCCAAAATTATTGGGTTGCCTTTATTAATCGTCTTCTTGGAAGATCACACATATTACTTTAGCACCTTGGAAATTATTTCCATGAACATTTTTTGCTGTTCAAGCTGATTATTTTGATACATCAACTGCTGGCGTTGTAATTCAATTTGAGATTGTGCTATGGCGTCCTTCCGCTGGCTTTCTTCCTCTAAACGCTTCTCACGACGTTCCTCTAATTCGTGTTTCTTTATCTCCATCTTCATATCATGTAGTTGGCGTTGCTCAATCATTTCCTCCTCCAAAACTCGAGAACGTTTCTTTCGGGTTCCCTGAGGTTCAGGGGGTTCATCTGCAATTAAAAAGCAGAATTCAGCGTAATGTAGATGAATGTGCAGGACTAGTTTCAACACGTCAGTAAATTTGAACATAATCTTACCGAGAGATCGTTTTAGTGCCAAATCGCGCTCTTTGTCAGCTACAGCTTTTTCGGTCAAAGAAACTCTTTTAGATTTTTGTTCTGAATCTACCTCAGCGTTTTCCAAAGCGATGTTTTGGCTTTCCCCTTGGCCACTTGGAAGGTCTACAATTTCTACCTCATCAGGTCCGTAAGTCACAATTATAGGTACCGAGTTTGCAGCATTAGCTGAGTCAATTAATATTTCAATCTCCTCTATCAAAGTACCACGTTCGGAGATTTGTGCCTCAGTTCCTGTTCTATAGAAACAAATACTTGTCATTCAATTCTTAGTTAACCTGCACACATCTTAATATACTTAAAATTCATCTGTAAAATAAAATGACAGCTGAACTTACTTTGGAAGGTTTTGAACCTTGTATTGCTCTCTAAGAAGGTTAAGCCTATTTTTTAACGATTTTATTGTGACATCCCAATTCCGAGCAGTAAATGCTTTTACGACATCAGTCCACTGTGTGTCTCCATATTGCCACGGATCAATATTTAGTAGGCTTTTTAAAAAAAATATGTCCCGATCGATCGTGAATGTAAATCGAGGCTTTCTCTAAAATGAAAAAATGCACTGACTACATTGAAACCCATAGAACTGATTAAAATGTGCTGAAAAAGTTCTTACTTGTTGTTGAGTCATCTCGGTATCAAAACTGTGAAAAGCACGACAGTTGTGTAGGGAAGCGAAGAACAAAGCATAAGTTTTATAACACCAGCCTTATAGCCAAACTTAAAATCGCATTTTATAAAGCCGCTACATTTTATAAGTTTGGAAATTGATCACGTGAGTGACTTATAGTGACGTCAATACGGCGTATAACTGCGATAAAACGTATAAGTTCTAAAAGTTTCATAAGTTAATTTATAGCGCAAACTGAAACCCGAAAAAACTTTTTGAACTTATAAAAATACCACGTGACCTCCAAAAGTGACGTAGATAAGACAGATAAGTTATTTAAATCAGATAAGTCGACTTATATGACTTATGGCGCTAACTCCCTATTGATGCAGCGAATAATAATGACCAAGCTTTTGAGGCTGGAAAAAGTCATCCAAACTCAATAAAAAACATTGAGCAGCTAACATCGCCAAGAGTTATTAAAACTCATCTAACATACGAATTGCTTCCAAAAGAAATTGTAAGTGGGGAAAAGAAACCAAAAATTATTTACGTCACTCGGGAACCAAAGGACATCTGTGTTTCCTTCTATCATCACAAAGTGATGTTTGAAGGCTACTTGGGGACTGTGGACGATTTTGTCGAAGAATTTGTAGAAGGATATTGTAAGTTGTAAGCACATTTAATTACACCTTTTGAATAACTTTTTATTGTCTAGTTTAGTTTAGTAATCAAAAATGATACACATACCTATGTATGCAGGCTTTTTTGGCCCCTATTGGTCTCATGTGGCAGAATTCTGGAAGATTCGTAACGAGCCGAATGTTGTTTTTATTAAATACGAAGAAATGAAACAGGTGAGCATTTAAAATGCTACTTCTTGAATCAATTTGCTAAGTAGATAACAGAGATTGATTTAATTTAAGTATATGTACTTTTAATAGGATTTGTCTGCAGTTGTGGAAAAAGTTGCAAATTTTCTGAACAAGAAGATCACAGAGGAGGAAAAGGTGAAATTAGTTGACCATCTAAGTTTTGAAAAAATGAAAAACAATCCCTTTGTTAATATGGATGATTTTGCGAAGCAAATGACTCACAATCATGGAAAAGAACTAAAAACGAATTTTATTCGGAAAGGAAAAGTTGGCTCGTGGAAAGAAGAGCTGTTGCCGAAATCCGTTAAATTATTAAATGAATGGAACTCGAAACACTTTATCGATGGATTGTATCCTAAAGTAAACTAAAATCTTCCAAAGTAATTAAAAAATGATGTACTACACTTTAATTAACAGCATATTCTTATATGAAATAAAAGTAATGATTGAATAAATGTAAACATTAAATATTAATTAACACGATTGTCATAAAGGAAGGATGATTAAGTTTGGTAAAGTATTCATTATAAATGTAAATGAAATCCGGGGAAGACTTTCAACAAAAATTACTCACATAATAATACTTTAGGTAGCTTAAACTTTATGTGATGTCTCTACATTTTTAATTGTTCTCAAATTCATGAATATTCTTCCAAATAAATCAACTCGAAGAGAATTCAGAACATTGCAAGTTCATTAGAAAGAATATTTAATGCTTTATCTCCATATGGAGTTCATCAGTTTTAAGATCCATAAAAAAGTTTATCTGTTTGTGTGTGACGTTGTAAATTTAATTACCGCCTGCCCATCCTCTCTGTTTCACAACATGGCATGAAATGACACTGAAACTTGAATATTATTAGGTAAGAGTAAATCAGTAAATGCTGTAATTTTTATTAGTGCTTATATGAAGCTGCATTGTGAAATGAAAGTAAGTGCACTTCAAGAGTCACGCTCAGATAAGTTATCAAAACTGTGTTATAATAACTAATCAGCAATACATAGCCTTTCTTAAGAAAAAGTAAACATTGTACCATTAATTTTATTATCATGCGATACGCATAACATTACTGCACCAAAGTAAAGCTTTTTCATTCACTAAAATAACCCGAAAACACAGTAATAATAGTCACAACTGTGGTTTAAATTAATTAAATTCCGGGCTATACTTTCAACGAAAATTCTGACAAGAATATGGGTAACGTATACTTACTTCAACCCGAATGGTATATTTCCTGTTGCTGTCTTCGCAGAAATTAAAGTACTGTACTCAATGACATTTGATATCCGAAGAAAATATAATTTATTTACCAAGACAGAATGATGGAAAGATATATTACAACTGCATGGTTGTAATTTAAAGGACCTTTAATCAATCACTGAAATGATGGTGTATTAAATAGAGGCTTATCTGTATATCGCATCGACTTCAAGGACAACTATTATAAATAGCATTGGCATACATCACTATGGTTTACAGTGCATTTGCAAACACACTTTTCATTTTCGCAATCAAGATTGGAATTATTGAAATTTCTGAACTAGTACTGTATATAAATTTCGTTTTTGGATCTGTAACTGGAAAAGACTGCAAAATATTTCTTAAACTCTCACTGCAATGTAGAGAACTTTAGTATAATATTTAAAGCATCTACATATTCTGTAGTATAATCTGTAGTTTAAGATTTTGGATTCCAATAGCTTAGACCATATTTATTTCCATCATTCGATAAATTGGTATACAGAGCGAAAATCATGTTAACAAAAATTGCTTTGAAGTTTCTGGGTGTGTTTATCAACATTGATGGAAATTCGATCACACCTTTTTACTGGGATCGAAATCAGAATGAGCTCCTGGTTGAGAAACATCGATGTCAAAAGATATTATGGAGAATAGGAGCATTTCAATCAGTTCTATATGCGATTTATCTTTTCTGGATACTTTATGAAGAATTGGAAAGGAAATCCGAAGATTTCTCAGAATCGTGTCTTTTGCTATTTTATTTCTTAGTTTATTTGTGGTCTATTGGGTTATACGTAAATATCTCTAACAGGAAACATGAAATGGCGGCTTTCTTCAAACAGTGCATCCAAACTGATGAGTTTCTTGAAGGTTAATAAAACTTTGATTCTATTCTTCTTGTATTGAAATGGGAATTTTACGGTTACTGAAATTTAAAATATGTCTTACTTTAAATGCAAAACCTTGTAAAATTTAGGTTCCTTCAAGACTTCTTTGAAATCGAAGAGACTTTATCAAATCTTCACAGAAATTATCCTCATTGGTTACATTCAGAGCATCATTTCTTTAATTGGGGTGGCTACTATCCTTTATTGGATTGCATTTCAGAAGAAAATTTACTTTGCCTCTTTATTAACAAAAAAATTTACAACAAAAATTGTTGTACTGTTGATAGTTCCACTTGAAGCTTTTTCGAAAGCTGCTATTGCAATACCAATATTTTTTACTGGAATATATCTTCAAATTTACGCAATAACAATTCCTTACTGGATTCGAACATTATGGTAAGTTTGGCAACACTAGCCAGTACTTTTTGAGTGTTCCTCAAAAATAATCAGCTTACCTCTAGAAAAATAATCATTTTACCTGATATAAATACATTTACCTAATAAATATTTATCCAACACAAAAAAATCATTACTCCGAACTGATAATGGACCTTTACTTCATGTTTAAATGCAACTTTTTAATGTCTTAATACATTTAAATCAAGATAGTACAAAAGCCTCACTATACTTGAGGTAAATGTAATAAAACATTAGAAAATTGCATTAAAACTTGAGGAAAGAATTATCCGTTCGAAGTAATGATACTTGAAACAGGATAAATATTTATTAGTTAAATGTATTATATGAGGTAAAGTGGTTATTTTTCTTGAGATAAACCGATTACTCTTGAGGTGCGTCTAATTTTCCACCTTTTCAATTTTCATTAACAAGTGCGTTCTAAATTATATTATTTTCGCAGCGCCGATACAACTCATTCAGCCGAAGATTTAATGAAGATCTTTAATCAACTAAGCATTTTGAATGCTCACTTCAATCAAAGTCTTATGAGTTTTCTAATGCCTTTTATTTTTTCAATTGGAGGAGTAATTGTATGTTTTTCATTGTTTGGTTCAATTCGGTTTCACGGATTCGTGTCATGGAACACTTACGCATTATTTGTACTGGTCGCGGTAGTGTCTATTACATTTTGGTCTTTATATATTTTTACAGCTGCCCAAGTTTATGAATATTCTCTCCAATTCATAAATCAACTCAAGCGAAGCTCGAAACACGGACAGTTTATTAAAAAGAAAATTAACGCCTTATCTCCTTTTGGAGTTCGGCTGGGAGTTTTAAGATCCATTAAAAATATGTATCTATTTGTGTACTATTTGCAGATTTCCGATAACGTGGTAACTTTTCTTATCGCTTATCCATCTTCCCTGTTTTAAAAAATGTCTGCCTAACTATTCTTTGCAATTTGGAAAATATAAGATATTTATACACGAAGACATTAAAATGTATATTGAAATAATTGTGTAGAATTCCAGCAGGATTTCTTTACTGGGTACTTTTCAATTGTGTCCATTTCGTCCTCTATATTCCATAAATTTCATCCTGACAAATAAAACCTTGCTAAGCGAGCTCCAAGTTAACATATATGTACATCATATTATGCGATGATTATACCAAAGGATGATGACTGATACATTTTTAGTTTCATTTTTTTCGACAATAGTATACAATAACCCCTAACATCATCTCATTTATTAGTTAATGCAAGTTTTATATTAAAGAACATCTGAAAGATTATCCTGGTGTTAGGTTATTATTTGCTGTTTGTATAATTAAGCATACTCTGCATGTTCAGCTGCTCCTGCTGCTGCTACTGCAGCTGTATGTATGAATTCTATACGCGTACATGAGCATAACACATTTGATACATGAAGAAAAATTATTTGACAGGAGGGCAGCGAGATCCATATATTATTTCATTTTCAATTTCAACTGTTATCATTTAATGGAACTTGACTTTAATTTCTGTTACTGTCAAGTTCCAGGTCTGTCATGTCAACCTTCAACCACTTAAACCATATTAATCAAATAATCAAAACTTATCCTACTGATAGACAACTGTTATGCGTATGAATGCATTTATAATTTGAATTCACTGGCATGCACAATATTTCTTTTTCATATTCATGCAGAATTAGAATAAGTACGTTCCATTTTGACAATCAAAATTGGAGACAATTTAAAGTCTTAAAGAGATTTTTTCCTTGATGACTCCTTTTTTGGTTATTTTGACAGTTGGACTCCGTTGTTCTTATTCAACTGGAGTAAGATATTCTGCAGGACAGGAGAGAAAAAGTATTAGACGAAATGGGTACAATTTTAAATTTATTTCATGTATCTGTAGACTTTTAATAAGAAATGTTAATTGGGAATGGGTAGTTAGCTAACGCCATTAAGAAAGTAGACAAAATAAATGTGGCAGTAAGCCATTATAAATGATACATTTGTAAAAATAAAATGCCTAAAATATACTGTAGTAGACAACTCAGTGATAATAGTGCATGCAATAATACTGTAATACTTGTATCCATTCTTCAACAGCTGTATTCTTAATTCTCACTAACCTAGCAATATTCAAGTGGCATAGCTGGCAATATTCAAGACTGTCAAAATCAACAGAAATTTTAAGCCTTCGATTTTTCTAGCTAGTCAATTGCTAAGGTTATTGAGAATACAGCTCATTGTTCTATAAATTAAAATAAAAGTCAACATTCTACGATTAAACGATATTTTATATGGAATATTTAATAAATCTAAATAGAATAATTTAGTTTTCTCTAGCAAACCTTATTATTTTTATTCTTCAACCAAATACAGCAATCTAATACACGATTGTATTTACCGTTGACGGAAAATATGTAGGAATTTGAATAAGGATATTGTGCAGAGGATCGTACATATATTATTTTTGTTTTGTTGTTGACAGTGGAGGGAGGTGGCAGCAAAGTAAAAATGTTTGCTTCTTGTCTCATTATAATTTTGGGTTATTTACGATTGTGGAAAACGAAGAGGAGAAATAGGGTGCAAAACGTGTGAATTTTTCTCTAATATTTTGTTAATTATATATTCTACTAATGTTGAAGAGGGAATGAGAAATTTTTCCTCACGTACGTGCAGTGCAGTTCTTGTAAAGTATTGCAAAATTCTAGTGAGTCTGTTGAATAAGCTTAGCATCTACCAATTTTAAATACGTATAATATTACAATTGAATATAAATTGGTAAGTTTAAGCTAACGCAACAATATCGAGAAAAAAGAGAAGAAATGACACAGCTATGCATTCACTCTAGGTTCTACAGTGCATTTACTATTATTACTATTCTGGTGAATGGATTTACATATTATAACTATTTTCACCTAATGAGAGAATGCTTGCAATACAGCTTATTCTCATTTTGTTCTATAAGTTTAAATTCGACTTTAATAAAGAAACATTGAGTGATGAGGTTTGATACCGCTACACCCATTAGTGACGTCGTAATTTGTGCACGCTCCCTACTACTGTACATACTTTCTTGAATATACTAATGGCAGGTTTGCTATTCCAACATTAGCGGACAAAGTGTGGAACAATGTTATGGAAAAATTTGGCGAATATTTATAAGAAAACATTCACATCAGCCGCGTTCACCATACCGAGTTTAACGGTACCACGGCTAATGCTTAGTAGAAAATTGGGGATGCTTCTATTGGTGACGTCCGTGCAGTTTCCAATTTTATAAACGAATTTCTTGCAAGACGCCTGATATTTCTTCATGTATATGACCTTTGCTCTGTTCTTCGATGAAAATAGTGATGCAGATTCAGTGATGGCGTTGAACCTCTCAGACGCCATATTGACAATGATCAAGAAGGTACACCATAGCAATGTCGGTCCAACAGATTGAAAAAGAAGTACTGCTGCGACGAAGGCCGGTATTTTGGAGATGTATTTCCAGATTTCGAAATTTATGATTATGATGTACCGATTGATGAAGAAGTAAATCGCCTGGATACCGACCCACAATGCTTCTTTATATAGATTCAATTGCAGCAGTAAGATTCGATGGTACTTTACAAACATCGCAGATGTCCTTACATTAGCCCGAGTTAAGTATTTCGACTCCCCGAATCTAAATAAATATACAGTTGCTAAAATTAGTATCTGAATTGAATTTAAATATTTTCTAGAGTACAGGCGTAGCTGTAATTGTTTAAAAGTATTACTTTAGTTCATTCCCGAGAATCTGACAGTATCGATTTACCAACAGAAGTGTCATAAATTGGAAACTGACATTTATCCAGAAAGCTGACATTATCCACCACAATATTATTCCATAGACGATGGCCACTCCGATGTGTCGATGCTCTTCTAATAATCCATAGGGAAATATGGGTAGGTCGTATAGAAAGACGTACAAGCCCACAGTCAAGTAAGGGTAGAAGAAGGCAATAGCAGCCATGCATTGGACGTTTAGCAGATCTTTAGAAGTGAAGTCAATATCGTTGCCTTCTTCACAGTATTCCACTAATGATTGCCAAAATAATTTATTCTTACCTTACCTTATTCATTTCCATTTTATGTATTGCATTCATTCGAGAATATTATAATAAATAATAAGGATCAGTTAGCTAAGTTTATCAAAGCAAGTAAAAGTTTATCATCATTTGGAGAATATATACTTTATTAAATATAATGTAGCAAGATGTGCAAGAATTTTTCTGACCTATGAAAAGATTCATGGTTTTCACGATATCATTGACCAATACCAGAAATGTATCCAAATTAAAGACCATCAGTAGTTGGAAAACAAATCCAATCGACATTCCACAGGTGAAGGAAAAACAAAAAAAGTAATCAAAGGAGGTGTCACCAGCTAAAGATCGAATTACGAATTGTATCCAGAAGAAAGTGCAGGAAATTATCCACAGCACTATTGTAAAGTAGTGTCTCCAATAGTCGTGGATTGATGCAGACGTCACAAATATTTCTCTCTTCTGACTGTAGACAGCGGGAATTGCACCGAATATATTTGCCATTTTGACAATCAATCGGAGACATTTTAAAGTCTTACAGAGATTATTTCCGTGATAGTTATTGTTGCTTTGGTTTTGACAGTTGGACTCCATTGTCCTTAGTCAACGGGGGTCGTCAGATATTCTTCAGGACGGGAGAGAAGTAAGGAAAAAAAAGCAAAATGATGGGGATTTAGCAAAATATGTAACAAATATTTGCGCCGAAATAAGCAATTTAAATTTATTAGTAGGAGTTAACCAATTACTTCGGTTTTATATAGGAGTATAAAAACTGATGATGAACTGACGTCGCAAAAGGGCCAAAGTATATAATAAAATATACAAGACAAAAAATGAGAGGCTTTGTAATTTTGAATTTTGGACAAAATACCGAAGGGTAGGTGGACAGAATTCAGCGTCGAAATTGGCAATGGTCTTAAAGGCAACGACCCAGATTTATTAACAACCTTTAAATTATTTTAGGGCATTCATGAATTACTACTGAGCCTTACATTCATTAACTCACAGACAGACAGACCGACAAAGTAAAAGTTTCAAGTGGATATCTTTACCTTAAAGCTTTCGCAGAACCTAATAATTGTCTAACTTTAGATACTTTGTGCCAAAAGAAACTCTTAAGCATTATATATTCTTGTTGGGAATTTAATTTGAGAACAGTCAATTTCTTAGACAAAAATCTAAAACTGAATACCGCTTTTCTTGTGAACTATGAACTACCAATGGAAGGATTGCTAGAGTAGTGTAATGGAATGAAGTTAATTTGAAGTACAGCTTTCCCAAAAGTTTCTAACAGTTTATTACCATTGCAATAGAATCAAAAAGCAAATTCAGGCGAATCTGTAAGAACTAAGCCAAATGTCTACTTTTCTTCGCACCACTCATTTTCTATAATTATAACGTTTTGTGTAAAAAGATCAGTCAAATCAGCATTACCTTTTAGCAATTTTGTACATGCTTGAAATGAAATTATAGGTTACAATTTAAAAACCAAACTAATTTTCCTAACTATTGTGATGAGTGGCACAGGCATGAATTTGAAATACTGTCGTGGACGTTGGCTTACAAAATTATCATTCTAATTGTCAATATTTATGTCAATTTACTGTTTACTTTTAGTAAATGTTAATTGGAAATGGGTACAACGTCATTAAGAAAGTAGATAAAATGTGGCGAAACATTTGTAAAAAGAAATACAGCACATAAAATGTACTGTAGGCAACTCTGTGATAATTTTGTACACGGCAGTAACACTTGTATCCATTCTTCAAGAGCTGTGCTGTCAATAACTCTCCTTGCAAGTGACATAACTAGTAAGTATTCAAGACTATCAAAACCTGGTACTAAGAAATGACCATCAAAGTCAATAGAAATACTAAACCTCTGACATGAGCGATTTTGCTAGCTGTGCCACTTGCTAGGTTAGTAAGAATACAGTTCCCGCTATGTACACTAAAACACAACTCAGCACTGTACGTTTAAACGATATTTTAAATGGAATATTTAATAAAGTGTAATAGAATAATTTAGTTTTCTCTAGCAAATATTATTGCTTTTATTCTTTAACCGCTTTAAAGCAGCAATCCAATACACGATTGTATTTACAGTTGAAGGAAAATAATATTTGCGCATTTGAATAAGAATATTGTACTGAGAACAGTAAGCATATGTTAATTTGCTTGTGTAGGTGAGAGTGGAGGAACATGGTAATAAAGTAAAAAAGTTTGCTTATTGTCAACAAATAATTTTGGGCTTTTTACGCTTTTACGCATATGTATAAGGACGAGGAGCTGTAGAATCCAAAATCTGGGAATTTTTTTGGTTCCCGAGGTTCTCTTAAATATTATGATACGAAAAAATGCAATAAAAGATTTGAAAATTGAGAAATCTTTTTCCATTAATAAGAAACTCCAAAAACTCTTTACAAAAACTTTTCTGTGGTATTTCGGGGTCTGTAGATTATAAATGGTCATAACAAAAATCTGTCAGCGTTCTCAAAACATATTTCGGGGTCAGACGCACTTCTTGAAGATTTTCTCCTTAACGATTTTGAGAAAACGTCTTTGCATAATTTTTAGTTTAAATTCAAATTTTATTTACTATAAAATTTTGGTATTCCATGTCATTTATGGTTTTAGCAAGTCTTAAAAAATTAAATTATGTTTCGATATTTGTCGTCGTTCCTTCAAGATCATGCAATTGAAAAGGCTTTATCTGACTTCAGAAGAACTTAAAGATGTGTCATACTAACCAGAGTTATTCATATACATTTTAATTTTGCTTCCGTTTATTTTACAAAGTACTACAAAAATTACATTTTAGATATGTTTTAAAAAAGAGATGGTGGATAGACGATAAGTAAAGTTACAACGTTATTAGAAACTTGCAAAATGTACTGAAACAGATAAATGTTTTTAGTGAATCTTAAAATTCCAGGGCACACTCCGAATGGAGACAAAGAATTAATTTTCTTTCTGATGAATTTTGTGTGTTTGGAATTTTGTTTCAGATGATTTATAAATTGAAGAGAGTATTCATAAATTTGGGCAGAAGTGTAAATATAGAAGGACCACCATGCAGTGGACGCTATTGCAACCATTAGAAATAATGCATAAGTGTTCCAAGACACGAATCCGTGCAACCGAATAGAGCCAAATGATGAAAAGCAAATTATAGCTCCTCCAATTGAAAAAATAAAAGGTGGTAAAAAACTCATGAGGCTTTGGTTGTAACGGGCATTCAAAATCCTTAGTTGGTTAAAGGTGTGTATTAAATCCTCGGTTGAATGAGTTGTATCGGCGCTGTTAAAGTAAAATAGTTATAATAAGCCGGTTAGTGTTACTTTTTTTAAAACTTGAATTTATCAAAATATTTAAGTGCAAGTTTTGAAAGGGGGCGTGGTTACTTTATGGTATAACTGAAATTGACCCTATTTTGTAGAGAATTTTAAAAAATTGAGAAGATAGAAGCACGTAAACTTAACTACCGTTTTGACAATAATATTTTCTGCATGTTTACATTTCAATCGGCTTTCAAACCATGAAAATGTGTGAAAAACATTATTTTGGCCTCTACAGGTCAAAATAATATTTAATTTATTATTATTTTTGCCTACTCAAAATTTGTCATTTTAAGTCCACCCTGATATTTTACTAATTTTGCTAAAAAGATTTATATGAATCCAAGTTTTCTGAATGCTCAACAAAATTTCAACATGAAAATTTCAAAGTGTCATCACTTTCTTACTAAAAATTACATCCATAATCCCCTTAGACCCCATGACAATGTTTTTTTGACTTTGTAAGTTGTAATTTCAAATTTACCACAATGTTCGAATCCAAAATGGAATTGTTATCGCGTAAATTTGAAGATACACTACGGTAAAGTTCAACGGTACTATAATAGCAGCAATCGAAACGGCCTCAAGTGGGAATAATAACAATGCAACCCATTTAGTTGAATATTCTTCTGGTAATAGAGAGATAATGTGTATTTTTTTCCGAAATGAAGTCCAATAGATTACAGTGGCCACTCCCCCTAAAGAAAAGACCTCTTCAATGCTTAAGGAGATAATAATTTTTAAGAAGATTAGATAAAATCTTTTGGACTTCAAAGAAGGCTTGAATGAATCTATAATTTTAAAGGTTCTGCATTATTAAATCGTTTATTACTTAAATCAATACCAGAAATAATATTGTAAGCAAAGTTTTGTTAAACCTTCAAGAAACTCATCCGTTTGCAGAAACTGTTTGAAGAACGCTGCCATTTCATGTTTTCTTTTAGAAAAGTTTAAGTACAACCCATTAGAAAGCAAAGGACCTAAAAGATAAAGTAGTAAAAGATATAAATCTGAGAAATTTTTTGATTTCATTTGCAATTCTTCATAAAGTCGCCAGAAAAGATAAGTGGAGTATAAAAGTTGTAGAACTCTTGCAATTCTCCACAATATCTTTTGCCTTCGATGTTTTTCAACTAAGAGTTGATTTTTATTTGGATCCCAGTAGAAAGGAGTGACTGAATTTTTATCCATATTGATAAACGAGGCCAACAATTTGAATAAACTTTCCGGTATCATGATTTTCACTGTTTCAAAATTATAAAGTTCACAAACTAAATCAATTCCTTAGGTATTTGGAATATTATAGGGTATATTCTAAAAACAAAACAGATTAACAGTTGGAAGAGAAACTCATCCGACTCGTCGACTTTTGTGATATATATTGCTATTTATCCAATGATCGCATTAACTATTAAATAAGTTCGTTGCCTGAACTAATGAAAATCCTATGGGTATAAAGGTATAATCATTACGTGAATTCTGGTGGTGAAACTTATGGTTGCCTTCTCCGCTATCAGCTATTGAACATATTGAGAATTTTTAAACATTACAGTCATTTTTCAATGACTAGTGTCGCAAACCTAATGTTATTTTCCTATGATCCGTGACTTACGTCCAACCATGTACTTTTATGCAATCTCTAAGCACTATGTTAGTGGGGACTAGGGACTGAGATGAGATAAGTAAATGCCATTCATATAAATTAAATTTTAATTTTTAATTATCCTGTAGATTGGACTAAAGCTCATTCATTGTAACTATCTAATTGTCTTACGGTACTATCTACTGTCATAACCATGACTTTAATGCACATATTTCATTTGTATTATAGAAAGCTAAAGAAAGTCTTAATTGCCAAGCATTCTTTTTATCTGTTGATCTTTATATATTGTTAAACATACCTAGCTGTCACTGTCAATGTTGCTGCAAAGTCATCTTGGAGACATTTGTAAAAACATTTTCAGGAGCATCATTAAAAGAGTACTCTTAAATTATAAACGAATAATCGCCTTTTAGCCAAGGAAAAGACAGTGTATTACTTAAATCAAAAATTCTAAAGGCTATTCAGCTCTTAGAAAATGAATCCGACAGAGGTTGCAACTGTTAAAACGTAAAAACGCATTTTAACCGTTAGCTCAGTTTGACTGCTTAATAACAAGTAAAGACTTCAAACTAGAAGTGATCTTTATTGTCTAAATACACAGTTTATACACCCAATTATTACAATACCAAATATGAACTAGAATAGACATCAAATACAAATCGTTTCACACTCAAAACAAATAATAGAGTAACATAAATACAACAGACGTTCTCTTAACCTAGTATTTATGCAACAGCCAATTCTTAGTACATTGAAGCTATGACTGCTAAATTCTTAACCTAAAACTTTGAATCATACTCAATTTATTACATGAATTGAACTACTTACTTAAAATGTTAATATCTGAATATTTTCAATAGCAACTTCTCAACCTTACAAACATTCCAGCATCCCAAAATACGATCCCATAATACACCATAAAACTTCTGGATTGGGAAAACTCTATTTTTTGTTTGCTTCATAATCAAAGTAAAGATTTTATTTTTCAAACTGAAAATTGTTAGAAATGTTTTAAAACAGAGAGGATGGGTAGGCGATCAGAAAAGTTACAAGGTTATCGGAAATTTGCAAATAGTACACAAATAAATAAATATTTTGAATGTATCTTAAAATTCCTGGGCGAACGCCAAAAGGAACCAAAGCGTTAACTTTCTTTCTATTGAGCATGCAAAGCTTTGGATTTTGTTTGAGTTGATTTATGAATTGGAGAGAATTTTCATAAATTTGGGCACAATTAAAAATATAGAGGGACCACCATACAGTAGACGCTACTGCTATCAGTACAAATATTGCGTAGATATTCCAGGTCACGAATCCGTGCAAGCGAATTGAGCAAAATAAAGAAAAACATAATTTCACTCCTCCCATTGAAAAGACAAAAGGCATTAGAAAACTCATAAGACTTTGATTGAAGTGGGCATACAAAATTCTTAGTTGATTGAAAACCTTCATTAAATCTTCGGTTGAATGACTTGTATCGGCGCTGCGAAAATACATATTATAGTATATTGATGTTAGTGAAAAAATTTTAATTATATTATAGTATATTGTAATTAAAATTTACCATAATGTTCGAATCCAGTAAGGAATTGTAATCGCGTAAATTTGACAATATACTCCAATAAATAGTACTGGTAATGTAATAGCGGCTTTCGAAAAAGCATCAAATGGGACTAACAATAAGATAACCTTTTCTGTTGCATATTCTTCCGGTAACAAAGAAGTAACAAAGGTTTTCTTCTTAAAAGATACCCAAAAGACGAGAGCAGTCACCCCAAATAAACAAACTGCATTCTGAATGTAACCTATGATTATTAATTCTGTGAAGAGTTGACAGAATCTCTTGGACTTCAAAATTGGCTTGAATGAACCTGTAACATTTTTCCATTGGCAATGTATTTATTCGACTCAATACAAGTAACTTGCTTAATGAAATCTTGGTAATGTAAATTAATAATTATAGGATAACCAAGTTTACGAACCTTCAAGAATTTCATCTGTATGGAAGAACTGTTTGAAGAACGCTGCCATTTCATGTTTTCTATTCGACATGTTCAGGTACAAGCCGGCAGACCAAATGTAAGATAAAAAATAAAATAATAGAAGACATAATTCTGAATAATCTTTGGAGTTAATTTTCAATTGTTTATAAAGTCTCCAGAAAAGATAAATCACATATAGAACTGATTGAAATCCTGCGATTCTCCACAGTATTTTTTGACGTCGATGTTTTTCAACTAAAAGTTCATTTTTATTTCGATCCCAGTAGAAAGGGGTGATTGATTGTCCGCCCAAATTGACAAAGATACCCAACAGTTTTAAGGCATTTTTAGAAAACATGATTTTCAGTGTTTCAATTTATTTCAACTGCACCAGATTGAGATGGTAGGATCCTTATTGGTTTTTGCGGCAAGTGGATGTGAGAGTAGCTCCTCTGACTTTATATTTGCTGTATATACTGTATAAGCAATGTAATTTACTCCGTGATCGCAATAAATATTTAATTCGGTCTTTGCCTAATGAAATTTGAAAACGTTCTGTCCAGGTTCCTGTATAATTAAATGAATCTAGTGTGTGTTTCTTAAGATTGACAGTGTAGATCAATTTAAATGTTTAATAAATTATTATATCTGGTGAAGGAACAAAAAGAGATCAATCTCTCCACGTATTCATTTATCATCATTAATATTTAGATAACCGGTAACTTGGGAAATAAATTGGCACTGGGAAATATAGAAAACCACCATACCATACCAAAACCAGCCAAAACCATGGAAATATCTTAGTCTTAATGAAATAATTTTATCAAAAAAATGAAATATTTTAAATACCCTGTCAAAAATGGCCACGCAGAACTCTGCGGGGAAGTTCCCACTACCTACACGCAGATAATTGGCACTTTTAACTGTGTGTAGTAAACTGCAGTTATGCACCTGCGGGTTTTACCCCGCAATAATCCACAACAATTTTTTTGCTTTCTGCGCGGTTTCTTACACGCAGAAAATTGACCCTTTTACCTGCGGGTAAAAACCCACGCTTGATCAAGCGAACCAAAAAAGAATCGTAATCCATACTCTAGTTAGATTGCTACCTGCGGGTACTACTCGGCACACTTTTTACACCTCTGCTGGGATTCGAATTCCAGACCTTCCAATTTAGAGTTCAGTTATTTTACCTCTTAGCTCTTTCGGCTACTGTGATAAACTATACGATTATTCTGTCTAATATATTGCAAGTAATATTTTACATACAGTTTGTATGTCAACCATTATTAGGTACATTGCACTTATTTGGTTCCTTAGGCGGGTTTTATTTAGTGGTCTATATATAATTATATGAACAATATTTAATAATCTGTTGCACATGCACACAAACAGAGTGTTTCATGCTCTTATTGAGCAAGGTCATATAATTATAATTACAAAACAGTAAAAAAATATATAGGCCATAGTAAACTATTTGATATTTACTAGGGAATAAAAAAACATTTTTCCTTTTTGCTTTAGTCGTGAATACATAATGCACGTAGAGTAGTTAATGCACAGTAATTCTAAATATTAAATTGCAATGCACTAATTAAATTGGCGCAGCATATATTTCATTGCACTGTTATATCAATTTCTACAGAAAACATTATGATTTACAAGCGCTTTTAAGTGATTTTTATGACATTAAAAAACCAAAAAGCATAGCTTTTTTAAAACTTGATTTCTTGCTTTTTTATAAAAAAGCAGAAAGCAAAAAGCTGCTTCTTTATTCCTTGGATTTTTAATTACTTATAAACTGGGAAAAAACATTATAAGGAATATTATAAATATTATGGGGCAACTAGAGCATAATGTGCCAAACAGAACTATAAAGAAAGAGGGTTTCTCTAGAAAGGTAAATTATTGCCTTTTCATTTGCCTTTTCCATTATCAAAAGTTTTATTCTAGATACAAATAATTACGAATGCATCATAAGCTTTAAGATATGCTATAACTTTCATCTTTCATTATAATAGCATTACTAAAAAACCTAAAGTTTCTGATCATTAGGGCATAAAATAAGCTTCCGAAACAAATTGTCTGAATTTGATTATTTGCTTACAATTTTGCTGAAGAACTTTTACTTTGGCTAAACGCAAATAATCAATCTTTATCTTCTTTTACATTAGAAAACAATTAATGACATTGGCAAAACTTCCAGCGAAATTGGCCTAAACTTTTATCATTCCATTCTTGGTAGCAAGAGACATTTGGACAAATATTCCATAGTACTATTACGGAGAATATATTTTACAATATAGTAGAAATTAAATTGACTTTTAACGTAAATATATATCTTAAAAATTGGACTCATTCCATAATACTATTATGGAATATATTTTACAATATAGAAATTCAATTAAGTACGTTTTAACGTAATTAAGATACATCTTAAGAATTGAGCCGAGTTTGTTCTGCGTAGCGAATCCCGCGTGAAACATGCCCTTTTCGCCATGTTTCCTGCAGATAATTATCTGCATGTAATTTTATGCACAAATTCAGGCGTTCAAACAAACGCAGGTAAATTCCCGCAGGAAACCTGCATGATCCTTCGGGAACAACTCCTTTGTTCAAAATCGCGTAATTTACACGCGGTTTCTTGCGGGTAACTTCTAAGGGGGTAATCGTTAAATTTTAAAATTTTAATTATACGCCACACGTAGGGGGCTTGTGGAAAAATACAGACTTTATATACGCAGTTGCCACATATAGTGCGAAATGTTTGGGTAGTTATTAACACAACTTGTGGCCCGATGTCCTTCGGAAGTTAATTAGCGAAACATACAATTTGTATGACACATTTGGTGAGTAGCAAAATCCAATTATATACCCATTTCGAATTCTGGGTGATGCAATCCCAAAAATTACCATTGGGTTCAGTTTGTCTCAGCAAATTCAAGTTTATGGTAATAAGTGCATGGAGAAATTATCCAACTAGTATTCATAAAGTACAAATGACCATAAAAATGTATTTGTTTTTACTTAAAAACGATTTATGAAGATAACTGACAATAAATTGTAGTAATACATTGTTTTCATATAATTTCAATTTTTATTTTAAATACCATGATATCAAAAAATGAATACAGGGGTTCTCCATATTTACTAAATTAAGTTTACATGCGTTGTCCCCTTTCTATTGGGATTCAAATAAAAACCAGATACTAGTGGAAAAAACTCTGCTCCATAAAATACTTTGGAGAATTGCTGGATTTGGAACAGTCTTTTATACCTTTTATCTTTTGGGACGAATTTATATGGAAATTAAAACAAAGTCGAACGATTACTCAGAACTGTCGCTTTTGATCGTCTATTTTTTCAGCTATATATGGGGCAGTGGATTATTTTATAATTTCCATAAGAAGAAATTAGAAATGTCGGCGTTTTTCGAACAGCTTTTGGATACTGATAAACGTTTCGAAGGTACTAATTGAATTCATACCCTAATAAACAAATAGGTATACGGAGAAATGTTTCTTAAAAGTGTTTTTGACAAAAACACTTTTAAGAAACATTTCTCGTTAAGAAACAACTTTTGTTCATTTTGAAATATTCAAAAATTGTTTTCAAACTAAAACTTTACTTAAAGTATACAAAAGTTTAAATTCAATGTACTTTTTCTTAATTCTTAGAATAAATTTTAGGATATTTGCAAAGTTAAAATAAAAAAATAACTTTTACATTCTATTTCTTAATAGGCACATTTAAAACACCTTTGAAATCAAAAGGAGTATACCAAACTATAATAGAACTCGTAGTTGCGTCGTATTTGCAGAGTTTCGTTTGTTATAATGTGATGATGAACTTGGTCTATTTGTTCACATTTCGAAACAAGTGCTATTTATTCTCTTTGCTCCCGGAAGAGTACTCCACAAAAAATTATATGCTTTTGGTATTGCCTTTAGAATTTTTTTCAAAGGCTGCACTCTCCAACTCCATACATTATACTGGTCTGTATCTTCAGTTGTATTCTTCAACAATTCCATTTTGGGTTCACGCTTTAAGGTAATTGTCTAATGCCTAATTACAAGTATTATGTAGACTTTTAGAAATTTAAAAAGTAATAAATTCTTTGTATTTTATAATAAACGCAGCGGAAAAACCACTCATTCCACGGAAAATTTAATAAAGATGTTCCGTCAGTTAAATATCCTTAATATTTACTACAATGATAGTGTTATGACATTTGTTAATCCTTTTATAATTACTTTGGGAGGAACTTTTCTTTGTTTATCGCTGTTTGCATTAATTCGATTACCAGGATTTGTATCTCTAAATATGTATTTATTATTTCTTTTGTGTGCAATTACTTCTGTTATTTTTTGGTCTCTGTATTTTTTGACAACGGCACAGGTTTATGAATATTCATTGCAATTTATTAACAAACTCAAAACGAATTGTAAACACTCCAAATTGATTCGGAAGAAAATTAGAAGCTTGTCTCCTTTTGGAATTCGCTTGGGAGTTTTAAGGACAATGAAATATCTTCACCTTTTCGATTTTTATTTCCAAGTGTCTAATTATATTGTGACTTTTCTTATTGCTTATCCATCGTCATCGGGGTAAAATGTCGATTTATCAAAACAAGTGTAGTAAAAAATGTAATAAATATACGGTAGTACTAATAGTAAATAAGGTGTACTTTATTTCTTCCCTTTCACAACATGTCTCATAGTTGCCATATAATATGATTCAAATGACGTCATTCGAATTAAAATTAATGAAGACCACCAAAAACTCCTTGAGAAACTTGATTAACGTAGGCGGATAAATTATAACTTGTCGAAAACTAGGCCATATATTAGCTTATATTTTTTAAAGCCCATTTTAACTTTCAGATGTTCTTAATTTATAATCAAAAGTTCTTGATAATCACTGAGAAGGGAGATATTGTGAATTTATATAGGTAGAACCTAAAATAACAGGTCATTGAATATTTCTGATTCTATTTTGAATAACTTATAGCGACCTATTTTGTGTGGACACCGAAATGAGTTCCATTAAAGTTAAATAACTACCTGTATCGCTGTATCAGAATCAGAAGACATTAATATTAACGTGTTTTTGAGGAAGAATGACAGATAATATTTAAATGAGCACAGTGACAGTCTTGATTTTCGCTACTAAGAAAAGTTTATGAGTATTAAAAATATACGGGCACCAGAATTTATAGGTATTTATTTACACACCTGTACAGGACAACGGCTTCCTTTAGTTTATGAATAATGCAATATGTACTGCTATCAGCAGTAAAAGGAAGATAAAGAGTAAAGATAATGTAGTAATTAATAATACAATATTTATCAAAATAATGCCTAGACAGTACTGAGAGTAAGAAAAAGGTTGACATCAGTTTAGTTTGAAAATTTCACTGGAATTGCTTGGAGTCGAATTGGTGAAAATCCTGTTACCAAAAATAGCATTTAAATGCTAAGAAAATGCAGATTTCTTCAAACAGTTCCTCCAAACAGATCGGTTTCTTGAAGGTTTGCAAATGATTGTTTTAATATATTTACATCTTGATCTACATTAATCATACCATTAAAGGCTTGTATTTAAATGTACCTCAAAAATAATCGGTTTATTCCAAAAAAATATTCGCTTTACCTCATAGAAATACATTTAGCTAATACATATTTATCCTGTATAAAGTTGCATTGAACTAATAATATACAGTTTCCGCAAGTTTTAATGCAATTTGGCAATGCTTTAGTACATTTAGCTCAAGTATAGTGACGATTTTGTCCTCTATTTGAGGTAAATGTATTAAAACATTGCCAAATTGCATTAAAACTTGCGTCAAAGGTATATTATTAGTTGGGAGTAATGAAAATTAATACTGGATACATATTTATTAGCTGAATGTATTTATATGAGGTAAAGCGGGTATTTTAATATAGATAAACCGACTATTTTCGAGGTGTATTTAAAATTTAAAATTACATACGTTTATGTTTCTAGGTAAACCCATATCCAACACGCCATAAATATCTTTAAAATGCTGGAACTGTGAAGGTTTTTCATTGGATGTTGGAGAACTTCGAGAACGGATTAAAGAACGATAAATAAGTATCGAAGCTTAATTTACAAAAGTGGTATTTGTCCAACGATATATAATCTCCAGACTGATGCTACTGTATAATTTGTTTGCTGCACGTAGGTTTCCTGCATAAGAGCTTGAGAACTTCTAGTAATAAATACAACTAAAACGTAATAAATAAATAAAATAATAAAGGCCAGGTATTAGTATAATTATAGCATAGGATATTATTGAAACAGGAGCAAATTCTGACTAGATCACGAACTTTACATAATAATTTATTCACAAAGAAATCTGCATGAATTTATTCATATGAATTGATTCCATTTGATATTTATAGTTTGTCGATTTAAGACTATTAGACAGTAACTCTACTACTCAGACAATAGGCTTCTAAGTTTGAACTGAATTTCTTGAAGTGAAACAGTGAAATCATGTTGACAAAAATTGTATTAATATGTCTAAATGTATTCACCAGTCTTGATGGACATTTAATCTTCCCTTTCTATTGGGATGGAAATAAAAATCAACTTTCAGTTGAAAAACATCTGCGTCAGAAATTACTGTGGAGAATCGCCGGATTTCAATCAATTCTGTATTTGATGTATCTTTTCTGGCAAATTTATGGCGAATTGAAAGTGAAATCACAAGATTTCTCACAATTATGTCTCTTAGTATTTTATGTTTTAGTTTATTTGTGGTCCATTGCCTTGTACTTGAATGTTTCTAAAAGGAAGAATCAAATGGCGAAGTTCTTCAAGCAATTCCTGAAAACGGATCAATTTCTTGAAGGTTTAAAAAACTTTCATATTATTATTATTACTATTATCGTTACACTAATAATCTATTTAATCAATACTTTGATATTGCGTAAAATTCAGGTTCCTTCAATATTTGTGTGAAATCTAAGAGATTTTGCCAAATCTTCACAGAAATTATTCTCATTGGTTACATCTTGAGCACAGTCTCCTTAATTGGAGTGTTCGCCCTGGTGTACTTGATTTCATTCCAGAAGAAAATGTACATTACCTCTTTGTTGCCCGAAGAATGTTCTATTTGCACCAAAATCATTTTACCGTTTGCGGTACCGTTTGAAACCTTTTCGAAAGCTGCTATTGTAATACCGGTCCATTTTACTGGAGCATATCTTCAAATTTACGCGATAACAATTCCACATTGGATTCGAACTTTGAGGTAAATTTAAAATTTGCAATTAATGTTTATTTAGAAAACAAATTTCGTTTTAGATTATAAGCAATTACTTACATGATAACTATTTTATTTGCACAGAGCTGATACAACTCATTCGACCGAAGATTTAATAAAGATTTATAATCAGCTAAGGATTTTGAATCATTTGATCAGAGCATTACGGGGTTTATATTACCATTTAATATTTCATTGGGAGGAGTGATTTTATGCTTTTCATTATTTGCCTCGATTAGATTACAAGGAGTTGTGTCACTGAATACTTGCATATTGTTTGTACTAGTTGTGGTAGCATCTGCTTCATTTTGGTCACTTTATTTCTTTACAGCAGCCCAAATCTATGAAAATTCTCTACAATTTATAAATCAGCTCAAACAAAACTCAAAACATTCAAAGCTCATTAGAAAGAAAATTAATGCGTTATCCCCCTTTGGAGTTCGGGTAGGAGTTTTAAGAGCCATTAAAAATATGTATCTGTTTGTGTTCTTCTTGGAAATTTCCAATAATGTTTTAGCTTTTCTTATCGCCTATCCATCTTCACTGTTTTAAGACGTACCGTATATTCCGAATTAAAACCCCAGGGATCTTTTTGTTTCAAGTAGATTTTTTGTCATGTAAAGTTCGTATTAAAAGCCCCATGGGGGATGTATTACGGTCGGGGGTTTTATTGTTTCAACGCATTTATTTAACAGTCAAAATGAATTAGATATACAAGTAAAAATTAGCCAATAAGTAAGAATGTATTAATGTAAAATAGTATCAGTGGTATTAACTTAGGTACTCCACATCAATCCGCGTCCACTTCCATCATTTCATCATCAGAAGGCACAATAATGTCTATATATAGGTATGATAAGTAAACTTAACGGTACTACTACTCCTATGCATTCATTAATCTTTTGGGTAGGGGGTTTTATTTCGAACCGGGGCTTTTATAGTTTGGTGGGCCTTTTAAGGCACGTTTAGTCGTAATAAAACCCCCTGGGGGGCTTTATTACGGTAGGGGTTTTTAATTCGGAATATACGGTATGTAACAATTTCTTCTAAACTTTGTTTAGTAAAATTTTAATTAACATATAATAATTAATATATAATTAATATGTAAATTTCATTATATATATGTATATGTATATAATAAAATCTACATCAAAGCTGTTGGCCTAAAAAATAAACTCGACGGATTGTAACCGGAAATGTTTACTTAATTTATTTCGTAATTCATGCATAAGTTTCTTTAAATGTTGCATTCTAATATGTCATCCATTTTGAAGAACTATTTTTTCAAATTTATTCTTTCACAATTCTTTATTAGATCCGATTATCCGATCGTTTATAGAGTCCAGTCTCGTATTAAAAGTATGCACTATTCCTTGTAAGCTGAAATCTGACGACTATATGTTTTATTTTGTTTTAATTTAATTCATTATATATAGGGCAAAAGCTAGTCATTCTACTGAAACTGCAATGAAATGCTCCGCCCGGCAGCTATCATCGTTATTAATTAATTTTATAATGAGAGTTTTGACGTCACTCAATTATACCAATTCCGTTGACTATGGCTACTGAAATGCGTTATTCAGTAGCAGAAAGCTTAAGATTGATGGAATTGCCTAACTTTATTAAAAATTGAGAAATCCTATATGCTGACTTAAATTCTTGGAAATCTCTATGTTTCAAATTCAGGTTTTTAAGAGTTACAGAAACTGATACCTCAACACAAGTCACTAGAATGTATTGAAAGCATAAAATGTTAAATGTACAAACATGCCATAAATATCTTTAAAATGCAGGAACTGCTAAGGTTTTTATTTTGATGTCGGAGAATTATGAATATAACGGAATAACGACAAATTATGAAGGGAATAAATAAAGACAAATACGCATTAAAGTTTAAATTTATTAAAGTGGTATTTGTCCAATGATATATTATTATATAATCTTCTCCGTCCAAACTGAAGTTACTTGTTTGTTGCAAGTAGGTTTCATCCATAAGACCTTCAGAACTAACTCATGAGTGGGGCATCCAAAATATGTGATTTTTCTGTTGTACCAGTATGGGAATAACAGCATTACTGCAGTGATTTTCCTGGTGTACTGGTAGTATACCAAGAATACGTAATTCATGCGTAAGTTTCTTCAAATGTATTCTAATCCGTCATACATTTTAAGGAACTATATTTTCAAATTTATTCTTCCACAATTCTTTATTGGATCCGAGCATTTTGTGTTAGTCCATGCGGTGTCGTATTAAAAGTATGCTACCTATTCCTTCATAAATAACATGTGACAATGTGACGACTAGGTGTTCTCTGCATATTTACTATATTGTTCTGCTCCAATTAATTATTTATAGCGTAAAAACCATTCACTCCACTGAAAACTTAATGAAACTAGTCCTGTCTGTCTAAGCTCTTTGCCAATATATGTGGTAAGTAATTCTAGAGCTGCATAAATGTTCTTTTAACATTGTATTTTTGTTTTGGGGTCCAAAGAAATATCAAGTTTGAAAATCAGGTCATAGCAATTAAAGTCCCTACCGTAGTATTACGAACAAAAGTTCATCATTATATACTGGGACTGCTAAGGTCTTTCCTGGTATGACGGAGAGCGGAATAAATAATGATATTTAACATTAAAGCTTAATTTACGTATGCCACTGAATAATTTGTTTGCTGCAAGTAGGTTTCATCCATAAAACCTGGAGAACATGTTCACTATGCAGTAAATGATAATTTATTGACAAAGAAATCTGAATGACATAATTCTTTCTAGTTTGCCGATTTCTCCATGGATTAGAGTTTATTTTTCTACTACTCAGAAAGTAGGCTTCTAAGTTTGAACTGAATTGCTTAAAGCGAAACAGTGAAATCATACTGACAATGCTAATTCAGTTTCATTCTAATCTGATAGAAGAAAAAATTGTTCCACATAGTGTTCAGACGACCCTCTTTATTTTGTATGTTTATTGAATTTCTTATAATATTTGCATTTGTGACTTGAATCAATTTGATAATTATTTGGATAACATTTGTTTTGTATATGTATACTTGATTTTGTGTGGGAGCATTTGAAGAAACGTTTGCTTTTCTATGTGTATTGTGTGTTATATTTAGCCAGAGTTGGCAGTTGGAATGTTCGAGATCTAGAAGCAAGACCGTTAATTCTCAGCTCCTGCACACAGTTAGTTTTTCTTGGTGCAATTCAGTTAAAAATAAAATTATACTTAAAATTATATAAAAATATAATTCTCCACGTCAATTAGAGCAGTATTCATTAGTGCATTTCATTAGTTTGCCTAAAATAGCTAGTTCAGTTGTCGTGGAATAGACGTTACTACTTAGTCTGTTAGGTACATTGTAATTGTCAGTAGTACACGCACAGATAAGTCAGTAAAGCATAAAAATATAGTGGATTCCGCCAGTTTTTCATCATCAAGCTTTTATTCGCTGTAGTCTCCAGGATTACCCGGTAAAAGGAGGTGTGAGAATTTGAACACTGACGTGAACCACCCCATACCCACTGACTCAAAGACTCACGCCACGACATGGTCCATTCGAGCCTGGATATTCCAGCATATAATTAATCGGCAGTGATAAGTTTTTGAGCAGTATTTCGGAGTACCCGTTGGAGACCCATTGGAGGATTCAGCGAGGCAAGATCTTGTCACTAATACCGAGATTAGTCGACGAAGAATAGAAAAATCGACGTTGTACATCAGAACGAGTGAGAAGCTAAAGGCCCACCGTCAAGTCATCGTCATATCAAGGAGGAAGTGTAACCTCATCTTTTTGGACTCATCGGCAGTCATCAGTAAATCTCTGGAGGTATTCTATACCTGTTCAGAGTGAAGAGTTCGTGCGAAAAAGTCAACTTAAGTATCGTAAGTTGACATAACATATCTATTCAAATAAATATTATTCAAAATATTGGTGTAAATTGCAAAGTGCAAGAAATTGCAATTTACATTGAAAAGGATTGATTGCAAGTTCAAGAAAGAAACTTAGCGAATTATTTCCACGTCGAATTTAAATATAAATCAAGATGAGCACTTTAAAAGACTTAGTCAAGAAGAGAAAAGGCATGTCAGGCCGAATCAACAAGTTGAAGAAACTTGTGAACACTTTTGTCGCCCCATACGATGAAGTAAAAGTAAATTTGGGCTTGGAAGATGTTAAGTACTTGAAAAACTATAATTCAGATGTTTTCGACGAAATCCTTCCCTTGTGTGCTGATGATACAGAAATTGCAGTGCATCAGCAAGTCTTCGATGATGAAGACGACAGAATAATGGAACTGGAAGTAACATTAGTAAAAATAAAGAATACTTTGGCTGCAGCAGCACCAATAAAGCCAATGGATGTCAAATTACCACAACTGGAGTTGCCAAGTTTTAGTGGAGACATCAAAGATTGGATTGCATTTCAAGATGCATTCACGGCTTCTGTACACGCTCAGACGACGATGGCAGATGTCCAGAAACTACAATACCTTAAGCGGTCACTTAAGGGTGAAGCAGAAGCTTTATTGCAGAACTTTGCGGCAACGGATACTAATTATAAAATCGCCTGGGACACTTTGAAGTCCAGGTACGATAACAAAAGAGAGATAATAAGGGCTCATTTCGACAAGTTACTTACGTTACCGAACTTGAACCAAGAAAACCCTGACACACTTAGAAAAATTGGAGATGCTACCAATCAATGTGTGCAGACACTGGAGATACTCAAGATTACTCCAGAACAGACAAGAGACTTGCTACTAATACATTTAGTAGTGAAGAAATTTGATGTAGAAGCTAGAAAGGAATGGGAAAGGACTTTGAAGCCAGATTCAATACCTACCATTAAGGAATTCACAGAATTCATTATAAATCATGCAAGAATTAGTGCATCAGCTGGAATTAAAAGAAACAATAACCAAGGAGCACCACTTGAAAAGAAGTTTAAGAGTACTGTGCATCTTGGAACAAGCAACACTGAAGATTGTTTGTTATGCAAAAAGGGAAAACACCCACTTTATATGTGCGAGGACTTCAAGAAGATGACAGTCCAAGAAAGAAGAGAATATGTAACAAAAACCAAACGATGTTGGATTTGCCTTCGCCAAGGCCACAGGATTTCAGAATGTACTTCTAAGTACAAATGCAAAAATTGCAATGAACGCCACAGTGCTTACCTTCATTTCGAAGTCAATTCAAATAAGAAAAATACTCCTGAACCTGAAAAGTCAAGTTCAGAAACGGTTAAGGAAGAGGAGAAGCCATCAGGCTCAGGATCTTTCTTCTCATGCAGTATGGGAATTCGAAGTAATTCAAAAACCTTGTTGTCTACAGCTTTGATAAAAGTGAAGAATAGCAAGAATGAAACGTTTACATGCAGAGCTTTACTGGATAATGGATCTCAGTGCAGCTTCATTACCAGAGCTTGCGTGAATAAAATAGGATTGAAGATCCATGAAGTGAATTTGCCCATCTCCGGGCTAGGAGAAACACATGTTGGAACATCGCAGATGGGAGTGGAGTTTGAGTTCGGGTCGATCTACAAATCGCAGAAGACTTTTCTCGTTGAAGCTCACATCATGAAGAATATCACTGGAGATTTGCCAAGTGAGAAAATAGACATAGATAAGTGGAAGCACATAGAAAACTTGCAGTTAGCTGATCCAACTTTCTATGACCCGGGAAATATCGAAATACTTCTCGGAGGAGACATTTATGCAGAACTAATAAAGTTCAACAAATCGAGAATAGGAGAGGAAGGCACCCCAAGAGCAGTGCAGACTGTATTAGGATGGGTTCTTTTGGGAAAATATAATCCCACTCCTGTTCAAAGTGGAATCAAAGTTTTTCACGCCAATTGTAACAATATCATGGATTCCAGTATACGGAAGTTCTGGGAATTGGAAGAAGTTCCAAGCAAGAGAAGTCTCACAGTAGAAGAAAGGGCCTGTGAAGAACACTTTGCTAACAATCATTTTCGTGAAGAAAATGGAAGATATGTGGTACGACTACCATTTAAAGAAAATAGAAAACAAATTGGAGAGTCCAGGACTGCTGCAATCATGCGTTCCCAGCAAATGGAACGACGATTCAAAAGAGATCCTGAACTTGGAGAGAAGTATCATTCTGTTCTTCAAGAGTATGAAGACATGGGACATATGGAGAAAGTGCCAGAGAAGCAGCTTTCACCTAAGAAAGAAATCTACTACATGCCACATCATTGTGTGTTGAAGGAGAGTACAACTACTAGTCTACGAGTAGTGTTTGATGCGTCGGCTACTTCGAGGAATGGAGTGTCACTCAACGAGACTTTGATGGTGGGACCGAAACTCCAAGATGACTTGATAAGCATACTTATGAGGTTTCGAGTACACAAGATTGCATTGACAGCGGACATAGCGAAGATGTACCGCCAAGTTAAAATTGTTCCAGACGAAACAGACTATCAGCGGATAGTGTGGAGAAAGCCTGGAGAGTTACATGAACACGATTATCGTTTACTTACAGCTACGTTTGGGACATCGTCAGCCCCTTACCAGGCAGTTAAGTGTGTGCAGCAGTTAGCACAAACAGAGAAAGAAAATTATCCGGAGGCATCCAAGATAATTTTACGGGATTTTTATGTTGATGATTTGATGACAGGAGCATCAAATCAAGAAGAAGCCTTAAAGTTGCAGCAAGATTTGATAGACTTGTTGAACAAAGGAAAGTTCCAGTTACGGAAATGGTCATCTAATGACGTGAAATTATTGGAGTCTCTACCCCCAGAGATGAGAGAAACTAAAGTTAGTTTACAAATCGAACTGGATAGTTCATTGAAGACATTGGGACTTTTGTGGCATCCTGCTGAAGACTATTTTTCTTTCTCAGTGAAAGTTTCAGAGGAGCCAGCCCTAACTAAAAGAAAAGTGTTGTCAGAAATGGCAAAGGTGTTTGATCCCCTTGGATGGCTTTCACCCGTGACGATGAAAGCAAAAATCTTCTTCCAACAGCTGTGGATAGGAGACATGGATTGGGATGATAAGCTGAATGAAGATCAGCAGACTCTGTGGAAAAGGTACACAGAAGAGTTAAAGCAAATAGAGAGTATCAAGATTCCGAGGATTTGTACTCTTGTGTCAAAAAATGTAACGTATTACTTGGATGGATTCTGCGATGCATCAGAACAAGCATACGCAGCTGTAGTCTACTTACGATCAGAGGACGGAAGTGGAACAGGAATCAGAAGATTAATTACATCCAAAACTAAAGTTGCTCCAGTAAAGAAGCAAATAACTATTCCAAGGTTGGAATTATGTGGAGCTCTTCTACTTAGAAGACTCATGGAATGTGTGAAGGATGCTCTAAGCATTGAAATAAAAGAAATTACGGCATGGACTGATTCAACTATTGTGTTGGGTTGGTTGTCGAAGCACCCTTCAACGTTGAAAGTTTTTGTGGGGAACCGAGTAGCAGAAATTCAAGAATTTCTACCCCCGGACAAGTGGTCTCACATCAAAGGAAAAGACAACCCTGCAGATTGTGCCTCCAGGGGAATATTTCCAGGTGAGTTGGAGACTCATGGATTATGGTGGTCTGGACCACCTTTGGATATTTCGTTCGAGGAGAATAGTGTATCTCCAGAAGACGAAGTAGAAATGATGAAAGAATATCGTGAAAGTAGAATCAAGGCTGTTACTACCACAGTGACTGAAGCAGCCAAGGATCAAATCTTCCACGACAATTTGAAAAGGTCTAAGACATGGAAAGAGTTCCAGAATGCAATTGCTCATGCACTCAGAGAAAATAAGAAGGATATTAGCCCACTAACAGTGAGTGAATTGCATGCAGCATTTAAGTACATAATCAAGAATATGCAAGCAGATTCAGAAGCTGGATTTGCTGATGAAATACGAAAATTAAAACAACGTAAATATGTTTCAAAGTATTTGCGACCTTTAACTCCGTTTGTGGATGGAGATGGACTACCCCGAGTAGGAGGAAGATTAGACAATGCAGATATCAAGCATGATAAGAAGTATCCTATTTTGATATCAAAGAGACATGAAGTGACAAAGCTTATTGTGGAGCATTATCACTTTGAGTATGGACATGCAGGATCTCAACTCGTACTTGCAAGACTCCAAGAGAAGTTTTGGATTGTTGGGGGAAGGGATTTTGTCAGAGAAATAATTAAGAATTGCAAGACTTGTGTGACTTTAAGAGCCAAGACAAGCCAGCAACTAATGGGTAACTTACCAGAATCAAGAGTGAATCCAGCTAGAGCATTTGAGAAATGTGGAGTGGATTACGCTGGACCTTTTACATTGAAGAATGCAAGAGGAAGAAATCCAATAAACTACAAGGGATATGTAGTAGTGTTTGTGTGCTTTGTGACCAAAGCAGTGACTTTAGAACTTGCGAGTGACTTGACATCGGAAGCTTTCTTGACAACATTGAAAAGATTTGTTGCTACGAGAGGAAAACCGAGCCACATGTATAGTGACTGCGGTACGAATTTCGTTGGAGCCGACCGAGAACTGAAGGAGTGTTTGACCTTCCTGCAGGAGCAAACTACTCAAGATGAAGTGAAAGACTATTGTACCTCTCAAGCAATGGAGTGGCACTTTAATAAACCTTCCGCGCCCCATCATGGCGGATTGTGGGAGGCTGGAGTGAAATCTATGAAATTTCACCTAAAAAGAATTATTGGTTTGCAGATCCTAACCTTTGAGGAAATGCTTACGGTGTTAAAACAGATTGAGGCATGTCTTAATTCGAGGCCTTTGTCAGTTTTATCCACAGATCCCAACGATTTAGCAGCTTTGACTCCAGGACACTTTTTAATTGGAGATGCGATGACTGCAACCCCTGAACCGGACATAATGGAACTCAACGTGAACAGATTGAGTCGATGGCAGATGAGAGAACAGATGTTCCAGCATTTTTGGAAACGCTGGAGCGATGAGTACCTTGTTGGACTACAGGGAAAGCCCAAATGGTGGTCTGAAAAGGAAAATTTAGAAGTTGGACGAATGGTATTGATCAAGGATGACAATACTCCTCCCCTGATGTGGAAAACAGGCAGAATTGTGGAAACCTTTCCTGGGAACGATGGAAAAGTTCGCTCAGTTCGCCTTAAGACTGAAAATGGGGACTTGGAAAGACCCATAGTGAAATTGTGTCCTTTACCAAAGGAATAATTAAGAAGTGTTTTTATTGATTTTTTCTTTAACCATTTATTTAATCAATTGAATTTTGAATTGTTTTTTCATTTATATTGTGTTGGAGAGATGCTCCAAGGCGGGGTGTGTTCAGACGACCCTCTTTATTTTGTATGTTTATTGAATTTCTTATAATATTTGCATTTGTGACTTGAATCAATTTGATAATTATTTGGATAACATTTGTTTTGTATATGTATACTTGATTTTGTGTGGGAGCATTTGAAGAAACGTTTGCTTTTCTATGTGTATTGTGTGTTATATTTAGCCAGAGTTGGCAGTTGGAATGTTCGAGATCTAGAAGCAAGACCGTTAATTCTCAGCTCCTGCACACAGTTAGTTTTTCTTGGTGCAATTCAGTTAAAAATAAAATTATACTTAAAATTATATAAAAATATAATTCTCCACGTCAATTAGAGCAGTATTCATTAGTGCATTTCATTAGTTTGCCTAAAATAGCTAGTTCAGTTGTCGTGGAATAGACGTTACTACTTAGTCTGTTAGGTACATTGTAATTGTCAGTAGTACACGCACAGATAAGTCAGTAAAGCATAAAAATATAGTGGATTCCGCCAGTTTTTCATCATCAAGCTTTTATTCGCTGTAGTCTCCAGGATTACCCGGTAAAAGGAGGTGTGAGAATTTGAACACTGACGTGAACCACCCCATACCCACTGACTCAAAGACTCACGCCACGACACATAGTTTGTAACGTAAGATTTCCATACTCCGCGGGCATTGTGTATAAAAGTACTTATTGGGGTTACTGGCCATAAACTTTCCATAATATTAGATATATTAGATTCTACAACAGAGTTTAAGAAACTGAGAAAGTAAAAAAAATGTTACCCAACATTGCATTGAAACTACTTGGCATATTAATCAATTTAGATGGAAACACATTCTCGCCTCTTTACTGGAATAGCAAGAAAAAAGAGCTTTTAGTTGAAAAAAATTTGCAACAGAAATTTCTTTGGAGAATTGCTGGACTAGAAACAGTGTGCTATACAATTTATCTTTTCTGGCAAATTTGTGACGAAGTTAAAACGAATTCAAACGATTATTCGGGATTATCTCTTTTGATATTTTATTTTTTAATTTATTTCTGGTCTGCTGGACATTACATTTATTTCCACTTTGAGAAACATGAAATGTCAGCTTTTTATAAACAATTTCTCCACACGGATAAGTTTCTTGAAGGTTTGTAAGCTTGCATTTACATTACTTTTAAGTATATTACATTATTAGACATTAATTAGAGGATTTTTAAAATTCAATAACAAATTAAGGACGTAAAAGCAGCAAAATTTAGTAATGGAACTAATTGCAATAATTTTGGTAAATGAAGGTTCACTCAAGACAACGACTAGTGCGAAATCCAAAAGATTTTTTCAAATCTTTGTAGAAATCTTCATCATATTCTACATTCAGAGTGCAGTGTCTGTGATGGATTTGGCTACTCTTGTATTTGTGTTTGCACCTCGTCAAAAAGTCTACATGTTTTCTTTGCTGCCCGAGGAATATTCAAAAAAATCCGCTTACCTTATTTTGGCAATTTTATTTGAGACATTCTCAAAAGGTGCTCTTATCATGCCTATATATATTACCGGTATATATGTACAACTTTATGCAATAGTTTTACCGTTTTGGATCCGTCAATTAATAAGGTAACTTCACAAGATAAGTTTTGTATTTCTCATGAAATACCTGTATTTAATGCATTAAATGAGATATTTATTAAGTAGCGATAGCTAGTATATAATTGTGCCCTGAACAATCTGTCTGTCTGTCTGTCTTTCTGTTGGCTCTATAACTCATGAACGGTTTAATATAATTCGCTAAAACTTTTGTGTATGTTCTTGAGGTCCAGCGGAAGGTACCCTGCGAAAATGAGTGTGATCGATAAATTAAGTGTTGTATATGTAGGAAAATTGAGGTGCATTTTCAGCACCAAATTGAGGTGGCTTTTCAGCACCCGTTTATATTGGTTTTTTTGGTTGCATTGGTTGCAATGGTTTATTTATTTCTTATTTTGTTAAATTATTTGTTTATTTATTTCTTATTTCCTTAAATAATTAGTTAATTTATTATTAATTTCATTGAATAATTTATCAATTTATTAATTTATTTCTAATTTCATTGAATAATTTATTAATTTATTTCTAATTTCATTGAATAATTTATTAATTTATTTCTAATTTCATTGAATAATTTATTAATTTATTAATTTATTTCTAATTTCATTGAATAATTTATTAATTTATTTCTAATTTCATTGAATAATTTATTAATTTATTAATTTATTTCTAATTTCATTGAATAATTTATTAATTTAATTTATTTCTAATTTCATTGAATAATTTATTCATTTATTAATTTATTTCCTATTTCATGAAGTAATTTAAGAATTTATTTCTTATTTCATTAAATAATTTAAGAATTTATTTCTTATTTCATTACATAATTTAATTTAACAATGCTTTTTAAATACAAAATTAGGTCAACTAAAACTAACCCGAAGGAAACTTTGCTGAGGATCTTTAATCAACTTCAATCAATGCGCAATTCAATGCAAGCCTTTCGAAATTTCTCATGGCTTTTACAATTGGTTTGGGAGGAGTGATTCTTTGTTTTTGTTTATTTGCTTCAATTCGATTACCTGAATTTGTGTCTCCAATGGTCTACACAATGTTTGTTCTGGCTCTGGGGCTATGTTCTGCTATTTGGGCTATCTTCTTTTGCACAGGGTCCCAAATTTATGAGCATTCTCTACAATTTGTCAACAAACTCAAAGGCAACTATAAACATGACGCTTTTGCTAAAAAGAAAATCAAGGCTTTATCTCCATTCGGAATTCGCATTGGGGTTTTGAGGTTTATGAAGTATGTGTACCTCTTTGTGTTTTATTTGGAAATTTCTAATAATGCTCTGACTTTTCTTATTGCATACCCATCTTCAATGTTTTAAAGCGGTTTTACTTTTACTAAGGATTGAATGCATAACACAATTCTCGTAGACTCAATAACCATAGGATTAATATGAAACCTAATAAAATTAAGAAAACATTTGTAAATTCAAGTTTCACAGTCAAGCAGATGGACGGACAGACGGCCAGGACATTCGCACAAAATATCTGACAATATTTAACTATTAGCATGCACTTATTTCATTTTGCTGAATTGTATAGGTTATAAATACAAAAGTAAAAGCTTTGCATTATCAAAATAATGTTTTAGCTTTTCTTATCGCCTATCTATCTTCACTCTTTTAAGACGTATGCAATAATTTCCTCTAAACTTTGTATAATAAAATTTTAATTAATATAGAATAATTAATATAGAAACTATTCCTTCTTAAATGAAATCTGACGACTAGGTGTTTTCTGCTGCTTCATTTTGTTTTACTTTAATTTATTATTTATATGGCAAAAGCCATTCATTCCACTGAAAATGCAATATGCTCCGCCCGGCAACTACCATCGTCATTAATTTATTTTATAATGAGAGTGCTGTAACTTCAATCAATTATATCAATTCCGTATACTATGGCTACTGGCTACTGAAATATATGTGTTATTCAGTAACATAAGGTTGCTGAAATACTATATGCTGACTTGAATTCTTGGAGAAATCTATGTTTAGAATTCAGGTTTTTAAGAGTTACAGAAACTGATACCTCAACACAAGTCACTAGAATGTATTGAAAGCATAAAATGTTAAATGTACAAACATGCCATAAATATCTTTAAAATGCAAGAACTCTTAAGGTTTTTAATTTGATGTCGGAGAATTATGAGAACGGAAAAGAGTGGGGCATCCAAAATATGTGATTTTTCTGTAGTGCCAGTATGGGATTACCAGTATTGCATGGTGTTCTGTACCAGTATACTGGTAGTATACCAAGAATAAGTATAATTATCATATATTATTAATTCAGAAACATATTCTGTCTGATTACTTCACAAAGCTTTGCATAATGATTTATTCACCAAGAAATCTGCTCGAATTTATTCTATTTATGAAATGGCTAAGTGTGTCGATTTCTTCATGGGTTAAACAGTTTGTTATTCTACTAACTAAGAAATTCATACAGAAGTTGTTTCAAAAGTTGCACTGTCATTTCTTGTACATTTTAAGGAGTTTTAATCTCAAATTTATTCTTCCACAATTCCTTAGTGAATCCGAGTATTTAAGTTTAGTCCAGCCGCAGCCTTGTATTAAACGTAGGCTATTATTATTCCTTCATAAATGAATTTTCTGCTGAGTTGTTTTGCTCTATTGCTCTAGTCTCATTATTATTTATAACGTAGAAAACTTTCATTCCACTGAAAACTTAATGACATGCTTCGCCTGGTAGCTATCACTCTAATTAAAGTTTTAATGAGAGTATTGGAAAAACCACTCAGTTTTATCAATTCTGCATGGTGGTTACCGAATTGCCTTATTCAATAGCGCAAAGTTGATGTAAAATTAGTGGAATAGTCTAACATTATTTAGAATTGAGCAGTCCAATGTGCTGACTTAAATTCTTGAAGAACATCTACTTAAATTCTTAGAGAACTTCTTTTTTCGATTTCAGGGTTTTGAAATATTCAGAAGCTAGCTATTACCCCAACCCAAGTCAATAAAATGTATTAGTACTAAATGTTAAATGTACAAACACGCCTTTGATATCTTTAAAATGCATGAACTGCAACTGTCTGCCCTTGGATGACGGAGAATTACGAGAACTGGACAAATAACAAATCCGCACTAAAGCTTAATTGAAGTAAGTGGCATTAGTCTTTAATGTTCTCCATCCAGATTGAACCTGTTGCATAATTTGTTTTTTTTTACAATGGAACATCCAAAATATGCGATTTCTCTGTTGCACCAATATTGGAACTCCAAACATCCAAAATTAATTAGAAAGAAAATAAATGTTTTATCCCCTTTTGGAGTTCGTCTTGAAGTTTTAAGATATTTTAAAAATATGATTCTATTTGTGTAACGCTTGTAATAAGTTTCCATTAATGTCATTTCTTTCCTCATCTCTCTTTAGATAGGACTGAGCATGAAATCGATCGAGTCTCTAATCGAAAGACATTAAGGTCGTGACAACCAATTTTTTGTCTGCTATAATATTTCTATGTTTTAGGCTACAACTGTACACTAATTTTTAATCCCACAACATTTTTATTGGTTTTAGATTATCAGTAATACGTTATATGACAACTGTTTTATTTACACAGCGCTGATACAAATCATTCGTCCATTTCATCCAAAGACTGAATAAGATTGATAAGGAGCGACCGAATTCGAATGCTCACTCCAATCAAAGCATTACAGGGATTCATTACCATGCATGATTGCAATAGGAGGAGGGCTCTTATGTTCAAATGTTATTGCAAATGTATAGTTTGCCTCAATTAGATTGGGACACGGAGTTGGGTCAATGAATTCTTCTAGTCTTTGCAATAGAGGCGAAAATATTTTGAAATAATTCTCCTAGTTTTTGCAATAGAGGCGAAAATATTTTGAAATAATTCTCCTAGTTTTTGCAATAGAGGCGAAAATATTTTGAAATAATTCTCCTTGTCTTTGCAATAGAGGCGAAAATATTTTGAAATAATTCTCCCAGTCTTTGCAAGAGGCGAAAATATTTTGAAATAATTCAGAAATGCGTCGTGTCTAGCTTAGAGACTCCTTGTTAGTGAATACAAAATGAAATCGGATCTACAGTAAAATCTGTAACATCAAAATAATTTCGTGTCTGAATTATCATCACGTTTTTCAGAATTACGTCGTGCCTAGTTTAGAGACTCCTTGTTAGTGAATACAAAATGAAATCGGTTCTACAGTAAAATCTGTAACATCAAAATAATTTCGTGTCTGAATTACCATCACGTTTCTTAGAATTACGTCGTGCCTAGTTTAGAGACTCTTTGTCAGTGTATACAAAATGAAATCGCTTCTACATTAAAGTCTGTAACATCAAAATAATTTCGTCTTAATTTTCCAAAAATTACAATATTGGCTATATCTTCACTGTTTTAAGACTTGTATGACAATTTTCCTCTATGCTTAATATGCCTAGTAAACCATTAACATATATATTTGTCAAGATAATAAAGTTTATTCCAAAGGGGTTGTTCCTAAAAAAACTCCGGCCAAGCAGTATCATTAGCTCGACCTTCGGTCGGTCTAATGAGACTGCTTGCCCTCCGTTCGCGCCCGTTCTCGGACTGGGTAGCCGTTGTTGACTCCGGGCAGCAACCACATTAGCACGACCTGCGGTCGTGCCAATATGATTGATTGCCCTCCGTTATATAACCAGTTAGCGGACTTGGCACCCTGTAGTGGAAATAGCATTAGAGGAGTTCAATATTGTCTACTTTAGAAATTTGACATTTATTACAAGACTAGAACAACAATGGACCAAAGAGAAAGTATTTTGAGAAGCATATAATGAAATTTTGAGAAGCAAATCTCCAAATTTTGAGAAGCAAATCTCCAAATTTTGAGAAGCAAATCTCCAAATTTTGAGAAGCAAATCTTCAAATTTTGAGAAGCAAATTTCCAAATATTGAGAAGCAAATTCCAAAATTTTGAGAAGCAAATTTCCAAATTTTGTGCTACAAATTTTGATATTGTATGAAGCAAGCTATAAAATTTTGAGAAGCCGGTTAAATTTCTTAATGCTATCCCGCTAACAAAGGAAATGAAGCACTTTTTAATTTGGAATGTCCTCATTTTTTCAATGCAAATTTTGGCCTAATTTATTGACTTGTATTACTTGTAAATCAGAAACAATATAAAATTCACAAAAAGGTTGGACCATATGGAAATTTTTTTACCGATATGTCAAATTCCTATGTTATCAAAAGCGGTGGGATTAAAATTTTTACTAAAAGTTGAATTGACTATCTCCTCGGCCACATAACAATTAAGGAATTTTGAGAAAACCTTTCGAACGATTTTTCTGGCCAACGAACTTAGCCTGTGACTTGGGCCAATTCGTTCAAATCCGGAGTAAACAAATTTTTGATTAAGATTTACGAAAGTTAAAGACCTAACAGACAGACAGACAGACAGACAGACAGACAAGACCGTTCCATAAGCCCTCGATCGGGCTAACAAGCTCGAGAAAGTATAACCAAAAATATTTATTTCGCAAACTAATATAAAGTTGACTTCTCAATCCTCATATATTTCTTTATTGAATCCAAACATTTAATGCTAAACGCTGCAGATGGTGCATGTTGTTTGAAATCTGTATTGTCTGTAAAGATACTATGACTGTTCATTGTTTTAACAGCGTTCTGTTTTAAATCCATCACCCGATATTTGTCCATTTTATTGTGAGTTGCGTAAACGCTGCAGATGGTGCATGTTGTTTGAAATCTGTATTGTCTGAAAAGATACTATGACTGTTCATTGTTTAAACAGCGTTCTGCTTTAAATCCATCACCCGATATTTGTCCCTTTTATTGTGAGTTGCGTAAACGCTGCAGATGATGCATGTTGTTTGAAATCTGTATTGCCTGAAAAGACACTATGACTGTTCATTGTTTAAACAGCGTTCTGCTTAAAATCCATCACCCGATATTTGTCCCTTTTATTGTGAGTTGCGTAAACGCTGCAGATGATGCATGTTGTTTGAAATCTGTATTGCCTGAAAAGACACTATGACTGTTCATTGTTTAAACAGCGTTCTGCTTAAAATCCATCACCCGATATTTGTCCCTTTTATTGTGAGTTGCGTAAACGCTGCAGATGATGCATGTTGTTTGAAATCTGTATTGCCTGAAAAGACACTATGACTGTTCATTGTTTAAACAGCGTTCTGCTTAAAATCCATCACCCGATATTTGTCCCTTTTATTGTGAGTTGCGTAAACGCTGCAGATGATGCATGTTGTTTGAAATCTGTATTGCCTGAAAAGACACTATGACTGTTCATTGTTTAAACAGCGTTCTGCTTAAAATCCAAAAGTCAATACTTACTTGTCCTTTGTATTGCGATTTGCACAAACGATGCAGATGATGCACGTTGTTTGAAATCTGTATTGTCTGAAAAGATACTATGACTGTTCATTGTTTAAACAGCGTTCTGCTTGAAATCCATCACCCGATATTTGTCCCTTGTATTGTGAGTTGCGTAAACGCTGCAGATGATGCATGTTGTTTGAAATCTGTATTGCCTGAAAAGACACTATGACTGTTCATTGTTTTAACAGCGTTCTGCTTAAAATCCAAAAGTCAATACTTGTCCTTTATATTGCGATTTGCACAAACGATGCAGATGATGCACGTTGTTTGAAATTTGTATCGCCTGAAAGATACTATTACTGTTCATTGCAAGTATTTATCAAAAGTTGAATCCTCATATATTTTAATAAGCTATATTTTCAGATTTATTCTTCCACATTTCTTTATTGAATCCGTGCAGTTAATGTTAGTACAGTCTCGTATTAAAAGTTTATATGCTACTACTATTCCTTCATAAATGAAATCTGACGATTAGGTGTTCTATGTTGATTTATGTTGTTCTACTCTAATTAATTATTTATAGCTTAAAAACCATCCATTCCACTGAAAACTTAATGAAATGCTCCGCCAGGTAACTGCCTCCGTTATTAATGTATATTTCAATGAAAGTGTTCTGACTTCATTATACTGGCTACTGCAATGCGGTATTCAGTAGCGGAATTAAGATTTGTTCTGTCTGTCTGTCTATGCTCTCTGCCAATATTTGTTGTCAGTATTTCAAGAGTTGTATATATTTCGGTTTAACTTTGTATGTTTGCTTCTGGGGTCCAAATAAGCATCAAATATGAAAAATAAGTCTTAAAAATTCCAGACCGTAGCATTATTAACAAAAGTTACGTAACTTTTTTCGGCAATGGAATTTGTCAGAACTTGGTACCCCAAGTCACTAAATTTATTTTATTGAGAGCATTAAGTGTTAAATGTACAAATACGCCATCATTATATGCTGGAACTGCTACGGTCTTTCCTGGTATGACGGAGAATTATGACAGCGGAATAAATAGAGATCGATACTTAACATTAAAGCTTAATTTACACAAACCATTGAATAATTTGCATACTGTAAGTATGCAAGTAAGTAGGATTCATCCATGAAACCTGGAGAACAAGTTCACAATGCAGTACATGATAATTTATTGACTAAGAAATTTGAGTGACATTATCAATTCGAAATCTTTAAATTTGCCCTTTTTAGTTTGTCGACTCCTTCTTGGCTTAGGCAGTTTGTTATTCTACTACTCAGAAAGTAGACTTCTAAGTTTGAACTGAATTTCTTGAAGTGAAACAGTGAAATCATGTTGACAAAAATTGCATTAAAATGTCTAAGATTATTTACCTGTATCGATGGACATTCAATCCTCCCTTTCTATTGGGATGGAAATAAAAATGAACTTTCAGTTGAAAAACATCTTCGTCAAAAACTATCGTGGAGAATCGCCGCATTTCAGTCAATTCTGTATTCGATGTATCTTTTCTGGCAACTTTATGGTGAACTGAAAATGAAATCAGAAGATTACTCAGAATTATGTCTCTTACTATTTTATTTTTTAGTTTATTTGTGGTCCATTGCATTGTACTTGAATATTTATAATAGAAAGCATCAAATGGCTGCGTTCCTCAAGCAGTTTCTAGAAACGGATCAATATCTTGAAGGTTTGAAAAACTTTCATAATATTATTATTATATCGTTATATTAATAATCAATTTAACAAATACTTGGATATTGCTTAAAACGCAGGTTACTTCACTGTTTCTTTAAAATCTAAGAGATTTTACCAAATGTTCACGACAGCTATGCTCTTAGCTTACATCCAGGGTGCAGTTTCATTGATTTCGGCTGCAACTGTTATGTATTGGATTTCATCTCAGAAGAAAATGTATTTTACATCTCTATTATCAGAAGAGAATTCAACGAAACTGATTTTGTTGTTGGCTACACCATTCGAAGCTTTTTCAAAAGCAGCTATTGTGATTCCGTTGAACTTTACGCGATAACAATTCCATATTGGATTCGAACTTTGAGGTAAATTTAAAACTGCAATATATATTACACTATTTTTATTTAACTCAACATTTTTGCTTTAGATTATCAGCTAATTCTATAAATATTTTATTTATATAGCGTTGATACAACTCATTCGACAGAAGATTTAATAAGGATTTATAATCAGCTAAGAATTTTGAATGCTCACTCCAATCAAAGCATTACGGGGTTTATATTACCATTTAATATTTCATTGGGAGGAGTGATTTTTTGTTTTACAACATTTGCCTCGATTAGATTACATGGAGTTGTGTCACTGAATACCTACATATTGCTTGTACTAGTTCTGATAGCGTCTGCTGCATTTTGGTCACTTTATTTTTTTACAGCAGCCCAAATCTATGAATACTCTTTCCAATTTATAAATCAACTCAAACAAATCTCGATACATCCAAAGTTAATTCGAAAGAAAATTATTGCACTATCCCCCTTTGGAATTCGGGTAGGAGTTTTAAGAGCCATTAAAAATATGTATCTGTTTGTGTTCTTTTTGGAAGCTTCTAATAATGTTTTAACTTTGCTCATCGCCTATCCATCTTCATTGTTTTAAGAGACATTATTACTGTAATGAAAAATTCCGGCATATCTGGGTTACGTTTATGCGCTTTAGATTTACACATGCTTCTTTACGCAGATGATATCGTGTTACTAGCCACAAACGCAATTTACTTACAAGACAAAATCAATATTTTGCAAAAATTTTTTCATGAAAATAATTTAAAGGTAAATCTCCAGAAAACTAAAATTGTTATATTTAGAAAAAGAGGTTTTATTAGATCACCGCCAAAATTTTTTTGGGGCGAAGAAGAAATTGAAATAGTTAGCAAATACGAATATCTTGGGGTACCCTTTTATGACACCTTGACTAACACTGATGTAAGTAAACATTTTTTCAACAAGGGGAAAAGAGCTATCCAATCAATATTTGAAATATTTTATAAAAGTAAACTTAGAACTTTTAACTCGCATAACAAACTTTTTGAGGCAATGGTACAATCGGTAGTTGGTTACTGCTCTCATACTTGGGGTATCAGATTTACAGAGATGTTTGACATTTTTCAGGCCAATTTTTATCGCAGATTATTCCAACTACCTAACATGACCCCACGATGGTTTTTGAGACTTGAAACAAATGTTTTGCCATACGAATTCAAACTGATAAAACAAACATTAAATTTTTTGCTTAAAATTTTAAGTAAACCAAGAAATAGTCTTTTAAGGGAGTCCTTCGAAGCGCTAAAATCCGATTTTCAAAACGGACACATCAAATATAATTGGTACACACAATTAATGAACATAATTTCAAAATGGGAGCTTTCTGGCATTATTGATGATAATTTTGCTTCGTTAACCACGAAGGAAAAAGTAATTGCAATAAAACAGGCTCTTGGCAAGGTTAAAAATGCAATGATAGAAAATGATATAACTAGCATGCAAACTAGCAATACTTTAAAACATTACAAGTACATACATAATAAAATCCAAAGAGAAAACTACTTAGACAAAGAGATTAGCTGGACAACAGTCGTACTTATAATACAACTCAGACTTAATGTAAACTACTTTACTTTAGCAGGCAAAAGTGTAAAACTTTCCGGACACATGGAAATATACAGTAAAACTCCGTCTGAAGACCACAACTGTACTCTGTGCAACTATAAAGATATAGAGGATGCTTACCATTTAATCTTTGTATGTCCACATTATCTAGCTCAGAGAAAGATGTTACTTAATAACTTTAATACAGAAATTATTAGTAGAAAAGACATTGTGTCCTACCTATCATTAATTAATGACCACACTTACAGAATATTATTAAATTTTTGGATTAGTGTTTTGAAAACCAGAAAACATCTACTTGAATTAGCATATAGCAATTAATTATTATTACTGTAGTTTCTTTAAGTCTTCTTATAAGTTAATCTTAATTTAAAAATTATGTACCTTAATTATAATGCACACATAGCTTTTAATATATAATGCGAATCTAGCAATAATTTTAATAAAAATTGTAAATGAATAATACACCTTACAAAACAACTGTATTGTAAAGGCCATTGGTCAAATCAATTATACAGTGAAATAAATTCTATTCTATTCTATTCTATTCATTGTTTTAAGACTTGTAACAATTTCCTCTGTGCTTTGTACAATAAGCCTGTATTATACATGTTTATTGAGGTCTTAACAATGTAATAAAATCCACTTCAAAGCTGTAGGCCTTAAAAGTAAGTTCTACAGAGTTGAACCCAAAATATTTATTTCGTAATTCATGCAGAAGTAATTTTCAAAAGTTGCATTCTCAATCCTCATACATTTTCAAGAGCCATTTTTTCAAATTGATTTCCCGACAATTTTTTATTGGATAGTGTATTTAATGTTAGACTAGTCTGGTATGAAAAGCATGCTACTCTTCCTATTCCATAAATGAAATATGACGACTACTGTGGTTTTTACGCTTTTACTTTCTGCTGATTTATTTTGTTCTACAATTTTCGGCCAGTCGCCGTTATTAATGCATATTAATGGTAGTACTGTATACCGTCTGTCTGTTCTAAACTAAACTCTCTGCCGGTATGTGGTCAGTAATTCAAGAGATATTTCGTTTCAACTTTGTATGTATGATTTTGGGGTCCAAAGAAAGAAAAAGAATGAAGTCATAACAATTCCCCACCGTAGCATTATAAACAAAAGTTGCTTTATTATTTTAGCAATGGAATTGCTCGAAATTATTTAAAATTGAGCAGTATATTCTTGGAAAACTTCTTTTTTCGAATTCAAGTTTATAAAATTTACAGAACTTGCTACCCCAAGTCCCTAAATCTATTGAGAGTATTAATTAAATGTTAAATGTAGAAACAGGCCATCATTTTCTACTGGAACTGCTAGAAGGACTTTCCTGGGATGATGGAGAATTATGAGAGCTGAATAAATAAAGATAATTGCCCGTTAAATATTAATTTTTACATAAGTGACTGAGACCACTGTATATATAAGCTTGGTTTAATTACATTTCACCCATAAGACCTTAAGAACAAGTTCACAAACAATGAATTACATAATAATTTATTCACAAAATAATCTGATAGGCATCATTCTTATGAAATGGAGAAGTTTGCCGATATCTTCATGGGTTAGACAGTTTTTTATTCTACTACTCAGAAAGTAGGCTTCTAAGTTTCAATTGAATTCCTTGAAGTGAAACCGTGAAGTCATGTTTACAAAAACTGCATTAAAATGTCTAAGTTTTTTTACCAATATGGATGGACATTCAATCCTCCCTTTCTACTGGGATGGAAATAAAAATGAACTTTCAGTTGAAAAAAACTGCGTCAAAAATTATTGTGGAGAGTCGCCGGATTTCAGTCAATTCTGTATTCGGTGTATCTTTTCTGGAAAATTTATTGGGAACTGAAAGTAAAGTCACAAGATTTCTCACAACTATGTCTTCTACTATTTTACGTTTTAGCTTATATGTGGTCCATTGCCTTGTACTTGAATCTTTCTATAAGGAAGCATCAAATGGCGGCATTCTTCAAGCAGTTTGTCCAAACGGATCAATTTCTTGAAGGTTTGAAAAACTTTCATAATATTTTTATTATCGTTATATTAATAATGTTTTTAATCAATAATTTGACATTGCGTAAAATTCAGGTTCCTTCAGTGTTTGTGTGAAATCTAAGAGATTTTGCCAAATCTTCACAGAAATTATTCTCATTGGTTACATCCTGACCGTAGTGTCTTTAGTTGGAGTGGTCACCGTCGTGTATTTGATTTCATTCCAGAAGAAAATGTACATTACCTCTTTGTTACCAGAAGAATGTTCCGTATGCACAAATATCATTTTACCGTTTGCGGTACCGTTTGAAGCCTTTTCGTAAGCTGCTATTGTAATACCGATCCATTTCACTGGAGCATATCTTCAAATTTACGCGATAACAATTCCACATTGGATTCGAGCTTTGAGGTAAATTTAAAATTTGCAATGTACACTAATTTTTATTTAACTCAATATTTTCGTTTTAGATTATCAGCTAATAACTTTTTTATTTACTCAGAGCTGATACAACTCATTCGACCGAAGAATTACTAAAGATTTATAATCAGCTAAGGATTTTGAATGCTCACTCCAATCAAAGCATGACGGGGTTTATATTACCATTTAACATTTCATTGGGAGGAGTAATTTTATGCTTTTCATTATTTGCCTCCATTAGACTACACGGAGTTGTGTCACTGAATACCTACGTATTGCTTGTACTAGTTCTGATAGCATCTGCTGCATTTTGGTCACTTTATTTCTTTACAGCAGCCCAAATCTATGAATATTCTTACCAATTTATAAATCAACTCAAACAAATCTCGAAACATCCAAAGTTAATTCGAAAAAAAATTATTGCACTATCCCCCTTTGGAGTTCGGGTGGGAGTTTTGAGAGCCATTAAAAATATGTATCTGTTTGTCTTCTTTTTGGAAGCTTCTAATAATGTTTTAACTTTGCTCATCGCCTATCCATCTTCACTGTTTTAAGAGTCATGTATAAATTTCCTCTATTCTGTACAATAAACCTTTAACATACATGTTAAAATTTTTATTGAGGTAATAAAATCTACTTCAAAGCTGTTGGCCTTAAAAGTAAGTTCTACAGAGTGTAACCGAAAATATTTATTTCGTAATTCATACAGAAGTAATTTTCAAAAGTTGTATTCTCAATCCTCATACATTTTCAAGAGCCATTTTTTCAAATTGATTTCCCGACAATTTTTATTGGATAGTGTATTTAATGTCTGGTACTAGTCTGGTATTATAAGTGTGCTAATTTTCCTTCATAAATGAAATATGACGACTTGGTGCTTTTTACGCTTTTACCTTCTGGTGATTTATTTTGTTTTACAATTGTCGCCCAGTCGCCGTTAGTAATGTATATTTTAATGATAGCGCTGTAACGTACGTATACTGCCTGTCTGTCCTAAACCAAACTGTCTGCCGGTATATGTGGTCAGTAATTGAAGAGATATTTCGTTTCAACTTTGTATGTATGATTTTGGGGTCCTAAGAAAGATCAGCAGATCAAGTATGCAAATGAAGTCATAACAATTCCCCACCGTAGCATTGGTATTGGTAGCATCACAGACAAAAGTTACTTTATTATTTTAGCAATGGAATTTCCCAAAATTATTTAAAATTGAGCAGTATATTCTTGGAAAACTCCTATTTTCGAATTCAAGTTTATAAAATTTACAGAACTTGCTACCACAAGTCACTAAATTTATTGAGAGTATTAAATGTTAAATGTAGAAACACGCCATAATTATATACTGGAACTGCTATAAGGAATTTCCTGGGATGATGGAGAATTATGAGAGCTGAATAAATAAAGATAATTGCACGTTAAATATTAATTTTTACATAAGTGACTGAGGCCACTGTATGAGCTTGCTTTAAGTAGATTTCATCCATAAGACCTTGAGAACAAGTTCACAATGCTTAATAATTTATTGACAAGGTAATCTGAAAGACATTATTCTTATAAAATGGTGAAGTTTGCCGATTTCTTCACGTGTTAGACAATTTTTTATTCTACTACTCAGAAAGTAGGCTTCTAAGTTTCAATTGAATTCCTTGAAGTGAAACCGTGACGTCATGTTGACAAAAACTGCATTAAAATGTCTAAGTTTTTCCACCAATATGGATGGACATTCAATCCTCCCTTTCTACTGGGATGGAAATAAAAATGAACTTTCAGTAGAAAAACATCTGTGTTAAAAGATATTTTGGAGAATCGCCGGGTTTCATTCAATCCTGTATTCGATTTATCTTTTCTGGCAACTTTATTATGAGCTGAAAATGGAATCTGAAGATTTCTCAGAACTGTGTCTCTTATTATTTTATTTTTTAGTTTATTTGTGGTCCATTGGGTTATATTTGAACATTTCCAATATGAAACAGGAAATGGCAGCTTTCTTCAAACAGTTTCTCCAAACAGATCGGTTTCTTGAAGGTTTGCAAATGATTGTTTTAGTATATTTACATCTATATCTGAATTAGTCATATTATTAAATGCTATTATTTAAATGTACCCCAAAAATAATCGGTTTACCTCAAGAAAAATAATAACTTTGCTCACATAGATATATTTAGCTAATAAATATTTACGAAGTCTCAAGTATCATTACTCCGAACTGATAATATACCGTTGCCTCAAGTTTTAATGTTTTGTACATTTAGCTCAAGTAGAGTACAAAATCCTCACTATACCTGAGGAAAGTCCACTAAAGCATTAGGAAATTGAAAGAAACTTGAGGCAAAAGTATATTATCAGTTCTGAGTAATGATACTTGAAACTGGGTAATATTTATTACCTAAATGTATTCATATGAGATAAAGCTATTATTTTTCTTGAAATAAACCAATTATTTTCGAGCTGCACTTAAATTTTGCTCATTAGTAAATACTCTCATGATTCTGGATAAAACCATATCTTTCACTAATTGAAAACATTATAAACATACAGGTTCCTTCAAACCACCTTTAAAATCCAAAAGATTTTACCAAATCTTCACAGAAGTTATACTCATTGGGTACATTCAAAGTTCAGTTTCTATAAATGGAGTGGCCACCGTCATGTATTTGTTTTCATTCCAGAAGAAAATGTACATTACCTCTTTACTACCCGAAGAATGTTCTATCTGTACATGCAGAAAAATGACTTTACCGTTTGCCGTACCATTTGAAATCTTTTCCAAAGCTGCTATTTTAATCCCGATGCATTTTACTGGAGTGTATCTGCAAACTTATGCGATAACAATTCCTTATTGGATTCGAACACTGTGGTAAATCTAAAATTCCAATTCTTAAATAGATGTCTTAATTTCAGCAAACATTTATACGTTAAATATTTTATTTACACAGTGCTAATAGAACATCGTCAACTGAAGATTTAATAAAGGTCTTCAATCAACTAAGCTAAGCATTTTGAATGCCCACTTCAATCAAAGTCTTAAGAGTTTTCTGATACCATTTACTATCTCAATGGGAGGGGTGATATTTTGTTTTTCTCTATTTGCTTTGATTAGATTTCACGGATTTGTGTCGCTGAATATTTACTTGCTGTTTGTACTCATCGTTATGGCGTGTATTGCATTTTGGTCTTTGTATTTCTTTACGGCAGCTCAAATTCATGAATACTCTCTCCAATTTATAAACCAACTCAAACGAAACTCAAGACATCCAAATTTAATTCGAAAGAAAATAAATGCTTTATCCCCTTTTGGAGTTCGCCTTGGAGTTTTAAAATATATTAAAAATATGTTTCTCTTTGTGTACTTTTTGCAAGTTACCAATAATGTTGTAACTTTCCTTATCGCTTACCCTTCTTCATTGTTTTAATATTCCACAAAAACAGTTTTGTGTACTTTTACCCATTCTAATTACCAATTAATAATTAATAATTCACTGTTAATCAATTGATTGCAAAACTTAAAAACATTTCCAAGGAAAAGGAATTCCCAAGTCCATCCCGTTTTTAGTTGCGTGTCAACCATAACGTTTCATTTCAACTTCATTATTGATTACGACATTATGAGTAAATATGTTCAAATTTTCAATGAGTCTAGGTACCCAACCCAACTATGAAGTATAATCATTAATTACTTCGTAAATCCTTAAACATTTGCTAATTTCGGTGAATAATTTATAACGTAAATCAATCTAGTTTACTGAAATATCTTAATAATTAACTAATAAATAGTAATATTGTACATAAAGTAATAAAATTTTTGAAGGGAATTATCTCATGTGTAATTGTAATGGAAAATGAAAATTGAACTCATGTGATGATTTTGATTTACAAAAACGCAACCCACATTTAAAACTGTCTCCCTTGCAATTTTTAACGTAGTTCAGAACCATACCGTTCAATGACAACAAGAAAAAGACTGAAGACAATTTGAGCTATTTAGTGCTCTCTCAATATCGTTGATTTACGCATTTGGGCTCAATTGCTCTGCTGTTCATTGCATTGATCACACAAATAATTAATAACGTAGCGCAATCTACTTTTACAGGAACAATAGTACCTTATCAGACAGACTTCTGTCCGCCTGTACGCGCAATAACAGACCGAAACGAGGCAATTAATTTTTGTGTATCCCCAAGGGCCAAGTGCAGGTTATAAGCTTTAATATACTTTCATCTATTGCGTAGAAAACCGATGTATCCATTAAAAAGTGTAAGGTCGGAGAAGATTAATTGGTAATGACACGACTGTAGCATTAGTACTGCCTTTTTGTGGTTTTCTTCGCAGGTCTGCGAAATCATGTCTACATGATTTCTTTCGGCTGATAAACCACGGCTGCCATTTAAAAGTACCACCAAAAAGCTGAAAGTATCACCTACGAAAAAATAAAAGTGCCCACCTTTGTATGATGTAACCATGCAGATAAATCCTTACTCAATCCCAGAAAAATTCAACTGGACACTTTTAAATTGAAATTGTCCCAAGTTTTATTATTATTTTGCCAACATTGTCATGCATAATTATTAAACTAATAAAACTTGTGGCAATTGCAATTTGAAAGGTGGCCACTTCAGCATCTCTCAGCATTGAGTATGGATTTATCTGGTTATATCATATAATGGTGGTCAATTCATATATAGGTGACACAATTAGGTTTACGTTGGTGATACTTTCAATTTTTTGGTGGTGATTTAAATGTTCCCCTAAAAACATTTACTTGTATTACGATTAATACTGCGACTTCGGCTACTTATTTATCTCTTTTACAGAATTACTTCCCAAGTTCATTGCAATCTGATCTAAACAAAGCAAACCAAAACCATTTCAAGATAACAATGTTTGTAAAGGCAAATTTCCATTAGACTGGCATTATTATTACATGCACGAATATTTAATGGATCATTGGCCATAAGTGCTTCTTAAAAGTACGTCGAAGTTCTACTGAGTTTGGAAAACTTTGAAAAGTAAAATACTACCAAATATTGCAATGCAATTTATTGGCATAATGATCAATTTAGCTAGAAATATTGTCACCCCGGTTGTTAAAAAATATCTCCTCTATAATTTTAAGCAAAGCTTTGCACCAAACTGGTTGTTGACAACAAGAAACGTACTTAAATAAAAAAAGCTAGCCTAATGTTATTAATTATTGACACATTTGGCTATAATTGTTCTGCCTGTCTACCTTTTGATGATCGACGGGATCTACAATCTACCTAGTTAGTAATTATTGCATAAATTCCTTTTTGCACCTTTGCTCATTTCATGGATGACAGCAATAATTTATAACTTCCAGAATTACAGAAATTTCCTATCAGACAGACTGCTGTCCCTCTTTTCGATTGATAAATCCACACCTTATACGTAATTAATTTTTGTGAATGGGGCTACAACAATGTTATCTGATGACATTCGCCCCCTGTAGCATTCCTCGTGCTTTGTTGTCATTTCTCTTGACAAAATGGGCGTCAAAATCCTCACCTTGCTTTGCAATTAAACCGTCTGGCTTCCTCCACATACGTATGACATTTTACAATATTCATTCAGTTTCATTCCAATCTGATGAAGGAAATAATTGTACCACATGGTTTGTAACGTAAGATTTCCATGCTCTACGGGCATTATGTATAAAAGTACTTATTGGGGTTACTGGCCATAACATTCCGCAATATTAGACAGATTAGCTTACGCAACTGAGTTTGAAAAACTGAGAAAGTAAAATGTTATCCAATATTGCATTGAAACTTCTTGGCATATTGATCAATTTAGATGGAAACACATTCTCGCCTCTTTACTGGGATAGCAAGAAAAAGGAACTTTTAGTTGAAAAAAATCTGCAACAGAAAATTCTTTGGAGAATTGCTGCATTTGCAACAGTGAGCTATACAATTCATCTTTTCTGGCAAATTTGTGACGAACTTAAAACGAATTCAAACGATTATTCGGGATTATCTCTTTTGATATTTTATTTTTTAATCTATTTCTGGTCTGCTGGACATTACATTTATTTCCACTATAAGAAACATGAAATGTCAGCTTTTTATAAACAGTTCCTCTACACAGATAAGTTTCTTGAAGGTTTGTAAACTTGCATTAATTATTCTATTACATTATTACTTATTAATTAGATAATTTTCAAAATTCCACAATAAATTAAATAAGCAGATTGAGTAAAATTAACAAAATTTGGTGGTGGAACTAATTTCAATAATTTTGGTAAATGAAGGTTCACTGAAGACTACGACTAGTGTGAAATCCAAAAGATTTTTTCAAATCTTCGTAGAAATCTTCATCATATTCTACATTCAGAGCGCAGTGTCTATATTGGGGTTGACTACTTTTGTATTTGTGTTTGCACCTCGTCAAAAAGTTTACATGTTCTCTTTGCTACCCGAGGAATGTTCAAAAAAATGGGTTTACCTCTTTTTGGCAATTTTATTTGAGACATTTTCAAAAGGTGCTCTTATAATGCCTATACATATTACCGGTATATATATACAACTTTATGCGATAATAATACCGTATTGGATCCGTCAATTAATAAGGTAACTCCAAAAGATTATTTATGAAAAATCTGTATTTAATGCATTAAATAATTTTTTTTATTATGTAATTAAATAATTAGTTAACGTACTTATTACTTATTTCATTAAATGGTTAGTTAATTTATTTCTTATTTCACTAAATAATTTAATTTAAAAATGCAATTGAAATACAAAATTAGGTCAACTAAAACTAACTCGACGGAAACATTACTCAAGATCTTTAATGAACTGAACATTCTCAGTGCGCAATTCAATGCAAGCCTTTCGAAATATCTGATGGCTTTTACTATTGGTTTGGGAGGAGTGATTCTTTGCTTTTCTTTATTTGCTTCAATTCGATTACCTGGATTTGTGTCTCCTATCGTCTACGCAATGTTTGTTTTGTCTCTGGGGCTATGTTCTGCTGTTTGGGCTGTCTTTTTTTGCACAGGGTCCCAAATTTATGAACATTCTCTGCAATTTATCAACAAACTCAAAAGCAGCTACAAACATGACACTTTTGCTAAAAAGAAAATCAAGGCTTTATCTCCTTTCGGAATTCGCATTGGGGTTTTGAGGTTTATGAAGTATGTGTACCTCTTTGTGTTTTATTTGGAAATTTCTAACAATGTTCTGACTTTTCTTATTGCATACCCATCTTCAATGTTTTAAAGCTATTTTACAAATTTTACTAATGCGATTTAATGCGTAACACAATTCTCGAAGACGTAATAATCATATGAGTAATATGAAACCTAATAAAACTAAGAAAACATTTGTAAATCCAAGTTTCACAGTCAAGCAGATGGAAGGACAGACGGCCAGTACATTCGCTCAAAGTATCTGACAATATGTATATAACTATTAGCGTGTACCCATTTAATTTTAACGAATTTTGTAGGTTATAAAAGCAAAAATAAAAACTTTGCATTATCAAAATTTTATAAAATTAAAGCTTATGGCAAATTTTCTTACAAAATGACACTCATAAATTGTGGAAAGCAAAAGTTCATCACTTATTAAAAGTGTAAGATTCATAACTAATTCTCTAAAAAGGGAATTCTCTGCTCTGCGATTTTCTGTGCTGTTTATTAAAATCCCTTGCTCATACCTTTCGTAGTTTGTATATGTAAATAATGCAACATTTGGAACACATTAATATTAATAACACGAAATCCTTCCTTGTATTTGACGAAGAATGACACATAACATATAAATGATGACAGTGATTGAATCCTTTTGATTTACATTACGCACAAAAGGTCAAGAAGCGTTGTAAAATTTTAATTCAAAGCAATCAAATAAGAGTGAGTGGTTTTTGCTTGTCTATTAGATACATAAGCTATTTCAAAATACATAAAGTCAAAATGTAATGGTGACCTCGCATACTAACCATTACAAACTCTGATTTTCATTATTTACACTTTACTATTACTACTGTGCTAACAAAACGAGCTTATAGGTATATTGAAATTGAAACTAATAGGTATTACTATTAATTTTTTCAATATTTATGAGTATTTGAGAGTGCACATGTTTGCAATTTATATAGCAATTACAAAATCAAAATGTCATCTCAGGAAAACTACCATTCCTAGAATTTGAATTACTATTGCCCTTTCGTTGTTCATTAGCAATCCCAAATCAGTTTCAAATAGATTTCACCAGTGATTTCAAACAAATGTTAACAAATATTTACTTCTAAATAAAGAGAATGTCAAAATAATTTTATAAATGTAGTTATTATTGCTGTAGAAAGTCCATTTACACTAATTACCAATGCGTTTAAAGGATATTTACAGATTTCACTAAATACTAACATATATAACCTTGTCAGTTAAATTTCCTTATGACGTTATACCACATAAAACTGAGGAAGTAAATAAACAATGATGTGTCAATGCAGACAATTTTCTAGATCTAAGTAGTAAAATAAATGGTCGTAATTGTTGTAAATTGTATTTAATCAATGCACCACTATTTAATCTACATTTATTGGTGATCACTGCAAATTACCTTTAAATGCACAAATGACAAAACATCGAAAGTCTACTCAAACAGTCCTTGGTGGTCACTTGCTACACAATGAGAAAAAATTACTTTCTGCGAATATAGTTAGTTGAAAAATTTATTTTTTCCCATTCTTAGAAAAAAAGCTTGCAAACAACACTGAAGTACAATATTGTTTTCCAAAAAATTAGGTCGATTAATTCATGTCGTAAAATCATGTTAACAAAAAATGTATTTAAGTGTCTAAATATTTTCACAAATATGGATGGACATTCAGTCACCCCTTTCTACTGGAATCGGAATAAAAACGAACTTTCAGTAGAAAAACATCGATTTCAGAAAATACTTTGGAGAATTGCAGGATTTCAGTCAATTCTTTATGTGATTTATCTTTTCTGGCGACTTTATGGCGAATTGGAAATGCAATCAGAAGAATATTCAGAACTATCCCTATTGGTATTTTACTTTTTAGTTTATGTGTGGTCTGTGGGGTTATATTTGAATCTTTCTAACAGAAAACATGAAATGGCAGCGTTCTTCAAACAACTTGTGCAAACAGATGAATTTCTTGAAGGTTTTTAAATTTTTGATTAGAAAATTATTCTAGTATTAAGGTTTATTTAATTGGTTTTCAGGAAAAAGTGTTCATTCCTAATTTTTGTAAGTGATTGAAATGTAGGTTCATTCCAGCCTGCTTTGAAATCCAAGAGGTTTTTTCAAATCTTCACAGAAATCATAGTCATAGCTTACATTCATAGTGCAATCTCTTTAAATGTGGTGGCTACTGTCATCTATTGGATTTCATTTGACAAGAAAAATCACTTTACATCTTTATTACCGGAAGAATGTGCAACAAAACTTGTTTTACTGCTGATAGTCCCATTTGAAGCTTTTTCAAAAGCTGCTATTATAGTACCCATGCATTTTACTGGAGTTTATCTGCAAACTTACGCGATAACTGTACCTTACTGGATTCGAACACTATGGTAAACTTTAAATTACAACGTATCGTACTATTTTGTCTAAAATCAATGCTTTTTCCTAATCCCCAACACTATTTTATTTATACAGTGCTGATACAACCCATTCGACCGAAGATTTAATGAAGACCTTCAACCAACTAAGCATTTTGAATGCCCACTTCAATCAAAGTCTTAAAAGTTTTATAATTCCGTTTACCATTTCAATGGGAGGTGTGATATTTTGCTTTTCGTTATTTGCGACCATAAGATTGCACGAGTTTGTGTCACTGAATACCTACATATTATTTGTGCTGATCGTGATAGCGTCTATAGCATTCTGGTCTCTCTATTTCTTTACGGCCGCTCAAATTCATGAATATTCTCTCCAATTTATAAATCAACTCAAACAGAACTCAAAACATCGAGAGTTCATTCGAAAGAAAATAAATGCTTTATCCCCTTTTGGAGTTCGCCTTGGAGTTTTAAGATCCATTAAAAGAATGTTTCTATTTGTGTACTACTTGGAGGTTACCAATAATGTTGTAACTTTTCTTATCGCTTACCCACCTTCACTATTTTAAGTTTTAAAATGTACCTACGCTTCCTAAAATGCACGTGCACACAGATTTCAATACTACCACAATTTATATAGAAAATAAATGCAACTCATTCACTGTAAATAAAATTATCAAAAAAATAATTTATTTTATTACCATATTTTAACATTTTTTTCATTCTCATCCACTTATTGATTAGTTTAGGCTTAATTAAGAATAAACACTATTTATTCCTAGAGTAGGACATTTTTCTTGAATCCGAAATGTTCACTGCAGAGCAATCTTCCAATCAGCAGTAGATAAGACAGACATTTATATTATTTATATTGAAGTAGGAGTTCAGAAGCGTAAAGATTACGATCATTTTTGGTCTGCGACTAGCATAGTGACGTATTACCTTCTTAATAAATGTTTAACAAAACGTGATGGCCTAATTTTCTAGGAAATACTTTAATAATTAACTCTTGAAAGCGCAACCCATACGTCAATCCTGACAGTTGTTTAGTTTACATTGCACACCATTGTCTAGTACACTTTCAAATATGAATTTTAATTTGATACCGTCATAGTTTACAATATTATCTATACAGCCAATTCTGCCTATAAGGGACTCGTATAAAAGGAATACATACAAAATAGAAATAGTCCATTGGTTTCAATACCTCCTGTTAGTTAATAAAAAATATTTACGGGCAAAACGTGGAATCACAACTTCTCCTTTATCCCGAGAGAGTACTTATATAATATTCATAGTGACAATTAAGAAGACCATATGGAAATAGATACAATTTATAATGCAGGTAGGACGGGTGGCCTGTTCTGGAAGACTATTTACTACGCACTCGTTTTCCGATGAAAACATTGTTTACTTATTTACAGTCACTGTTATTTTACACAAAGGTTTATCTGTCCCTAGAGTTGTAAAGAGGACAGTAGTTAATTAAAATCGATTAGTTGGCCATTGGGAAACAGTAGGAAGTCACGGAAGATAATTATCTCTGTTTTCTCAAATTATCCATAGTAATAACTACTACACTAAGACTAGGACAATTTACGACACTTAATAAAGCGTAAAATGTGTCGATTCCTTCAAAAGATAAGAAATTCCCACAAAGTTAATGATCTGAAAATGAGAGAAATATGAGTTACTTCATGTTTAATGCAGATGACATATTGATTGAGCATCGTAAATGTTTCTGCTTAATTGGTTCACATTTGGAGAGGAATTTATTAAAACCTAGGTACCAATAGTTGCCCCTACCCTTTAGAACTTGCTACATGTGGTACCGATGTCACTGTTTAATAAGATAACAAAATGTTAACATCCGTACCAATAGATGACTTCAAAGACTTCAAAATGACAAAAATCTCATTCACTTCGCTTATTCAATTTTTTTTAATCTGGCAATTAGTTGGCAAATAATTATAGAGCACAATATTTCTCTTAATTGCTCTATCAAAGGTTTTTCTCTTATACTATATAGTTTATACCGGCTAGATTTTCTCTTATGCGGATTTCTGTTATGTGCTTAGCACTGGGGAAGAGACACTTGAGAACTGTTTTTGTAATATTTGTAACTGGATGTGGAATAACAGGTATTATGACGGTCCATTACTCCTCTACTTTGACACTAACTTGGTAAAACCGTTTCGCAAGAATTTTAGTAATGAAAAAATGATTCTGTTTTATATGAAGTAGTCGTAGGCTGGAAATTCCAACCAAAACCGCCCAGTGTCAAAGCAGTTATGGATCAAACTGACTTCTGGCCTGGTTAGTGTTCAACCGAAAAACAATTGTGTGCCAATTCGCTGAAATTAATTCCGCCGATTTATTGAGGCATGTACGTGTAGGTAACTTAAATATTCATTTAAATTGTTCTGGAGTTTAAATATGCAGCTTTATTTGCAAGAATGTTCATACGAAGTTTGTCTAGTACCTCTCTGGGTATCCATATCGATTTGCAGTAATTTCATAGGAAATTTAGCAAACAAATTATGCTATCAAAAACTGCATTGAGATGCTTTGGGATATTCATTAATTTAGCAGGCAATAAAATCCTGCCGTTTTATTGGGATAAAAAGCAGAAAATCCTTGTGGCTGAAAAAACTCCGCTGGATACCATTGTTTGGAAAATTGGAGAATTTCAAGTACTCGTCTACACCGTTTATCTTTTCTGGCGGATTTACGTCGAAATTAAAACGGATTCCAACGATTATTCAGGATTGTCACTCTTGGTACTTTTTTTCTTGGCGTATTTCTGGGCAAGTTTGCTATACCTTAATTTCGAATCAAGGAAATATGAAATACCCGTTTTCTTTAAACAATTTCTGAAAGCAGAAGCCCATCTTGAAGGTTTGTGATATTTGTTCTATGTAGCATGTTAGCATGTAGCAAATATTAATGTAGTTACAATAAAAGTGACATTCGTGTCATCTATGCCAAATATACGTTATATAATAAAGTAATTTTCAAATTTGAATTGTAATTATTTATATTACTTACATATTGCATTGCTGAAGACATTTTTGTGGGAATGCTGAAATACTATACTTACTGAGAAATGGGGAAGTAAAAATTTAAATAATAACTTTAAAATTTCAGGAGAGCAGATTATTTTTCTATTGTTTTTTGCTAAGGTTTTTGAATCCAAAGTTTCCCTATTCAATATTTTTCAATATTTACCTTTAACAAACTAAAAAATAAAGGATTGCTAGAAACGAAATCGAAATATTGTAATAAGAACCGTTTTACACATATCTTAACCATAGACATAATAATTTCTAATGAATAAAATGTTAACGAAACATTGCTCCTGCAAATATTACGCCTTATACAGTATTATAGACTTATGAGTCATATATATGTAAATAATCGATCTTTAAAAGCGTTGACTCTGCGGAATTAAATGGTTACAATTACTATAAATGTTATATGGAGAATGATTGACAGTAACAAGCATATATTTGTCTTACAGGCTCACTGAACACTTCATTAAAAACCAAAGCTGTGTACCAAACGGTGGTCGGAGTAATGATCGGAGTATACATAGAGGGTATCCTCTCTTTAATGGTGGTAGCCACTTTGATGTTTACATTCTCATTTCGAAACAAAATGTATCTCTCTTCTTTAGTACCGGTGGAATATTTGACAGAAATGTCTCTACTTGTCACAATCCCAATGGAAATATTCTCAAAAGCTGCTGTGGTATGGCCCATATTTTTTATGGGGCAGTATTTCCAGTTATATATGTTAACAGTTTCTTATTGGATTCACGCACTGAGGTAAGAATTTATCGCAACAAAGTAAATTATTCTCTGAAACTTATACTTTAAAAAACATTTTAATAAAATGTTTTATCTTTTCAATTGCAGGACAAATAAAGTTCATTCTACCAAACACTTAATCCAGGTTCTTAATCTGCTGGATGTTCTCAATGCTCATTTCAATGACACTATTATAAAATTTATTGTCCCAGTGAGCATTTGCATTGGAGGTGTCATACTCTGCTTCTCACTATTTGCAATGATCCGACTTTACGAATTTGTGTCTATCGAAATTTACTTACTGTTTTTCTTGGCGGGATTAATTTCTTTTAGTTTTTGGGCCGTGTTATTTATTACTGCTTCACAAGTATACGAATTCTCTCTAGAGTACATCATTCAGCTCAAGAGAGACTATACCCATACAAAAGTAATTCACAAGAAAATTGCAAGTTTGTTTCCCTTTGGAATACGGTTTGGATTGCTAAGGGCAGTTAAATATACACACATGTTCGAATTTTATTTACAAGTTTCCAATTATGTCGTTTCTTTCCTGATCGCATTCCCACCTGAGTTATTTTAAGGCATACTAATCAAATATAATTTATATCAGTAAAGAATGTCTATTGTGTAAATATTTATATTATATGTAAATATCTTTAATAGTTTAACTTATTTTAGTTTACTGATAAACAAATTTAATGCTATGCATTTGTACATTCCTAGAAAATAGATTTAATAAATAGTTAAAAATGATAATATGAATAAAAATGCAGCTCTTCCTGAAATTCTTTCTGAAATCATGGATAATGCATTAACAAAGTTTTTCAGTCTGTAGTCTGCACCCAATACCGATTTTCTTAATTCATTCCAACATCTGTATCAAAATGCCAAGACAACGTATTACCTCTACTTAGGTGGCGCCATACTTTGTTTTAAAAATGAATTAGACCACAGTTTAGGAACAAATATTTAAGTCATCGAGTAGAATAACTCAATGGTTGAAAATATTACATATGTATCCCCTATTTGTGGTGGAATCTATTTTTATAACAAAGTACGACAGTATGACGTCACCCATGTAGAGAAAATACATTGTCTAGGAACCTTGATCTTCATATGATTGCATGTTGCATGTCTTTACTCCTCCCCTTAGTAAAGTAGTCAGGTTACCAAGGTACGGACTCTTGGAACATGACAACGCGCGAAGTTCGAAGACGCGGGACTTGAAGGAGGAAGGAAAAGCATTTTCTCTCTCCGTACAGATATTTTCGTATCGATAGTTGACGTGTCAGCTATTTCTAACTTTTGATCAGTTTTCTCTGAAGAAGTTTCAAAATGGGTAATTGTCAAGCTCTTACCAAATGGCCGGAAGAAGTCATGAAAATTCTGCATGTTGTAAGTTGTCGGTTTTTATGTATTAATTAGGAATGAAATTAAAAATGTAAGCAAGAATATTAATTTTTTGGTTGATTGTACATATTATTATTAATTATAGGTTTTATCTGTGGTCGCTATGATTCTCCTGGTGGCGTGTACTGGTTTGCAATACATCAATAGTCATCCTTATATTAATATTTGGCATATCTTACTGTGGATCGCGTATTTTTGTGGAGCTATTGTACTCTTGTGGTTCATTTGCAGCGATCCCAGAAAATTTAAAACGGCAGTAAGTCTGATGAGAAACACTTTCCTGATTTTTCAGCGACAAATTTCTGCCAATTATTTTATTTTTTGACATTTCTGTTTGACAGCTTCTGATATATTACACTGTTGGATGTTCCGTTTGCTTTGGGGGCTTTATTGTTGGAGTCCTTCTTTTAAAAGGAAATTCTGGTGGTGAGGGCAGTTGCTACGGTTTGATAATGGGTGCAACGGTAATATTCTATTTAATTTTGTTTATCTTATATTCATTATTAGTAACTTCGTGGAATTAGTTCACAAATTGGGCATTTGTACCAAATAATTTTATTGTTAATTACTGCATTGCAGATTTTCTCATTCTTGGCTTACCTGTCCTACATTTGGTCAGCCTACATGAATGGAATTCAAGGAAAACCTTGATCCAGCCGGATGTCTCTGCTACAGTTTATATGCAAAGTTCAAAACTATCATTATTCCTCAAAAATGTGAAGTGCCATTGAGTGTTTGGCATCTATAAAGTCAACTTGGAAAGATGAAGAAATGTTACCTATACAGTGGAGTGGAACATAATACTAGTAATATATATTCCATTATTTCATACATGGTGATTTAAACTTCAAACATAAATATAATTGAAGTCAATTAGTTCCTACTAAAAACAGTGGTACATTAAAGTCGTTTGTTGTCCTGATTTGTGTGAGATATTGAATAAACCTGTCAGTATGTCAATGTAAATAACCAAGAAGTTTCTATAAGACCATTCCAATTAAGTTGCTAGTATTTCATGAACACTACTTTTTCAATGTTAGTAATACCTTCATGAATCAGAAATCTATTTGTCGTCCTTCTTGTCAACTAAAATTACGAAATTATTATTACTTGTGAACTTAAAAGTCACAACGGAACTAAAATTCTGTTGAAATCCTTTAACTATTGATTGACAGGCAAGACAGATGTCACAAATCAAAATAACTACACAAATATTCCTATACATTTCAGTTAATATTATCGCAAATAGTTTCACCCGCTCGTAATTTTACGCCCACCTTCAATAATATTATAGTGATGATTATAATCATTTCTTAACTTAACATAATTTTCAATACTTACCTTGAAGTACCTTCAGACGTAAATTTACTCTAAACTAAAGGACAACAACGATATATTTCAAGTCGGTAAAATGTTATCAAAAAACGCAATGAAATACTTCGGAATTTTCACCAATATGGGAGCACAACTTAAAGTCATCCCATTTTATTGGGATTACAACAGAAATGAGCTTTTAGTTGACACAAATCTTTCACAGCAAATCCTGTGGAGAATTGCAGGATTAATGTCTCTTTTACACGTTGTGTATCTCTTCGCTCGAATTTATTCAGAACTTAAAAACGACTCTAATAACTATTCAAAACTCTCCCTTCTAGTATTTCACTTCCTAGCTTATACCTGGACTACAGCACTTTACGTCAATTTTCATAAGAAACGAAATGCAATGGCTACCTTTTTCAAGAAGCTTTTGGAGACGGACTCAAATCTTGAAGGTTATTAGCATTATTTCGAAAAGTATAGCTAGATCTTAAAACGAAAAATCATTATTTCCATTCTAATAAATTAATTACTGTTAAAAATATTGATTTTTCCTCAAGTAATGTTTCGTTTCCCATATATTTCATTACTATTTACACATATTTATTTCAAAAGTACGTTGAAGTGTAAAGCATAATGAAATATTTGGAAAAGACAGTATTTCTTGAAGAAGAATTAGTACTTTCGTAAAAGTGACTATTGTTGTGTCTATTATGGTACAATGATAATAGTTGTGGAAAATGATTATTTTCATTTGAGGAAAAAGCTGTTTAATTTTATTGGCTGTTAAATGCAAGCCTTCATTTCTATTTAATTATATAACTCATTTGGTTTTGATGTCCATTAGTAAATTATGGTTACTTATTTTGTATTTTATGCATTTCTCTGAATATTTATTTACTTTAATCTAGGCATATTGAAGACTTCCGTGAAATCAAAAAGAGCTAATCAGACTATAGTTGAAATTTTAATTATGATTTGCATTCTAAGTGTTGTGTCATTAACAACTATTACTACTTTAATTTTCACATTTTCATTCCACCACAAAATGTACATTTATTCTTTGTTACCAGAAGAATATTCTTCAAAGATAACAGTACTTCTTACAATTCCATTCGAAATCTTTTCAAAAGCTGCCATTTGCTGGGCTATACATTTTACTGGACTGTACTTTCAAATATATGTATCAACATCTCCATATTGGATTCATGCTTTAAGGTAATACAACTAGCATTTAACTACCAATAAAAATAACCGGTTTTCCACTAATGAAATTCACCATATTTCACAAGTGTAATGATTTTACTTATGATGGGGTAAAATGATTATAGTTGTGAAAAAATTATTGTTTTCATTTGTGGAAAACTGATTATTTTGATTCATATAATGACGATTTGTATATTTCGTAAGTGAATGTTCAATTAAAACTGTTGTATTGTATATTTCAGCACAAACGTACTAAGTGGGACAGATTATGCACCAAAGATTTACCAGCAATTGAATATTCTTAATGTATATTTCAACCAGAGTGTCATGAAATATCTTCCACCGTTTCTCGTTTACAATGCAGGATCTTTTATCTGTTTTTCGCTGTTTTCTTCAATTCGATTGTACAGATTTGTGCCTCTCAGAATTTACGCCCTATTTATGATGGCAGGAATGGCCTCTTCAGGGTTCTGGGCAGTATATTTTCTTACTGCTGCTCAAGTTTATGAATTTTCTCTGGAATTCACCAGCGATCTTAAAAGTGACTGCAAAAATAATAAGTGGATGCGAATGAAAATTAAAAGTTTATTTCCTTTTGGAGTGCGGCTTGGAATCTTGAAGGCAATCAAATATATGTACATGTTTTCATTTTATTTTGAAATCTCCAATTCCGTTGTCACTTTTCTTATTGCTTATCCGTCTGAATTGTTTTAAAATGCATTTCAACAAACTTTTTGTAATTTCGTGACATTACTGTGAAATTAATATATTTTCACTTTTACTTTCAAACTTTACTAATGTTATTATTAGTTATTATGATTATGAATGATCTACTAGGATCATTAAATTTTGTAAAAAGGAGAAACGTAAAAATTAATGATGATTAAAAGGTTTTAATTTTAAGTAGTTTTAAGAATCAATACCAAATGTTCCAAATCAGAATTATAAACTTGATATTTAATAAAGGATAATAATAAGGTTGCGTATTCAAATGGCACAACTGCATTTATAAATTCTGAGCGTATACTAATCATAAGGCTTCGTATTAGGGTACACACTAAGTGTATTCCATACATACATTTGGTTCCTTTATAACATTTGCGAAATTATATTGTGGGAAGTTAAGTTATAATGTGCGTCCTGGTTTATTTCGACATTTAATTCATTTTGTAACGTTTCTCATAGTGCTACCCAGTAGTGACGCATATGCCGTCAATTATACAATTTTCAAAGAAGTCGAACTAGTGCCAATCAAATGCCCATTTGATTGTAAGATTCTAAGTTTAATATAAATTAATAGAGCATTAAATAATCTTACGGACACAAGCCGACCGAAAATATTCAAAAGAGCATTAATCAATTACTCATGCATCCTGCTTCAGTCCAGCTTGCATATGAAGCTTTCTGTATAAAATCGGATTTTCTCAGCTAGGTAATTTCACCGATTTGGCTTCTTAGATAACTGTTATCTTTGCATAAATATTATATTTTGGATTTTGTTTTATTTCCTGGAAATACTATGTTGGCCAAACTAATGTCAATCATATTTATCATTTAGAATCCGATAAATGAAGAACAACTTAATTAAGATGTCAAAATCGCTTATAATAGTGCGAAGATTAATGGGTCAAGCAGACAAATAGTCAGTCTGTCCATTTTCATAAGTCAATTCTTGAAAAGCTTTCCAATATTTTAATACTAATTTTATAACTAATTTTAATAAAGTATGTTATCAAAAAGAGCATTAAAGTTTTTTGGAATTTACATCAGGTTAGCCTCCTCAATAAAAGTCATTCCATACATTTGGGACCCGAATAAAAATGAGCTTGTAGTTAGTGAACATTGGGTACATAGAATAATTTGGAGAGTCGCTGGTTTGCTATCATTATTTTACATGGTGTTCCTCTTTTGTCGAACTTATGTCGCACTTAAAAACAAATCTCATGATTATTCTGGAATGTCACTTTTAGTAATATATTTTTTGGCCTATTCTTGGTCTACAATTGTCTACTACAATTATCAAAAGAGAGAATACGAAGTGGCATCCTTTTTTCATCAACTCCTTGAGGTCGATAAACGGTTTGCAGGTATGTAATTATGTTTGAGGAATCTTTCTTATATTAACAAATTGCATTTTCCAGGTTTTCTTGGATTTTCTATAAATAAAACCTGATCATTCTCATATTTTGGGATTTTTCTTTAATTAAATAGGAATTTTCAAATGTACGCAGGACTCAAATGGAAAGTTGTGGACATTATTAGAATTTATGTTACTAGCAAATATACAGAGCGGAATTTCCTTTACTGCAGTTCTTACTTTACTGTATCTATTCAATTTTCGTCATCAATCCTACGCGTTTTCTATGTTACCTGAGGAGTACTCAAATAATATGAGTTTTTTCATTTTGACCTTTCCGCTGGAAATTTTTTCCAAAACTGCTGTTATCTGGTCTATGTTTTGCACAGGACTTCATTATCAAATTTATGTTTTAACGGTTCCATTTTGGATACGTACTTTGAGGTAAAATTTTGAAAGTTTTATTTCTAAATTTTTCTAATTTTTCTAACTTTTTTAACTTTTCAATCCAATAATTTTATTTTTTTACTTTATACAGTAAAGATTCCACTCATGGGCCCCATTTCCTACTGAAAATTTTTCAAGAGCTCAATATTTTGAATGTAATGTTTGACCAGAGTGCTATAATACAATTGGTCCCTTATGTTATTGTACACGGGGGCGCTCTTATCTGCTTCTCACTGTTTGCATCGATTCGCTTATACGGACTTGTGTCTCTCAGTACTTATATGTTATTTGTTTTGACAGGAATTATTTCTACCATATTTTGGGCTGTGTATTTTATTACAGCAGCACAAGTGTACGAATTTTCTTTGCAGTTTATCAATCGTTATAAAAGCAACTACAAAAATAATTTGCTTACACGAAAGAAAATTAAATGCTTATTTCCGTTTGGTCTACGTGTTGGAATTTTGCGGACCATAACAAATTTATTCTTCTTCTCTTTCTTTTTTGAAGTTTCCAATTACATTGTAACTTTTCTAATAGCCTATCCATCATCTTTGTTTTAGTTGAATCATCCTACTAATTTCTTTCGATGATTTAATTATTGTGATATTTATTAGTTGTTTTCAACAAATGGCTGTTCCCTTTCAAGGAATAGGAATAATGCATTTTTCAGAATTTACTGAATTATTTGCTTCTTGTAAGACGTTCGGAAGACGTTAATGGATGCTTCCTTTATACGCATAAGATATTCCAAATATTTTTAAAACGAATATATTCTATTGAACATACCGTATATGTACATCTTTTAGTTTTACAATAAAAGTGTAGCTCGCATTAGAATTGTAATGCAAATAAAAAATTAAGCAAGAAAAGGCAAAAGGAAAGGCTAATTAATGGCCATTACCATTAATTAGCTTCCACATACAATAATGAAGAGAATTCAAGGCAAATATTATGTTAAATATAAAATCTTTGAAATGAACTACTTCACCACTCCAGCAATACAATAAGGTTATACTGGGCGTGATCAAGCACCGCAAAATATCATTAACATTCTATTTAATATCTTCGACAAATACCAGTCAATTAAGCGTCCATTTGGTTCAAATCAAGACTGTTAAACTTAGACAGAGGCGCCAAATATTCTAAGGTTAATACAAATATAGATATTTTTCGGTGGAGAGCATGACACTTTCACCGATATCATTTCCTAGAAACCTTACATCACGATCATGGTGGAAATAGTACATTTTGTATTTTCAGTTTTCGTCTCTAGAAATAAAACAGTCAAACTTCTGCCAATCATATTTGTCAATTGGAATTCGATTTGAGTGTCATAAATGAAAGGTAAACTTAATTAAAACGTCAAAAATCGTTTAAATTATTGCAGAGATGACCTCTTTAACAAAATCACAGCGGTGGTGGAGATGGATTTTCAGAAGTCCACTCTTGAAAAGCCCATTGTTACTGCACAATTAATTTTAAAAGTAGATTTAGTTCCGAAGTATGTTATCAAAAAGGGCATTAAGGTTTTTTGGAACTTTCATTAACTTGGCTTCAGCAATTAAAGTAATTCCATATTGTTGGGACAAAAGGAAAAACAAACTAATAGTTAGTGAACATTGGATACAAAGAATACTATGGAGAGTGGCTGCGTTGCTGTCATTATTTTATATGGTGTTCCTCTTTTGCCGAATTTATGGAGAACTTAAAAACAAATCTCATGATTACTCAGGAATGTCACTTTTGGTCATTTATTTTTTGGCCTATTCATGGTCTACAATGGTATACTACAATTTCCAAAAAAGGAGATACGAAATGGCATCATTTTTCCAACAATTATTGGAAGTCGATAAACGGCTAGAAGGTTTGTAATTATTGACATTACGGAATCACTTATTATCAATGTAATTATAAATTAAATTGTAAATTATTGCAAATTTCTTTCTTGTAAATCAAATCGGAAAGATTTCATATTTTGACATTTTTCACTTTAGGTATCTTCAAGACTACTTTGAACTCAAATAAAAAGTCGTGGACATTATTAGAATTTATGATACTAGCAAACCTACAGGGTGTAATTTCCTTTACTGCAGTACTTGGTTTACTTTATCTAATCCACTTTCGTCATAAAACCTACGTTTTCTCTATGCTACCCGAAGAGTACTCAACTAGAAACGTTTTCCTGCTAACTATTCCTTTTGAAATGTTTTCCAAAACTGCTGCCTGTTGGTCTTTGTATTGCACATCACTCCATTTTCAGATTTATGTTCTAACGGTTCCATTTTGGATAAGGAATTTGAGGTAAATCAATATTATTACATAACAAACTTCCTAACTTAATGACATGGTACAAAAATTGTAAAATCGGGGTAATCGTAATACGGTGGTCCAAAAATACTAATGGGAAAATAATGCTTATGGACAAAATTTGTTTGGCGAATTAGAAATGAATGAAAGAAACTAACAGAAATTTATTTTTATTCGCAGTAAGGATGTCACTCATGGACCTGGATTCTTACTGAAGATATTCCAAGAACTCAATGTTTTGAATGTATTGTTTGACAAGAGCACTGTGATACAGTTGGTCCCTTATGTTATTGTAAACGGGGGTGCACTTATCTGCTTCTCAATATTTGCATCTATTCGTTTCGTTTATACGGACTTGTGCCTCTGAATACTTATATGCTATTTATTTTGTCAGGAATCATTTCCACCCCTATATGGGCTGTGTATTTTATTACGGCTGCACAAGTGTACGAATTTTCGTTGCAGTTTATTAATACGCTTAAAAGCAATTACAAAAATAGTTTGCTTATTCAAAAGAAAACAAAATGTTTATTTCCTTTTGGATTACGCGTTGGAATTTTACGGGCAGTGACCTATGTATTCTTCTTCTCTTTCTTTTTTGAAGTTTCCAATTACATTGTAACTTTTCTAATAGCCTATCCATCATCGTTGTTTTAGTTGAATTCCCCAAATTTCTGTAGATGATTGAACTTTTGTAATGTTTCATCATCATTAGTTAGGAATTTAATTATAGATAATGAAAAATAATAAAATGTTTAATAAATACCGAAGTTTACAAACGTTACAAAACATTAACCGCATTATATTGCGTTTTTTGGTTAGAATTGTAAAATAATAAGTAATTATAAGGGTAGAAGGATTGAACATTCTTTTCAGTAGCTCGCTACATAAGGATCCCCCACATAGAATTTAATTCTTCAGCTTTCAGCAGTGTAATAAAACAACAAGGGGCCTAAAAGATTATCGGAAGGTGCCACTTGCAGGTAATAGCCTTGTCATTTAATTCAATTCATCACCATAAATGCGTTATAAGAGGGTTTTGACATTCATTTTAATGTTAAAATAAATATTCTGCCCTAGAAAATCATAATAGATAGCAAAGTTTAAAAGAAACCAATAATTATAGTTAGTGTCTTAGAAATCCATACTAGCAAACTGCAATGTAATTAAATGACGTTTGTAATCAATTCATAAATTTAGATTAAAACTGTCTAAATGCGCAGCAAATACAATTCCAAAGTGAAGTAAATTGACGTCTCTGATAAGACACATCATTATTTCCTGCAATGTAATAATTATTAAAGCTTTTGTGAACGTTTTTTGAGATATGCTCAAGCATAAACTCACATTACCAGTATTAATTTCAAAACCAATTTTATCCTGGAAATATGCTGCCAGAAGAAGCATTGAAGCATTTTGAAGCCTTCACTAATTTAGGCGCAAGACTTAAAGTGAGTCCTTTCTATTGGGATAGAGATAAAAGAGAACTGGCTGTCAGTAAAAATCTGTCCCAAAGACTTATTTGGAGAATTGCAGGATTGCTGGAATTCTTTTATACTGTTTACCTATTCATTAGAATTTATGGCGAACTTAAAAATAATTCCAAAGATTACACAGGATTATCGTTACTAATAATTTATTTCTTTGGCTATTGCTGGACAACAACCTCTTACTATAATTTTTATAAAAATCGTCGTGATATGGTCACCTTTTACAAAAGGCTTCTTGAGTTGGATACACAACTGGAAGGTGGGAATTATTTTTTTTACAATATTTAAGTTATTAGTTTCGTGAAACTTTTACGGTTCTTGCTTTTGTAGAAATTTGTTGTGATAATTACTTAGAGATCTTTTAAAATGTTTTCCTGATAACTTTCTGCCTTAGAAATATTAAGGACTACATCGAATTCAAAAGGATTTTCTCAGATTTTGATGGAATTTGTGACAGCAGCCTCTATTTACAGTGTAATCTCCTTGGGTTTAGTGACCACTCTGCATTTTCTTTTTTCTTCTCATCAAAAATGCTATATTTCATCTTTATTCCCGAAAGAGTACTGGACAAACGGTGCGCTATTATTATTTGTCCTTTTTGAAATGTTTTCGAAAATCGCCGCGGCTTGGTCAATACATTTTACAGGGCTGCATTTTCAAATTTACAACTCAACAGGACCATACTGGACAAAAACATTAGGGTAATTGACAAATCTCACTTACTTTGGCCAATTCTATCCAAATTTTGCTTTCCCACAGTTATTGACACAATTTTGTACCTCATTAATATATTATTACCAATGTACTTAAATTTTTGGTTTCCTTGATTTCCTAACAAGATACATCCATAGTAAGCCAGAAAATCCTCTCAGAACAAAGAAAAAAGTATCCGATTTCCAAAATTCCATATTAAAATTTCAGGAATGTTCTGGAAACGTAATGTTTTAAACCTATCCTCGGTTCTGAGAAGTTAAGGGGATTTCCTGGCTCTCTAAGGATGGACCTTGTCAGAAAATCATGGAAGGCAAACGTTTACACTTGGTAAAAATTAATTTGCTGTGAATTAACGGGTTAGGTAAATGCAAATTGAAATTTTCTCGAATCGGTATGTAATTACAACACACTAGAAGTTATCTGTCCAAAAACATTTTATTGTACAGCGATGCATTTCGGGATCATCTTCGGGCTGAATAATACAATAAAATATGAATACAATTAATTAGATTAATAAAATACAAAGTTTTGTTAGAGTAGGTCAGTACTATATAGTATAAAGTATTGTTATACAATTGGACATTTTTACAATGATAAGTTTAATAAATGCAAAATATGGTATGCCATTAGCAAAATCACCTGAATAGGAGAGTTTTTCGGACAGTTTAGTTTTCAATTAGAGCCGTAGTAATTGTTACATAATTATATTCAATTTTTTGAGAAGTATTGAGTTACAATAAAGTGAAAGTGCATAAACAATACAAGTACATAAATAAAGTCAATCCGCCTATTTTCGATTCTCACAACATAAATCTAAAATCCAAGGTAAGTCTAAAAAAATATTATATTAGTGTCTCATGTCAAACCAACGTAAAGTTACATGTAATTTCTTAGACAGTTTATCTTAGAGTAACTCACACAAATTGTCAATTCTTTTATAGCTTTATGATACATTTCATTTTCACATTTACGTAATTCAGATTCTACAGAGTCCTTAATTAAAGTGTTGTAGTTTTTGATGGAATTATAGTAAGGCATTACAAAATATATTTTATCTCCTTTCTTTTGATTTCTATCAATTACAGCCAAAGGATCAATCTCAAGTTTCCCTAATATTTCTGGGTGGTGCAATGAAAGATTATTAAGTAGTAAAGCTTTCTTTGGGTATAACAAAGTATTTCTGTCTAATTTACATAGTCTATCAAAAACTTCATTTAATAACTTTTGTGGATACATTCGATTTTTAAATTTTAACATAAGTTGCCGTAGTTCAATAGTTTTTTCTTCGTCGTTACTAAATGAACGAATCACCCTCTTTCTTGAGCAAAAGGAATAGATTCAATTAGATTTTTTCTGTGATTGGACAAATAATGAACTGGTTGGGATTTCGACATTGGCTTCCTAAATATTTTCGTACATAGCATATTGTTTTCTGTCAACGAGATTTCTAGATCTAAGAAATTAATCTTATCATAACTGTATTCATGAGTAAATTGTAGATATTCATGCTTAAAAGTATTTGTCAACCAAATATCAAGATCTGTGATATTAGAAGTATCTACAATCATTAAAATGTCATCCAGAAATCTACAGTGGAAAGCTATATCTGTATTATTCATAAAAATATGTTTAAGTTCATTATATACAGTTATATTGGCTACAGCAACAGATGCACTTCCTCCCATTTGAATTCCTTTATGTTGAAAAAGTATTCATTTGTGTATTTTACGTAGCTAAAATCAAGACTTAAATCCAAAAGTGATTTTAATTGGGAACTGGACAATTCAAATGGAAGAGAGGCTTGGTCTTTGTAATTATCAAAAAACGAACAGCAGTGCTTCTTACAATTACTTAAAATTAAATTGGTGTATAAAGAAACAATGTCCACGGTCACTAATACATACTTTTTGTAATGGTTCAAGTTTAAATTACTTAACAGTATTAATAAATGAGTAGAGTCTAGAATTAAATTAGGCACAAAATTCATTATAGGCTGCAGAAATAAATTTAACAGACAGCTTATCGATCTATTTATTGTATAAATTGTACTACTAATAGGGCGACCTTTAGGAAAGTTTCTTATTACATTAAATGGCTTGTGAACTTTTGGCAGAATGTAAAATTTTGCGGGTTCATGCTTAATTGGTGTAAGGATTGACAGCTTAAAATCTAAGGGAAGCGAATGTTCTACAATTCTTAATTTATCTGTAAAATAAAGCATTGCAAAATCGTAGTGAGCCTTTGAACTTGGGTGGTAAGTATTACAATCATTCAACTGTTCAAAAATTTCTTCATCATATAAATCTTGGTTCATAAAGCATATTCCGGCATTTTTGTCTGCCTCTTTAATTACAATACGATTATCCAATCTAAACTTTTTGAAATCGGCAAGTATCTCACGTGGTATAAATTTTGGTCTAGAAGAGTTTTCTTTAATTTTATTAACAAAATCATGACAAAGATTAACATTTGGAAAAATTTCCTTTTCTAGATCACTATGAAGTACATTTTCACCGTCGATACTACGTTTAGTCTTTTTACAGACGTTTTGAAAAGATTTAATTGGAGTCATAGTATCTGTATTACAGTTTGTACTTCTAAAGAAAATATTCCATGCAACCTTACGTATACCTTCATTAAAGGAATTTTCAAGAAGTTTACTATTAGGGTAAGTGGAAATACAAAATTTTAGTCCAAGTGATAACAATGCTTTGAATTTAAATGGAATTTGAATTTTAGGAGAAGTTAAATTATGAATAATGTCAGGCGTATTTTTTACAGCGTTAAATAATTTATACAGTTTATTATAGTTATTTTTGGTTAATTCGTCAGTATCAAATACTTTTTGCATGTTATGAAATCTTCTGTTTTTAGATTTTCTAGATTTTTTACTTGTACTGCTTTGAGGGGTTAAATAAATTGAACTTACAAGTGAATTATCTTTCTCTGGTGAAGATACGGCACTTCTGAAGGAATCATTCAGGTCTCTACTATTTCTTCTGGTTCTGCTAATGGCTATTTCCTATTCAATTTTACTTATATCACAATTGGTATAACGTGAATTTTTGTTCCGGAGTTGAGGATTTCGTTTTGGTCGTTTTATGGGTCGTTTTTCTTTAGGTATCTTCTGTTCATTAGAATCGGCTGAGTTTCCTGAGGTAGAAGTCTGATTTTTTGCCTGTTGTAGTCTCACAAGTACTTCTTCATACTTTTTCTGAACAAAATCTTCGTTGAAATTTTCAGTGCCAGAATTGATCCTTTTTTCAATCTCCTTAGCATAGAAATTATATGGCTCTTTTGGTGGTGGTTTGTTTTGTTTCGCCATGCTTGGTAAAACCTCCTGTACTTTTCCAATTTTGGATTCCCAGTCGATATTTTTGATTTTAAACACAGATAAAAATTCTGTTTTAGCTTTGATGAAATGTAAACAAAACGTTTTCCAAAATGTATTTAATTGTTCATCTTGATGCAGATCTTTTATGTTCAACTCATCAAAAATATATTTAATATTTCTTAGAAGAATTAATTCTGATGTGAACTTTGAGCCTGTTGCATAGTGTGATTGGATTAAAGTAGCCAGCATCTTCTTAGAATGTGTGACTTCTTTATGGGTTTTCATAGGCAGCATTTGAAACATTGGGACTGAAAATGTAATCCTTGGGTTAATTAGTTCAACGTCCTTCTTATTCGCATCTTGAACATTATTTTGGAAATATCGTGATTGGAAGTAGGACAAGAAGTTTTTAATTATCTTTGTAGAGACTGAGTCGTTGAGTTTTATTGCATTAGGTAAATGTAGCTTCAAGAAATCTTCAATTGACTTTTTTGAAGGTAGTATGGGAAGAACATTTGTATCCAGGAGGTAGTCTATGTATTCCTTAACAATTGGGTCTGCATCATAATCGGTTAGGTACTCATAAATACATAGCTCTTTTTTGATATCCAGCTCTTGAATACACTTAAGTAAATCAGATTTCTTCTTTTTGGTATTGGACGAATCCGCATCTTCCAGATCTCTCTTTTTGGAATTCATGGAACTCAATAGTTGATTGCTATGAAAAATTTCCCCTAATGGCTCCTTAGGTTGGGTATTCTGAAAATCTTCCTCAAAGTCTTCATCTGTCCAATTTTGACCATTTTCTTGGGACATCTTAACTGAAGTGTTCGTAGTTTACCGAGATCCAGTAGGATAGCAGTGAGAAAATTGAGGGAAGTATCTTGGTAAAAATTAATTTGCTGTGAATTAACGGGTTAGGTAAATGCAAATTGAAATTTTCTCGAATTTTTTTTTTTTTATCAAGATGCGAATAAGAAGGACGTTGAACTAATTAACCCAAGGATTACATTTTCAGTCCCAATGTTTCAAATGCTGCCTATGAAAACCCATAAAGAAGTCACACATTCTAAGAAGATGCTGGCTACTTTAATCCAATCACACTATGCAACAGGCTCAAAGTTCACATCAGAATTAATTCTTCTAAGAAATATTAAATATATTTTTGATGAGTTGAACATAAAAGATCTGCATCAAGATGAACAATTAAATACATTTTGGAAAACGTTTTGTTTACATTTCATCAAAGCTAAAACAGAATTTTTATCTGTGTTTAAAATCAAAAATATCGACTGGGAATCCAAAATTGGAAAAGTACAGGAGGTTTTACCAATCTGGCGTAAACAAAACAAACCACCACCAAAAGAGCCATATAATTTCTATGCTAAGGAGATTGAAAAAAGGATCAATTCTGGCACTGAAAATTTCAACGAAGATTTTGTTCAGAAAAAGTATGAAGAAGTACTTGTGAGACTACAACAGGCAAAAAATCAGACTTCTACCTCAGGAAACTCAGCCGATTCTAATGAACAGAAGATACCTAAAGAAAAACGACCCATAAAACGACCAAAACGAAATCCTCAACTCCGGAACAAAAATTCACGTTATACCAATTGTGATATAAGTAAAATTGAATAGGAAATAGCCATTAGCAGAACCAGAAGAAATAGTAGAGACCTGAATGATTCCTTCAGAAGTGCCGTATCTTCACCAGAGAAAGATAATTCACTTGTAAGTTCAATTTATTTAACCCCTCAAAGCAGTACAAGTAAAAAATCTAGAAAATCTAAAAACAGAAGATTTCATAACATGCAAAAAGTATTTGATACTGACGAATTAACCAAAAATAACTATAATAAACTGTATAAATTATTTAACGCTGTAAAAAATACGCCTGACATTATTCATAATTTAACTTCTCCTAAAATTCAAATTCCATTTAAATTCAAAGCATTGTTATCACTTGGACTAAAATTTTGTATTTCCACTTACCCTAATAGTAAACTTCTTGAAAATTCCTTTAATGAAGGTATACGTAAGGTTGCATGGAATATTTTCTTTAGAAGTACAAACTGTAATACAGATACTATGACTCCAATTAAATCTTTTCAAAACGTCTGTAAAAAGACTAAACGTAGTATCGACGGTGAAAATGTACTTCATAGTGATCTAGAAAAGGAAATTTTTCCAAATGTTAATCTTTGTCATGATTTTGTTAATAAAATTAAAGAAAACTCTTCTAGACCAAAATTTATACCACGTGAGATACTTGCCGATTTCAAAAAGTTTAGATTGGATAATCGTATTGTAATTAAAGAGGCAGACAAAAATGCCGGAATATGCTTTATGAACCAAGATTTATATGATGAAGAAATTTTTGAACAGTTGAATGATTGTAATACTTACCACCCAAGTTCAAAGGCTCACTACGATTTTGCAATGCTTTATTTTACAGATAAATTAAGAATTGTAGAACATTCGCTTCCCTTAGATTTTAAGCTGTCAATCCTTACACCAATTAAGCATGAACCCGCAAAATTTTACATTCTGCCAAAAGTTCACAAGCCATTTAATGTAATAAGAAACTTTCCTAAAGGTCGCCCTATTAGTAGTACAATTTATACAATAAATAGATCGATAAGCTGTCTGTTAAATTTATTTCTGCAGCCTATAATGAATTTTGTGCCTAATTTAATTCTAGACTCTACTCATTTATTAATACTGTTAAGTAATTTAAACTTGAACCATTACAAAAAGTATGTATTAGTGACCGTGGACATTGTTTCTTTATACACCAATTTAATTTTAAGTAATTGTAAGAAGCACTGCTGTTCGTTTTTTGATAATTACAAAGACCAAGCCTCTCTTCCATTTGAATTGTCCAGTTCCCAATTAAAATCACTTTTGGATTTAAGTCTTGATTTTAGCTACGTAAAATACAAAAATGAATACTTTTTCCAACATAAAGGAATTCAAATGGGAGGAAGTGCATCTGTTGCTGTAGCCAATATAACTGTATAATGAATGAACTTAACATATTTGTATGAATAATACAGATATAGCTTTCCACTGTAGATTTCTGGATGACATTTTAATGATTGTAGATACTTCTAATATCACAGATCTTGATATTTGGTTGACAAATACTTTTAAGCATGAATATCTACAATTTACTCATGAATACAGTTATGATAAGATTAATTTCTTAGATCTAGAAATCTCGTTGACAGAAAACAATATGCTATGTACGAAAATATTTAGGAAGCCAATGTCGAAATCCCAACCAGTTCATTATTTGTCCAATCACAGAAAAAATCTAATTGAATCTATTCCTTTTGCTCAAGGAATAAGAGTGATTCGTTCATTTAGTAACGACGAAGAAAAAACTATTGAACTACGGCAACTTATGTTAAAATTTAAAAATCGAATGTATCCACAAAAGTTATTAAATGAAGTTTTTGATAGACTATGTAAATTAGACAGAAATACTTTGTTATACCCAAAGAAAGCTTTACTACTTAATAATCTTTCATTGCCCAACCACCCAGAAATATTAGGGAAACTTGAGATTGATCCTTTGGCTGTAATTGATAGAAATCAAAAGAAAGGAGATAAAATATATTTTGTAATGCCTTACTATAATTCCATCAAAAACTACAACACTTTAATTAAGGACTCTGTAGAATCTGAATTACGTAAATGTGAAAATGAAATGTATCATAAAGCTATAAAAGAATTGACAATTTGTGTGAGTTACTCTAAGATAAACTGTCTAAGAAATTACATGTAACTTTACGTTGGTTTGACATGAGACACTAATATAATATTTTTTTAGACTTACCTTGGATTTTAGATTTATGTTGTGAGAATCGAAAATAGGCGGATTGACTTTATTTATGTACTTGTATTGTTTATGTACTTTCACTTTATTGTAACTCAATACTTCTCAAAAAATTGAATATAATTATGTAACAATTACTACGGCTCTAATTGAAAACTAAACTGTCCGAAAAACTCTCCTATTCAGGTGATTTTGCTAATGGCATACCATATTTTGCATTTATTAAACTTATCATTGTAAAAATGTCCAATTGTATAACAATACTTTATACTATATAGTACTGACCTACTCTAACAAAACTTTGTATTTTATTAATCTAATTAATTGTATTCATATTTTATTGTATTATTCAGCCCGAAGATGATCCCGAAATGCATCGCTGTACAATAAAATGTTTTTGGACAGATAACTTCTAGTGTGTTGTAATTACATACCGATTCGAGAAAATTTCAATTTGCATTTACCTAACCCGTTAATTCACAGCAAATTAATTTTTACCTTGATTATTATATTCAATCAAAATTTTATTTACCAACAGGAAAGATACAACCCACATGGCTGGAAGTTTACTGAAGATTTTTCAGCAGTTAAATATTCTTAATATAAACTTCAACAAAAGCGTTATAAAAGAGTTGACAACTTCTGCAACATCTTGCTGCGCTGCTCTTATCTGTTTTTCGACATTCGCTTCGATTCGGTTCTTTGGTTTCGTTCCTCTAAGTACCTATGCATTTTTTGTTCTGATGGGAATAGTTACTACAGGATTTTGGAGCGTGTATTTCATTACAGCTGCCCAGGTTTATGAATTTTCTCTGAAATTTATTTCTCAATTTAAAAGCAACCATTTCAAAAAGAATTCAAATTTATTCATACGAAAGAAAATTAAAAGTTTATTTCCCTTTGGTCAGCCGTTGGGAATTTTAAGAGCAATTAAGTACATGTATGTATTTTCTTTTTACTTCGAAATTTCTAATTATATCGTAACTTTTCTTATAGCTTACCAATAGTAATAATTTTAATATATGTTATGTATGCGTAATACCTATCTACCAACCCTAAAAAAGTGATAATTATTAAACTCTAGAAAAAACGTTTTTAGTTTCAAAGTGCTTTGTGCTATATTGAAACTAGTTTTTCCTAGAATATACATGTCACCGGTTTTGAGAGGACACCGGCTCTGACAAGGCACAATATGTATTTAAATGTTAGTAATTTTTTCTCAATGTTAATGTTTTCAATACTTCCTCAATCTCTTTAGCTGCTACAAAAAAATATAATTAAAGTATAAATTGAAAATTAACTAATGCCATGGGTCATACTAAAAGGCACCCCCCAAAATGGATTTCGCACCCCCCAAAAAAATGTCCATTTGTGGAGAAATTCCCCTGTCTGATTTCTAAAGCCCTGATATCTTTGCGGAAGTAGTCACTTTCAGTTTTGCTTTCTAGAAATACCGCCCACTGTCAATCGGTCACTCATGTTTAATTTACCATTTTATCATTTAAGTCTATTTAGTGGATCAGGTTCCTCGAAATATATTAGTGAAGTATAAATTGAAAAGAATATATTGTTATTAATTTTTTGAAATTAAATATAAGCTAAGAAAGATCCAATTACTAATTCTTCTGGTAATCTTCAATAATGCTTCATCACCACTTATAAGGTTGCACAACACGCATACAAGTACAAATAAATCTGCACAAAGCCATTTATATCCATTAAAACAGGAATTCAATATACCTAAGTTACATAATATAAACAAGCGTCAATATTGCTAGTGCCACTTTTTGTCCTTCCTGTGAACGGAAATATCGAAGTCATTATTTAATATTTATTTGTGAACTTGAAACCTATCAGCGAAATTACAATCCTGTGTTTATTCCAGAATTTTCAGATAAGATTGATTGTTTATTGACAGGAAAATATTTTGTAGACCGAAATATCCGCATAGGTATATGCATACTCAAAACCTGAAGTTTTACGCGAAATATTTTCAGTGGCCCAAATTACACCCACTGTCTACATTATTATGTATTCATTATAATCCTTTACTCGACAGCGACAGTCGGATTAGCCTTATTGCCCATATTCACAATAGGGATACAATTTACCTAAACGTTTATGTACGTTCTTGCAGTTATTAGATTTATTTTTATAACTTTCTGCGGAAAATGTTTTCCAAATTCAAGCGGTTAATATTACCTTTCTTGGAGTTTTTGGCCCTTTATCTTTGAGGAAATATTATATTTTGGAATGCCAGTTTTGTTTACTAGAAATAAAGCATAAAACTATTTTGTTATTGCAAATTGCAATACTAATTTGAAAACGAATCTTTAATGAGGCCTTCGTTACAGTATGCTATCTGAAAAGGCGATACAGTTTTTCGGAATTTTCATTACTTTGGTTTCAGCATTGAAAGTAATTCCATACAGTTGGGATCGGAAGAAAAACGAACTTGTCGTTAGTAAATGTCGAACGCAAAGAATAATGTGGAGAGTAGCTGCACTGCTATCGTTATTTTATATGGTGTTTCTCTTTTGCCGAATTTATATTGAACTTAAAAGCAATTCTCAAGATTACTCAGGAATGTCCCTTTTGGTCATTTACTTTTTGGCCTATTCTTGGTCTACAATTGTGTACTGTAATTTCCTAAACAAGAGATACGAAATGGCATCCTTTTTTCATCAGCTTAAGAAAGTCGACAAACGTTTGAAAGGTTTGTAACTTTTTTCAAAACATATGGATTAAAAAGAAATTAAATGTTACAAACGAATGTATGTAATTTATCCAAATTTTCTTTTTAGGTGTTTTCGTCAACTCAAATGGAAAGTCTGGAACAGTATTAGAACTTATGATACTGGCAAATATTCAGAGTGTAATTTCGATTACAGCTGTACTGGCTTTAATGTATCTATTCAATTTTCGTCAAAAAACCTACGTTTTCTCTTTGTTATCTGAGGAGTACTCAACTGTAGGCGTTTTCGTTTTGACTTTACCACTTGAAATGTTTGCTGAAACTGCTGCCGTTTCGTCTTTGCATTGCACAGGACTACATTTTCAAATTTATGTTTTAACTGTTCCGTTCTGGATTCGTATTTTGAGGTACATTGCTAAAAATATATTCTGAATCGTATTTCACGGTTTATTAGTAATAAAAACAACTGCTACCATTAAAATAACTTTTAATTCATAAGTAATTTTATTCTTTTTTTTTGCAGTAAGAATTCCAGTCACCAGCCAAGTGCTTTACTGAAGATCTTCCAAGAACTAAATATTTTGAATGTACTGTTTAACCAGAGCGTTCTTAAACATATGCCTCCTTATGTTATTGTAAACGGGGGTGCACTAATCTGCTTCTCAGTATTTGCATCCATTCGCTTATACGGATTTGTGCCTCTCAGCACTTATATGCTGTTTATTTTGGCAGCAATTATGTCTACCGTATTTTGGGCTGTGTTTTTTATTACGGCTGCACAAGTGTACGAATTTTCATTGCAGTTTATCAATCGAGTTAAAAGCAACCACAAAAATAATTTGCTTATTCGAAAGAAAATTAAATGTTTATTTCCCTTCGGATTACGTGTTGGAGTTTTACGGGCAATGAAGTATCTATACATTTTTTCATTCTTTTTTGAAGTTTCCAATTACATTGTAACTTTTTTAATAGCCTTTCCACCCTCTTTGTTTTAAGAAGGATTCTCACTGTTTGTTATGGCAATTTCAGGAATTCGTCTTTACTTTTCAAGATAGAAAGGTTCACAAGGAAAAGGAATAAAATTTGTTTTCCAGAAATTATCTACACATTTAATTAAGACTTTCGGGTGATTATTCTGGATTTTCTTTTGTTAAAGAAAATCGAGGTTTAGCAACTGAAAAATTTGGGGTAACCTGAAGTTTGGGATAACCCAAATAATCTTGGGATAACCATATAGCCTCCAGCCTCACCGCTTTGCGAGTTTACTAATATAGTTGTTTATTTAAAAATTGAAACCACCACTAAAAGCCATTACAATTTAATAATTACAAATTTTGTATTTTAAATATTATATTTAAAATTTAACAGTTAAATGTGAAATATGTTTTACTTCAATATACATTAAATTTAACACCAATGAAATATAAAATCCGAATATTTAGTAAGAAATGGAAGAATTTTTGCTGTACTCGGTCTGCTGGAATAAAACTTTGGTTCTTTTTGGCTATGAAATTTTTAATTCATTATTTAGATTTTGTTATTACGTACATATAGCATGCACGCCTTTGGTTTTAGTTTCATAAGTCAGTTATCGCTTTTGTCAATCAACACCCACATGAATCAAATTTTCATTTCATTAGAAATCACCTATCTGGTTTCTGAGGCACTTGTGTATTTGCGGAAGCTCCATATTCTGTATTTTCAGTTTTGCTTTCTAGAAGTAACTCCCACGATCAATCTGTCACTCAAGTTTAGTTTACCGATTAAATCAGGATTTATCTACCATAAACGAAAGGCAACATAATTAAAGTGTCAAAGGCAGTTTAAAATATTCCAAAGATTAGAAGATGTAATAATTTCAATAATTTGAAAGAAAATGAATATTAGTAGGAAAAGCAAAAGTCTGCTGTCTCTTAAACCAATAACAATCTGATAGTCTGCTGATTGTTTTCCGAAATCCATTCTTCAAAAGCATTCTCTTTTCGGAATACTAATTTTGTTTATTAAAGTATGCTCTCAAAAAGGGCGCTGTGGTTTTTTGGAATTTTCATTAGCTGGGCTGCAGCAATGAAAATAATTCCGTACCGTTGGGACAAAAATAAAAACGAAATTGTAGTCAGTACACAAAGGAAACAAAGAATACTGTGGAGATTTGCTGGGTTACTATCACTGTTTTATACGGTGTTCCTCTTTTGCCGAATTTATATCGAACTGAAAAGCCATTCTCGCGATTATTCTGGAATGTCACTTTTGATCCTTTATTTTTTGGTCTATTCTTGGTCTACAATGGTTTACTACAATTTTCACAAGAGAAAATATGAAATGGCGTTCTTTTTCCATGAACTCCTGAAAGTTGATAAACGTCTTGAAGGTACTTAATTATTTGTACGGAAACTTTCTGATTTATATGATTAATTATTACTTTCCAGATTTTGTTCATTTTGATGTTTTCATATGGTTTGTACATTTTTTAGGTATTTTCAAGACTAAATGTAACTCAAATGGAAAATCTTGGACTTTATTAGAATTCATGATATTAGCAGGCATTCACAGTGTAATTTCCTATACTACAGTACTGGCTTTACTGTATATGCTCAACTTTCGTCATAAAATCTACGCTTTCTCTATGCTACCCGAAAAGTACTCCACTACAAGCATTTTCTTTTTTACCTTTCCGCTTGAAATGTTTTCCGAAACTGCGGCCGTTTGGTCTTTACATTGCACTGGACTACATTTTCAAATTTATATTTTAACTGTTCCATTCTGGATACGAACTTTGAGGTAAATATCGGATAATTATTTTGAAAACGAGAATAATAGAATATAACATAGCTGTAGAATTGAAAAATTAGTTTTGTAATATGTCAGGAAAACACTTAAAACGGTAATGTATTTAAATAATAAATTTGCACTTGTATTTTTATTCACAGAAAGGATGCTACCCTTAAGGCCGGTGTCTTGTTGAAGATTTTTCAGGAACTCAATATTTTGAATGTACTATTTGACCAGAGCACTGTAAAACTATTTGTCCCTTATATTATTGTAATTGGGGGTTCATTTATCTGCTTCGCAGTATTTGCATCGATTCGTTTATACGGACTTGTGACCCTTGATACTTATATGCTATTTATTTTGGGAGTATTTCTTTGTTCCTTATTTTGGGCTGTGTTTTTTATTATGGCCGCAGAAGTGTACGAATTTTCATTGAAGTTTATCAATCGGTTTAAAAGCAACTACAAAAATAATTTGCTGATACGAAAGAAAACCAAAAGTTTACTTCCATTTGGACTACGGGCTGGAGTTTTACGTGCCATTAAGAATCTATTCTTTTTCTCTTTCTTTTTCGAAGTTTCAAATTACACTGTAACATTTTTAATAGCTTATCCACCATCTTTGTTTTAGTTGGATCCTAATAGTTTCTCATAATCTTATTTGTAATCAAATCACAATACCTAATAAGCCAATAATGAAACACGGAAATCTCGTTATGCAACTTTCCGCTGAAGTCTTTTCGTCGTAGTTTACTTCCTGACTGTAAATTGTCAAAGAAATCAATAAACTGTTATGTAGAATTCGTGTTAGTGAACTGTCATGTGAATAAATGATGTTTGCAGTTAGATTTACTAACTTAGATTAAAACCCACGCAATAAGTATATCCTTGATTAATGGACATCTCTGATGATTGATGAAACACATCATTATGATTTTCCTGCGGCGAAATTACTATTCATACATTGCTTTGTAAAAATTCAAGAAGAAAATTAGCTAAGAGCGGCCGGTGAAAATTTTACTTCTACATAATATGGAGTATATATGTTTTTCTGATCCTTATTGATTACATCTGGTGTTTCCAATTATAGTAACTGTTTTGTGAATTAACATAATATATTATGAACCGAGTTTTACTTTTAGTAAAGTACTGTTTTGATTATTCTTTTTATTCAGAATAAAAATAAAGTAACTTTTTCTGTGCATTTGTAGTCACAAGGTTACTACGTTGTGAATAACTGGTGTAACAATATTTCATGAACCAAATTCTGATTTTACAGAAATCGGTTTCCGTTTAGGTTAATTCTCCCTGTTTGGCATGTTGCCGTAAATGCACATATTAGCCTGCGCCACATCTTGTCGGTATGTATGCCTCACCTTCATTAGTGCAAATTATCAAACAGTGTTAATTTCCCAAATTATTGTTTTACTGACTATGATATTGTCACACAAATATACGCAATCCCCTGAAGTTCAAATTTAGTTTGCGAATAATTACTACATTCTTAGAACAAACTACAGGGCTTCTCAAATTATGCTTTTACTGAGATATGATAGCATGATGCTTAAGACCCTTCTAATCAAAAATTAGTTTTCAACAAATTAACATACTTTTAGCTAAAACAAATTATCTCCGTGTTTCTCAAATTATCGTCTTATGACATATCAATTGCAATACCTTTGTAGTTGACATCTACCTGATATTTAGTTGCCAATTATATAAGAAATTCTTAGCACAAAGTATCATAAAGCGCTTCTTAAAGTATTTACTGAGGTAAACTACATAAATTTTTGTGCACTTCTAGATAATATTTAGTTGTCAATTATATAACAAATTCTTAGCACAAATTATCATACAGTGTTTCTCAAAGTGTTTTCTAACTGTGTTAAAATACTAATTCTGTGACTTGTAATAATTTAGTTGTCAATTAAATAACAAATTCTTAGCACAAATTATCATACAGTGTTTCTCAAAGTGTTTTCAAACTGTGCTAAAATACATAAATTCTTGTGCACTTGTAGATAATATTTAGTTGTCAATTATATAACAAATTCTTAGCACAAATTATCATACAGTGTTTCTCAAAGTGTTTTCAAACTGTGCTAAAATACATAAATTCTTGTGCACTTGTAGATAATATTTAGTTGTCAATTATATAACAAATTCTTAGCACAAATTATCATACAGTGTTTCTCAAAGTGTTTTCAAACTGTGCTAAAATACATAAATTCTTGTGCACTTGTAGATAATATTTAGTTGTCAATTATATAACAAATTCTTAGCACAAATTATCATACAGTGTTTCTCAAAGTGTTTTCAAACTGTGCTAAAATACATAAATTCTTGTGCACTTGTAGATAATATTTAGTTGTCAATTATATAACAAATTCTTAGCACAAATTATCATACAGTGTTTCTCAAAGTGTTTTCAAACTGTGCTAAAATACATAAATTCTTGTGCACTTGTAGATAATATTTAGTTGTCAATTATATAACAAATTCTTAGCACAAATTATCATACAGTGTTTCTCAAAGTGTTTTCAAACTGTGCTAAAATACATAAATTCTTGTGCACTTGTAGATAATATTTAGTTGTCAATTATATAACAAATTCTTAGCACAAATTATCATACAGTGTTTCTCAAAGTGTTTTCAAACTGTGCTAAAATACAAAAATGGTGTGCACTTGTAGATAATATTTAGTTGTCAATTATATAACAAATTCTTAGCACAAATTATCATACAGTGTTTCTCAAAGTGTTTTCAAACTGTGCTAAAATACATAAATTCTTGTGCACTTGTAGATAATATTTAGTTGTCAATTATATAACAAATTCTTAGCACAAATTATCATACAGTGTTTCTCAAAGTGTTTTCAAACTGTGCTAAAATACATAAATTCTTGTGCACTTGTAGATAATATTTAGTTGTCAATTATATAACAAATTCTTAGCACAAATTATCATACAGTGTTTCTCAAAGTGTTTTCAAACTGTGCTAAAATACATAAATTCTTGTGCACTTGTAGATAATATTTAGTTGTCAATTATATAACAAATTCTTAGCACAAATTATCATACAGTGTTTCTCAAAGTGTTTTCAAACTGTGCTAAAATACATAAATTCTTGTGCACTTGTAGATAATATTTAGTTGTCAATTATATAACAAATTCTTAGCACAAATTATCATACAGTGTTTCTCAAAGTGTTTTCAAACTGTGCTAAAATACATAAATTCTTGTGCACTTGTAGATAATATTTAGTTGTCAATTATATAACAAATTCTTAGCACAAATTATCATACAGTGTTTCTCAAAGTGTTTTCAAACTGTGCTAAAATACATAAATTCTTGTGCACTTGTAGATAATATTTAGTTGTCAATTATATAACAAATTCTTAGCACAAATTATCATACAGTGTTTCTCAAAGTGTTTTCAAACTGTGCTAAAATACATAAATTCTTGTGCACTTGTAGATAATATTTAGTTGTCAATTATATAACAAATTCTTAGCACAAATTATCATACAGTGTTTCTCAAAGTGTTTTCAAACTGTGCTAAAATACATAAATTCTTGTGCACTTGTAGATAATATTTAGTTGTCAATTATATAACAAATTCTTAGCACAAATTATCATACAGTGTTTCTCAAAGTGTTTTCAAACTGTGCTAAAATACATAAATTCTTGTGCACTTGTAGATAATATTTAGTTGTCAATTATATAACAAATTCTTAGCACAAATTATCATACAGTGTTTCTCAAAGTGTTTTCAAACTGTGCTAAAATACATAAATTCTTGTGCACTTGTAGATAATATTTAGTTGTCAATTATATAACAAATTCTTAGCACAAATTATCATACAGTGTTTCTCAAAGTGTTTTCAAACTGTGCTAAAATACATAAATTCTTGTGCACTTGTAGATAATATTTAGTTGTCAATTATATAACAAATTCTTAGCACAAATTATCATACAGTGTTTCTCAAAGTGTTTTCAAACTGTGCTAAAATACATAAATTGCACTTGTAGATAATATTTAGTTGTCAATTATATAACAAATTCTTAGCACAAATTATCATACAGTGTTTCTCAAAGTGTTTTCAAACTGTGCTAAAATACATAAATTCTTGTGCACTTGTAGATAATATTTAGTTGTCAATTATATAACAAATTCTTAGCACAAATTATCATACAGTGTTTCTCAAAGTGTTTTCAAACTGTGCTAAAATACATAAATTCTTGTGCACTTGTAGATAATATTTAGTTGTCAATTATATAACAAATTCTTAGCACAAATTATCATACAGTGTTTCTCAAAGTGTTTTCAAACTGTGCTAAAATACATAAATTCTTGTGCACTTGTAGATAATATTTAGTTGTCAATTATATAACAAATTCTTAGCACAAATTATCATACAGTGTTTCTCAAAGTGTTTTCAAACTGTGCTAAAATACATAAATTCTTGTGCACTTGTAGATAATATTTAGTTGTCAATTATATAACAAATTCTTAGCACAAATTATCATACAGTGTTTCTCAAAGTGTTTTCAAACTGTGCTAAAATACATAAATTCTTGTGCACTTGTAGATAATATTTAGTTGTCAATTATATAACAAATTCTTAGCACAAATTATCATACAGTGTTTCTCAAAGTGTTTTCAAACTGTGCTAAAATACATAAATTCTTGTGCACTTGTAGATAATATTTAGTTGTCAATTATATAACAAATTCTTAGCACAAATTATCATACAGTGTTTCTCAAAGTGTTTTCAAACTGTGCTAAAATACATAAATTCTTGTGCACTTGTAGATAATATTTAGTTGTCAATTATATAACAAATTCTTAGCACAAATTATCATACAGTGTTTCTCAAAGTGTTTTCAAACTGTGCTAAAATACATAAATTCTTGTGCACTTGTAGATAATATTTAGTTGTCAATTATATAACAAATTCTTAGCACAAATTATCATACAGTGTTTCTCAAAGTGTTTTCAAACTGTGCTAAAATACATAAATTCTTGTGCACTTGTAGATAATATTTAGTTGTCAATTATATAACAAATTCTTAGCACAAATTATCATACAGTGTTTCTCAAAGTGTTTTCAAACTGTGCTAAAATACATAAATTCTTGTGCACTTGTAGATAATATTTAGTTGTCAATTATATAACAAATTCTTAGCACAAATTATCATACAGTGTTTCTCAAAGTGTTTTCAAGCTGTGCTAAAATACATAAATGTGCACTTTGAGATAATATTTAGTTGTCAATTATATAACAATTTCTTAGCACAAATTATCATACAGTGTTTCTCAAAGTGTTTTCAAACTGTGCTAAAATACATAAATTCTTGTGCACTTGTAGATAATATTTAGTTGTCAATTATATAACAAATTCTTAGCACAAATTATCATACAGTGTTTCTCAAAGTGTTTTCAAACTGTGCTAAAATACATAAATTCTTGTGCACTTGTAGATAATATTTAGTTGTCAATTATATAACAAATTCTTAGCACAAATTATCATACAGTGTTTCTCAAAGTGTTTTCAAACTGTGCTAAAATACATAAATTCTTGTGCACTTGTAGATAATATTTAGTTGTCAATTATATAACAAATTCTTAGCACAAATTATCATACAGTGTTTCTCAAAGTGTTTTCTAACTGTGTTAAAATACATAAATTCTTGTGCACTTGTAGATAATATTTAGTTGTCAATTATATAACAAATTCTTAGCACAAATTATCATACAGTGTTTCTCAAAGTGTTTTCAAACTGTGCTAAAATACATAAATTCTTGTGCACTTGTAGATAATATTTAGTTGTCAATTATATAACAAATTCTTAGCACAAATTATCATACAGTGTTTCTCAAAGTGTTTTCAAACTGTGCTAAAATACATAAATTCTTGTGCACTTGTAGATAATATTTAGTTGTCAATTATATAACAAATTCTTAGCACAAATTATCATACAGTGTTTCTCAAAGTGTTTTCAAACTGTGCTAAAATACATAAATTCTTGTGCACTTGTAGATAATATTTAGTTGTCAATTATATAACAAATTCTTAGCACAAATTATCATACAGTGTTTCTCAAAGTGTTTTCAAACTGTGCTAAAATACATAAATTCTTGTGCACTTGTAGATAATATTTAGTTGTCAATTATATAACAAATTCTTAGCACAAATTATCATACAGTGTTTCTCAAAGTGTTTTCAAACTGTGCTAAAATACATAAATTCTTGTGCACTTGTAGATAATATTTAGTTGTCAATTATATAACAAATTCTTAGCACAAATTATCATACAGTGTTTCTCAAAGTGTTTTCAAACTGTGCTAAAATACATAAATTCTTGTGCACTTGTAGATAATATTTAGTTGTCAATTATATAACAAATTCTTAGCACAAATTATCATACAGTGTTTCTCAAAGTGTTTTCAAACTGTGCTAAAATACATAAATTCTTGTGCACTTGTAGATAATATTTAGTTGTCAATTATATAACAAATTCTTAGCACAAATTATCATACAGTGTTTCTCAAAGTGTTTTCTAACTATGTTAAAATACATAAATGTGCACTTTGAGATAATATTTAGTTGTCAATTATATAACAATTTCTTAGCACAAATTATCATACAGTGTTTCTCAAAGGCTTTTCTAACTTTGTTAAAATACATAAATTCTTGTGCACTTGTAGATAATATTTAGTTGTCAATTATATAACAAATTCTTAGCACAAATTATCATACAGTGTTTCTCAAAGTGTTTTCTAACTGTGTTAAAATACATAAATTCTTGTGCACTTGTAGATAATATTTAGTTGTCAATTATATAACAAATTCTTAGCACAAATTATCATACAGTGTTTCTCAAAGTGTTTTCTAACTGTGTTAAAATACATAAATTCTTGTGCACTTGTAGATAATATTTAGTTGTCAATTATATAACAAATTCTTAGCACAAATTATCATACAGTGTTTCTCAAAGTGTTTTCTAACTATGTTAAAATACATAAATGTGCACTTTGAGATAATATTTAGTTGTCAATTATATAACAATTTCTTAGCACAAATTATCATACAGTGTTTCTCAAAGTGTTTTCTAACTGTGTTAAAATACATAAATTCTTGTGCACTTGTAGATAATATTTAGTTGTCAATTATATAACAAATTCTTAGCACAAATTATCATACAGTGTTTCTCAAAGTGTTTTCTAACTGTGTTAAAATACATAAATTCTTGTGCACTTGTAGATAATATTTAGTTGTCAATTATATAACAAATTCTTAGCACAAATTATCATACAGTGTTTCTCAAAGTGTTTACTGTGTTAAAATACATAAATTCTTGTGCACTTGTAGATAATATTTAGTTGTCAATTATATAACAAATTCTTAGCACAAATTATCATACAGTGTTTCTCAAAGTGTTTTCTAACTATGTTAAAATACATAAATGTGCACTTTGAGATAATATTTAGTTGTCAATTATATAACAATTTCTTAGCACAAATTATCATACAGTGTTTCTCAAAGGCTTTTCTAACTTTGTTAAAATACATAAATTCTTGTGCACTTGTAGATAATATTTAGTTGTCAATTATATAACAAATTCTTAGCACAAATTATCATACAGTGTTTCTCAAAGTGTTTTCTAAGTGTGTTAAAATACATAAATTCTTGTGGACTTGTAGATAATATTTAGTTGTCAATTATATAACAAATTCTTAGCACAAATTATGATACAGTGTTTCTCAAAGTGTTTTCTAAGTGTGTTAAAATACATAAATTCTTGTGCACTTGTAGATAATATTTAGTTGTCAATTATATAACAAATTCTTAGCACAAATTATCATACAGTGTTTCTCAAAGTGTTTTCTAACTGTGTTAAAATACATAAATTCTTGTGGACTTGTAGATAATATTTAGTTGTCAATTATATAACAAATTCTTAGCACAAATTATGATACAGTGTTTCTCAAAGTGTTTTCTAAGTGTGTTAAAATACATAAATTCTTGTGCACTTGTAGATAATATTTAGTTGTCAATTGTAACAAATTCTTAGCACAAATTATCACACAGTGCTTCATAAAGTATTTACTGTGTTAAAATGCATAAATTCTTGTGCAGTTGTAGATAATATTTAGTTGTCAATTATATAACAAATTCTTAGCACAAATTATCATACAGTGTTTCTCAAAGTGTTTTCTAACTATGTTAAAATACATAAATGTGCACTTTGAGATAATATTTAGTTGTCAATTATATAAGAAATTCATAGCACAAATTATGATACAGTGTTTCTCAAAGTGTTTTCTAACTATTAAAATACATAAATTCTTGTGCACTTGTAGATAATATTTGGTTCTCAGTTATATAAGAAATTCTTAGCACAAACTCGTGTAGTGCTTCTCAAATATTGTTGGAGGTTGTGCTCCTATATTGCCGGCTTACAAAGTGTATTTTCCTTTACTATAGTTCTTGTTTTGGTGCATGTTATGTTACCTATAGGTTACTTTTCTGTAAGCGTTTTTGTTTTAACATTTCCTCTTGAAATGTTTTCCGAAACTGCTGCCTGTTGATGTTTACATTGAACTGGACAACATTTTCAAATGTATGTTTCAAGGATTCTATTCTGGATGCGTTCTTTGAGGTAAATTGATAATTATTTTCATTATTTTGAGTAGTAGTTCCATCTAAAATGAAAGAATCTTCCTTTTCTTCTTCTTTTTCGAAATTTTTAGTTAAACTGTAACTTTTCTAATAGCGTATCCATCATCTTTGTTTTAATTTGATCCTTCATTTTCAATACAGTAGTACAATGAAAGAAATAAAACGTATGATTCAGCATATTGCATTATTAATTACAGTTAAAGCTTTCAGTTTTGATTCACAGAAAAATTACATGTTCAAACTGCTGTCAATCATGCTTATCGTTTAGAATCGATTTTATTGATTAGAAATGAAGGAGAGTAAGGAGACTTAATTAAAAAGTCAAAAATAGTTTAAAATATTCCAAAGATTAACGCATATATTGATGGTTACGGCAAACAAGTATTCGCAGTTGCCCTGATGGATTTTCAGAAGTCCACTCTTGAAAATCCTTTTTGCTAATTATTATTTTGCAATACGGATTTTAAAACTAATCTTAATTGTGCACTAAAGTATGCTATCAAAAAGAGTGCTAAGATTACTTGAAATTTTTATCACTTTAGCTGCAGCATTAAAAGTAATTCCTTTCAGTTGGGACAGGAATAAAAAAGAAATTATAGTTACTAAAAATAGAACACAAAGCATAATGTGGAGAGTAGCTGCACTGCTATCATTATTTTATACGGTGTTCTTGTTTTGTCGAATTTATGGAGAACTTGAAAACAAATCTCACGATTATTCAGGACTGTCACTTTTGGTCATTTATTTTTTGTCCTATTCTTGGTCTACAATTGTCTACTACAATTTTCAGAAGAGAATATACGAAATGGCATCATTCTTCCGAAAACTTAAAGAAGTCGATAAGCGTCTCGAAGGTTTGTAATTATTTAACAATATATACGGGAACTTTCATTTATTACGAATTCCATTGCCATTATTCCAGGTTGAGATTTCTTATAAATAAACCTGCCATTTTTAAAGTTTTGCATTGTTCTGTTTAGGTATTTTCAAGACTACGCGGAAATCAAATGGAAGGACTTGGACATTATTAGAACTAATGATACTAGCAAACATACAGAGTACAATTTCTTTTACTACTGTACTTACTTTAATGTATCTATTTAATTTCCGTCATAAATCCTACGCGTTCTCTATGTTACCTGAGGAGTACTCAACTATAAGTATTTTTATTTTGACCTTTCCGCTTGAAATCTTTTCGAAAACTGCTGTCTGTGGGTCTATACATTGTATTGGACTACATTTTGAAAGTTATGTTTTAACTATTCCGTTTTGGATACGAACTTTGAGGTAGGTTACTGAAAGTTATTTTTAAAATGAGTAATAATTTGCCAAAAAATAATAATATTATAAATATATCGATGTATAGTAGTATTAAAAACATATCTGGGTATGCCTTTTTTGGGTAGACAACGATTAATTAAATGAATTGTGAATACAAACCAAATAAATAATTCTATTTTTTACTTTCAGTGAAAGTTCTACTCACTTGCCAGGTTTCTCACTGAAGATCTTCCAAGAATTGAATATATTGAATTCATGGTTTGACAAGAGTGCTGTAGTACAATTGCCTCCTGTTGTTACTGTTAATGGGGGTGCTTTCATATGCTTCTCAGTATTTGCATTGATTCGTTTATACGGACTTGTGCCTCTCAGTACTTATATGCTATTCATTTTGGCAGGTATCATTACTACTACATTTTGGGCTGTGTACTTCATTACGGCGGCCCAAGTGTACGAATTTTCTTTACAGTTTGTCAATCAATTTAAAAGCAACTACAGAAATAATTTACTAATACGAAAGAAAGCTAAAAGTTTATTTCCTTTTGGACTCCGTGTTGGAATTTTACGGCAAATGACCTATTTATTCTTCGCCTCTTTCTTTTTGGAAGTTTCTAATTATATTGTAACTTTTCTAATAGCCTATCCATCATCTTTGTTTTACTTGGAGTCTGCTGATAACTTTCCTTGATTTAATCCTGACTCGTTATTAACTTATAAGACAGCAGTGTGAATTTAATGTAGGCATACATAGTTAAAGAGTTTAAAACACTTTTATTGTGACACCTACTATTTCGTATACATTAGGTTTTCCCAAGAGAGGTTATTACTGTTGTTGTGATAATTAAAGAAATTGTTTTAAAACTTCTATTGCAAGTACTAATTTCAAAAGCCAATTTATTCTGCATAGTATGACGTCGGAAACAGCATTGAGGCATTTTGAAGCTTTTATAAATATAGGGCTGTACAAAACTTAAAAGTCACTCCATTTTATTGGAATGGAGAAAAAGGGAACTTAGGAATGGTGCTTTTGATGATAGTTTCACATTTTCCCAAGAAACAAGGTTTGCGTCAATCAAGGTTGTCAAAATGAAGTTTGCGTAAACCTAGTGTTCATGTCCATTTCCATCAAATTCAACCTATGTTACGCTGAGACGAGCATGGGTATTAAAGATTACACGGTCAATATAAAATCAATCAGGTATTAACTATTAAACAACTATAGGAGACCAAAAAGTTGTTTTCTTGGAAATCTTACTTCTGTAAATCATGATTATAGATGTGGACAGGATATATATATTAGATATGAAAGAAACTTAATTAAAGAGTCAAAAATCATTTAAAATACTGCAGGGATTACTGCATGTGCATTGGTTAAAGCAAACAAATAATCGTAGTTGTGCTGAATGCAATTTAAGAAGTTCACTTATTGCAATACTCATTTTAATACTCTTAATTCCGTGCTGCTGAAGTATGTTATCAAAAAGGGTGCTAGGATTTCTTAAAATTTACATCACTTTATCTGCAGCAATAAAAGTACTTCCATACAGTTGGGACAAGAATAAGAAAGAACTAGTAGTTAGCAAAAATCGAACACAAAGAATGCTTTGGAGAGTTGGCGCTTTGCTATCACTATTTTATACCGTGTTCCTCTTTTGCCAAATTTATGGCGAACTTAAGAACAATTCTCACGATTATTCAGGAATGTCACTTTTGGTCATTTATTTTTTGGCCTATTCTTGGTCTACAATTGCTTACTACAATTTCCAAACGAGGAGATACGAAATGGCATCCTTTTTTCATCAGCTTAAGAAGGTTGATAAGCAGCTTGAAGGTTTGTAATAATTTTTATCGGAACTTTCATGTATTTCGAATGTCTTATTCAAATTTTCTTGTTTTCTTATAAATTAAACTGAGGAATCTTATTTTACATTTTTCGGCTTAGAAATTTTCAAGACTAAGTTGAACTCAAATGAAAAATCTTGGACATTATTAGAACTTATGGTTCTGGCAAACCTAGAGAGTGTAATTTCCTTTAGTGTAATAATGTCTTCGCTTTATCTTTTTAATTTTCGTCATAAAACCTACGTTTTCTCTATGTTACCCGAAGAATACTCAACTGTGAGCATTTTCTTTTTAACTGTTCCACTGGAAATCTTTTCCAAAAGTGCTGCCTGTTGGTCTTTGTTTGCCTTGGGACTACATTGTCAAATTTATGTTTTAACAGTTCCATTCTGGATGCGTATTTTGAGGTATTTAAATTGTTCAACTTTTGGTGGTTTTATATTCCTGTGGTCAATGAAAGATTTTTGCATTGGGAAACCCAATAAGTAAATTGATTAATAATGCAAGTGCAATTTTTTTTCTTGCAGTAACGAATACTGTTCCACTGATAAGACTGATATCCTTGTGAACATCTTCCAGGAGCTAAATATTTTGAACGTGTTGTTTAACAAGAGTCATTTACCATTAGTGCCTCCTTGTGTTATTGTAAATGCTGGCGCACTTCTCTGCTTCTCAGTGTTTGCATCGATTCGCTTATACGGATATGTGTCTCTTAATATTTATATGCTATTTATCTTGGCAGGAATTATTTCTGTCATATTTTGGGCTGTGTATTTTATTACGGCGGCGCAAGTGTACGAATTTTCTTTGCAGTTTATAAATCAGTTTAAAAGCAACCACAGAAATAATTTGCTGATACGAAAGAGACTCAAAAGTTTATTTCCCTTTGGAATCCGTGTCGGACTTATAAGGGTCATTAAGAATCTATTCCTTTTCTCTTTCTACTTTGAAGTTTCCAATTACATTTTAACATTTCTAATAGCCTATCCACCCTCTTTGTTTTATTAGGGCACAATTGTATTGAGACTTTTGTTGGCGTTGAGTTGGTATTAATGTTCTCTTACTTAAGGTGTAAGTATAACAAAAACTGCAGTATAATAATAATAATAAATAGATAAATAAATAAAATAATAAAATAAATAAAAAATAATAAAAATTGTGACAGATAAATTAATGGTGAAGCGTAAGGAGGGAATTTCCCAGTGTTTATGTTTGAAGAAATCGTATTTGTGTCAATCCTATGTCTATATTTTAATTGTACTGTGTCTAATGCGATCAGTAAGCTTTGCATGGGAGGTAAATATTCAAAGGTAACTGAGACAAAGAACATTTGGATTTCTTGGCGACATTATATAATATCCATTTTGTGTATATTTTATAAATGCTATAATATTTACACCTTTCGGCATTCGGTTTTCAGTAGAATTCTGCAGCCCAGTTTGTTTATGAAGACACTACTGAAATTGATGGCAAATCTTGTTAGTCAATTTTAGGTGGAGAAAGTGGACATTTTCTATTGTCACTACAGGCAGTCACTATTCGCGTCTATAGTCATGGGTTTTTGGAAGTCCATTCTTAATAATACGTTTGGCATTCAATTATTATTTTAGGTCAGCCTAACCTTTATTACTCTGGAATGCCCGTTTTGGTCATTTATTTTTAGGGATATTCTTCTCTACAATTTGCTTATTTTAAAAAACGGAGATACGAAATATCCTTTGTGTTTGGAAGTAGATAAGGAATGTTTGCAATTCTTTACAATTATAATGTCAGTTTCACATATTCTTGTTTCCTATGAATTGAACCTGAAATTTTTTAAGTTTTATAGGTGTTTTCAGGACTATTCGGAATTCAAATCAAATGGAAAGCCTTGGACTTCGTTAGAAGTATTGCTACTTGAGTACATACAGGTACAGTATCCTTTAATGTGGTTTTCTTTAATGGCTTTACTGTATATATTCAATTTTCGTCTTAAATCGTCCATCTTCTCTGTTTTACCAGAAGAGTATTCTACAACCACAGTGTAATATTCCTTTCCCTAACTTTATTTTAGGTTCAAGTGTATGCGTTATAACATCAATTTTAGTATAATGCAATGAGAGTGGCAAAATTTGCATTATAATGCGAATAAATTCGATAATAAATATCAAGATTATCATTTACGCTACTTCTTTATGTTCATTACTTTACAATAGTTCATTACTTTATTATTCTACTTCCTCTGCATATTTACACTAATGCCCATCCAATGGATTTCGAAATGATTTCCTAATGACTAGGAAAATCGATAATCCGCATTAACCATTTAAGGTTTAACATAAGTAGGTACCTTGTTGTTGACAATGGCCACATTATTCTAGCTTCGTTTAATGCTAGTCTTTCGAAATCTAATTTATTCATTACCAAAAGATATGCAGTTTGACATTCATTCTGTATTTATGGAGTGCAAGCCTTTCCCCCACTTTAATTAAATTTTTTAATATCAGATTGTGTCTTCACCCTTAACTTTTTCAAGATACTAGTGACTTTGTGAAACTTGTATGGCCGGTAAAATTTACAGTAGTCAATTTTACAGTTTCCAAATGATAATAGACCAGTTTTATTAAAGCAATATTTTATTCGTCATTTGCTTACCGAAATCACATTACAAGTAAAATTTTATTATGTTGACGAAAGAAATATTAGTGCACTTTGGTGCATTCATTAATTTAGCTAAAAAATTTAAAGTACTTCCATTTTATTGGAATCATAAAAATAGTCAGCTTTTAACAGAACAGAATATTTCACAAGAGATATTTTTGAGAACTGGCTGGATTTCTAACTTTCTTGTACACTCTCTACCTTTCTGCTCGAATTTACACGGAAGTTAAAAGTAATTCCAAGGATTATTCGCTCTTGTTCCTTTTAGTTATTCATTTTCTCGGCTATTTGTGCGCTGCAAATGTGTATTTCAACTTCTATCGAAATAAAACTGAAATGGCTCAATTTTTGAAATGTCTTTTATCCCTGGATACAAATCTCGAAGGTCTGTATTACAAAATTCTGTTTTCATTAAGTAGAAATCTTTGAAAAATCGTGTTTTAATCAAAAATGCGTCTAGGAACATTATTATGCACTATTTACGAATTTTATTTTATTTTTTTAAATCAAATAATTTTGTGCAGGTTTGCTGAAAGTGCCAATAAAAACAAAACGACTTTATCAGAAGCGCTTACAATTTCTACTCGCCGTGCACATTCAGAACTTAAAATCGTTTATTTTAATATTGATTCTACTATTTGCAGTGTCTTATGATACGAATAAAGTCTATTTCTTCTCTCTCCTACCAGAAAAACGAATGACTGTGATTAATTTACTCATTTTTGTTCCAGTGGAGATATTTTGCGAAATTGCAGTTGCTTGTTGTACTTATTTTACGGGGTTGTACTATCTAATTTACTTTGCAGTAGCTCCGTATTGGATCAAAGCGGCAAAGTAAGTCATTTGACATTTTTACACTAATAAATCAAGGGAGCCCAAATATTGCATAGAAAAATGCTATGAAATGAGTATTACGTACGGAAAAGTTAGAAAAATGTAAATGTTTACCAAAAATTAATTTTTTGTAATAATTTTTTATTACAGGTTAAATTTAAGAGAAGGGAAGAAAACTCTACAGATATTTCAACAGCTTTGTATTTTGAATGTGTATTACAATGAGTGTTGGCTACGATATTTGCCCGCACTTTGGATAGCTGATGCTGGAGTTGTTACCTGCCTAACCCTTTTTGCGTCCATTCGACTTTATGGATTTGTTTCTTGGGCAATGTTTTCCTTCTTCCTTTTTACTGGAAGTGTTGCAGTTGGCTGCATGGGAGTTTTCTTCTACACATCTGCTCAAATTTACGAATTATCTCTTTCTTTTGTAAGCGAATTGAAAACAGTCACAAAAGTAGTGTTTTGGTTCGCAAACAAATTAAAAGTTTAGCTCCATTTGGTGTACGTATTGCTTTTTTGCAAGCAGTCAAAAGCAATTACATTTTCTCATATTTCTTGGAAATATCCAATTACCTTCTTACTTTTCTTATTGCTTACCCGATATCACTGTTTTAATCATTTGCAGTTGGGTATAATCAGCCGAGTTTCAAATGACACCATTTTATTTAATTCCGTCGCGGTGTTTCACCTCGATATAATTTTCTTAAAAGTATGCAATTGCAAAGAAAATCAGAAAAGTAGAATATGGGTAACGCCTGCATATTTGCTATGTCTTACCAAAAATTATTTATTATTATGGTTTACGAAAATTTTGAATAAATTCGCTTTTTAATGTCTCGCTTCTTTCTTTACTGAGTTATGCACGTTTTGCAATGGTTTCACGTTAACGTTAACATTTCACGCCTATTATTATCTGTAATACATATCAATTTGTGTTCTCTTGGTTGTCTATTAAATAATTTTGAATTTGTACAGAAAAATATTTGATTACACTTTAACAAAACCGTGTAATCAGAATGTATCGTACAAAAAATAACACGTCAAGTTATTTTGTGTCAGAATTTGCATTGGAATTTGCATTTCTCTTCTTGGATAACATACAAAAAGTCAGTTTTCATTTTACTCCAGAATATATAATATTCATTTTTTCTCAGGTGGAATATTTATTAGCATTCTATTTTCTAAATTCTAGTTTGAAATTGAAAACGATGTTGTCAAAAAAGATATTGAAAAACTTTGGAGTTTTAATAAACATAGGAGCAAAATTAAGAGTTCTTCCATTTTATTGGGATCACAACAGAAAAGAGCTTTTAATATTGAAAAAGCCTTCACGAAGAATATTTAGTGAAATTGCTTTGGTTCTAACACTTTTAAATACGGTTTACACCTTCTTTCGCGTTTGTTATCAAGTTAAAAGGGATACTATTGATTATTCGCAACTATCACTTTTGGTGATCTCATTCTTTGCACACGTTTGGTGCTCTGCTGCATATTTAAACATTCATTGGAGAAAGAATGAAATTTGTTTGGCTATGAAGCATTTTTTATTGATTGATGAACATCTTGAAGGTTTTTTGCCATAATTTAACATTTCTTAATTCTATGTGTTTATGTGCGAAATGTAATCATACCAATTTTTTACAGGACTGCTAAAAACATCACTGAAAACGAAAAAGATGTACCAAACAGCACTAGAAATTATTCTAATCATTTGTTTTCAGAATATCTTGCTGTTAACTGTAATGCTTACTTTATTCTTTTGCTTTTCTTTTCGTAATGAAGTTTTCATCAGCTCCCTAATTCCAGAAGAATATTTAACTACTATGAATGTACTACTAGCTGCCCCATTAGAAGTTTTTTCAATTATTGCAGTGTCTTTTCCCTCACATATAATTACACTCCACCAACAAATTTATAGTGCGACAGTTTCTTACTGGTTAAAAGAGTTGACGTAAGTAAATTAATTTTTTTTAAATTAAAATTGCATTTTTATAAGAATACCTTAAGTTTCTTAAATTAGGGTGCCAAAAGTTTTTGAATTTTCTATTGTTTATATTTTTGAATACAGATTTCTTGCCAAAAAGAAAACTCGAAAAGGATTACTAACAATATTTAGACAACTAAATATTTTGAATATAATTTTTGATCAAAGCATCTTAAAACATGCATTCACAATAATCGTATCCACACTAATAATTTACATTTGTTTGGCATCATTTATAACAATAAGGCTGTTTGGTTTCTTACATTGGATCATCTACATATTAATTACGCTAAATGGATTAATTTGTACCTTACTTTTGACTACCTTTTTCATATCAGCAGCTCAGGTCTACGAAAATTCTCTCCAATTCATAAATGAACTAAAATCAAATTACCAAGGACAAATTCTAAATCGCAAATATATTAAAAGTGTATCACCATTTGCCATTAGGTGCGGATATTTACCAGCTGTAAAAAGTTATTACATTTCTTCATTTTACTTGCAAATTTCTAACCATGTTGTCACATTACTCATGGCTTACCCAAATTCCCTTTTTTAATTTTCATTTCTAAGAATTCTCAAGTGACAGAGCAATTTTCTATCAAATACTGTTATTAATTTGACCCATTTATGTTTTCGGAAAGATTTACAGCAGGTTTGACAAATTTTTTGTTTTCTAGAAACATTTGGACAGTGTAAAAATGGAAGAAATATAGAAATGCTTAAATTGCATTCTTACTATGCTTTCTGGTTTCATAGTTTTGATAAGGAAACGTATAAAAACTTAAATAAGTCTAAAGAATGGTAGAGGAATGACAGAAAGTGCACTATTAACCTTTTGTTGGCAAAGTCGTGCAGTATTTCCACTTATCACTCATTATGCACATAACAGTAGTAGTGAAGTCGAAGGAATAAGTGAGTTGGCTGAAAATAGACTCAGACGGAGCTGAATGGAAGAAACCCCGTTTAATTTAATGTTCCTTTGGCAGAAGAAATACGACAATTCGCGTAAATCGTAAGTCGACCGAATCTTGTTTATACAAACATGCTGCTGTGCAACAATTGTAATAACAGTTCTTTACTTCTGTAGTAATTTGTCCATTATTTTCCTACAAGGGTTAAAACCACTTCATAGTGGCAAAAATGGTAATATGACAATACTTTTCCAGTTTAGACAAATATTGCAAATACAAGTTTTTATTTACATTACTACATAGTGTACATAGTTAAATAAATTTCATTCACGGTTGCAATAAAATAAATCATACTGAGAGGACCAAGCAATGTTTCCTTTTTTCTAGTGTTAAAAAAAGCACCACGTATTTGTAACATTTGGGAAATACTACAAACCCTGTGAACAATGTAGTTCTTCTCTCCTATATGCATTTCATTACTTAATGTAAACTTGTAAACACATAGAATGAAATTTAAGACACACATGTTGTTGCTGACTGTGACCGTATTACTCTGTAGACAATTGGCAAAACTTTATTCAGCAAATTGCAACGATTGTAAATTGCAAGAAATATATAAATGCACAATAAAACAATTGAAGATTAATTGCAGAAAAGGCTTGTTTACTTTGCTCTTTATTTACTATTACATTTATTTAAATTCTGAATCTTTCGTATTGATTGGATATACAAAATAAAGGTTGCCATACAAGAAACCAAGATTTGGCAATTTATAATTTTCCCCAAAATGGTTAGCCAATAAATATCCCAGGCTTTTATTTGGTTATTTTTAAATGTTCATTTAGTTTGATTTGAATTAGTGCAAATGCACAGACTTTGTACACTAAAGGAAGAAGTAGGAAATATATTTGTAACAAGATTCCGTCTTACTTCTTTTATTACTCGTTGAACAGTAAATTGTTTTCTGCATTTACTCTGAATATATTTCGTGTGCTTAAAGGATTTGAGTATTTATCCATTTATTGAAATGGATGTAGACCACATTTTAAATGGTTGTCGATTGAAAAATGAGAAACATTTGGAAGACATCAGATTTTCCTTTATTTCTAGGATTTGTAATAGTGAAAGTGATGTCTGTAAGCAAGTCACAGTATGTAATAGTGAATTGGAAAGGGTCAAGTTGCTAAAAGAGTATTTTCATTGGAAATCAATTGAGGAGGAACCTATTCCTTGTAAGTCAAATTATTAGCATTACTTTTTAAGGACGCAAAATTAAGGTTACCGTATAATAAATCATTTTTAATGACATTTTTGTGCAGACACAACAAAATCGTATGAAATTGCTTCCGAGCTAATGAAAAAGGCAGCTTCTGCTGTCAAACGGAAGAATTTTGATGAAGCACTTCGTGGATTAAATCTTTCTGTTATGTTCGCCAACGATCAAATTTTGGGAACAGTGTTTGCGAAGAGAGCGGAACTATTTATAGAGATGCATGAAGAAGAAGCCGCTTTGAAGGACATTCAGCTCGCTTTGGATAACAAATGTCCAAAACAATTAATGAAAAAGTTGTTATCCGAAAGAGAGTCCTGGAAAAAGGAAAGAGTTCATCGGGAACACGACCACAAAGATATTCACCAGGAAATTGTAGACAATCAAGCGGAATTCCTCAATTTGAAAACTCCACATAAAAATATACCTCGTGCAGAAGAATTTCTGAGTATCGATTATGCAGAAACTTGCGGAAGAAGAATTGTCACTACGAAAAATGTTGATGCAGGTTTTACAATTTCTTATTACCATTTATCAGGAGCCCGTTTCATAATTTTTCATTCAAATTGGAGAAATCCTTGTCAAAATACAAATACAGCATTTTTATTGTTTTAGGGACATTGCTGATTTCTGAAAAAACTTATTCAAGTATTTTGTCGAATTTATTTGGATGGGATACAGAGCACTGTCACTTTTGTTGTAAACCAATGTTAGGTGGCATTCCTTCTCCAGACTGCGTTTTCGTAATTTATTGTTCTGAGAAATGCAGACGGACGGCTTCACAGCATTTTCATCACTACGAGAAGGAGTTGTTACCGTTTTTTCAATGTAATCCTACAACTTGCCTTGTTAGGGATGTATTATCCTTGAGGACAATTTTTATCATCGGTTCTGAAGAGTTATACAAACTGTTTCGGGATTCCGAGTCGCCCTTACTTTCGGAATCGTCAACAGGGAAAATTAGAGGTTTTAATAACCAAGGAATCTACGACTCTTACTCTTATCTACCCATTTGCAATTTGATTTCCCACGTTTCCAATTTCCGTGCAACACAAATTCTTTCAAATATTTTCAAATGCTTCTTCTACACAGAAATCCTTAATGACAAAACTAATTTCTTCAGCAAAATTGAATATGACAGCAATGAAAAATATTCCAAAGAAGAGTATAAGGATTTTATCAGTTGTTTACTTCTTCGTCACATGGAAAGCATTCCTTTCAACGCAATTTCCATCAGCAAACTGAAAAATAGACAGAATTTATGGAAAACCATTGGAGGGGAAAGTAATTTGGAAGATTTTGGAACAATTTCTTACGGAATGGGATTGTATGCTTTGCTTTGCCTTTGTAATCATTCCTGTGACCCAAATGTCATTCCTTTGAGAAGTCCGAACAGTACTCGTGTCAGTGTCATCGCCCTCAGGTGTCTATTTTGCGCAAATTTGCTCAAAATTTTAAGCAAATTATTTCCAAGAGGAAATTTTAAAAATATATTTCTGTATTTTAATTTCCTTTTTAATTTCAATTAGGAATATTGCCCCTGGAGAGGAACTGTGTATTTGTTATGGCCCTTCATTTCATAAACAAAGTACAGTTGACAGAAGAGAGTTTTTACAGAGCAAGTACAACTTCCTGTGTGGGTGCAATGCTTGCACAAACGATTGGTTCGATATTCCTCCAGAAAATATTTTTAAAGAAAAATGTGGATCTGAAATACTCTCCAAGGCACAAAAATTTATTTTGGAAGGACAATTCATTGCTGCTTTGAAAGTATTACGCCCTTGCTTGATTTCTCTCACTGGGAAATACGATGACTACGATCCCAGTATATTTAAATCCACCAAATTCTGCCAACAGTTATATAAATTGGCTTTAGTTTGGCTCTTCAATTCTCACTGTGCCTGTTCCAATAATACTTTTCCAGAAAATCCTCAACCTGCTTAAAATTGACGTTACTAACAGATTGGAACTTTTAATAAAGCCTGTACCAGTAATGAAAATAATTATTTTTAGTAATTATTATGCATTAATAAGACGAGCATTCACAAAAAACCGTGACAAAATGTAGACAAGATTTGTAATTAAAGATTATTTAACTCTCCTTTTTACTTTCATGTGTTAGTATGTGTTAAAATTTGAAAAAATGCAATAATAGTAAAGAAATGGGCAAATCATTCATTTTATTAGTTTATTAACTGTAAACTTGCATGTACATGATTACTAGGTCTAAAGTATCTCAGGCTGCACCTACTGGAGAAATTATATTAAATCATTCATTGGTAAAATTGCTTTAAAACAGTGAAGATGGGTATGCAATAAGAAAAGTTAAAAATTAGTACTAAAGGGTCTGGCGCTGACTGTACAATTTTCTACGAAATCGTACTTGTGTCAATCATATGTCTGTTTTAATCAACAAACTTTCAAAGATAGCTGAATATTCAAAGTTAATAATAAAAGTTGACCAACTGTCACGATAGAATCTGAAGTACAAGTTTCTGATGACGGCGTTATGACGTTATCATAATCTCTTTAATATTATTCGCTATACTGGGACTGTCTCAAATTACTATTACTATTTCAAACTACATACCTCATATAACAGTAATTACATATACATATAATTACATATAACAATAACGCAGTAAATTAATAGAATATAATTCATAATGATTAACAAGATTGGAAAAACTTACTGTACTTAAAATCAAAAGTACGAGGAAAGTGAACAGGAAAGTAATACTATTCTAGTCAGACCATTTCAAGTAGAGTGTCAGTCGGTAAACGTTAGCTTTAAGTGTCAGTCACTTTGTCAGTAATGAAAGTACTCCAGTTTATGAATTTATATTTTTTAAATGTAAATACTATACAAAACTACAGCCAAGCAGTATCACTAGTCCCGAACTATGATCTCCTAAGCTAAAACCATTACAAAAAGGTATATTTCACAATAAAAAACAAAAATAAAGCATTGAGACATCTTAACACTAATCACAAAACTTGCTTAATGTATTTTATTCAATTTTTGAGATTTTTTGAATTAATGTTCGAATACTGTAAGCCAGAAATAACTCATTTCTAAAATAAAATCCGCATTTAGTTCTAAGATGACCCATATATGCATTCTTCGTTTATGTATCGGGTTTACTAATACACTAACAGGCAGACAGAGAACCATAAAATGCACAGTAAGTAGTCTTCGCTACTGAAAACTGAGCAGTTAATGTTAATTCGAAATTTAGTTGTAAAGTCCGGCAAATAATTTAGGTTAATTAATAAAAGAACTTTAATATTTCAGAAAAAGTAGTATTTCTTTAGTTTTCCCTTTTGTACATTTGCATAATATGCCAACTATTTGGGGAAAGAACCTTGCGCACGCATACACAAACATTCCATAAGCCGTTCATCGGTTTAAACTAAAGCAAATATTAATAATCGCTTTAGCTTTTCCTCATCTCACATTTTAAGGATTTTGTTTTTTATGTATTTAGTTTTCTTTTAAGACACTGAAGATTTATACAAACACTACCCAACAAGGAAAGTTGGAAACATTTCACATTGAAGCGTCACATTTCACATTGCAACTACATTTTCAAAATATTTTCTAGAAGTTTCCTACAAAGTCTGCAGAAGTGCTAAAATAATGGGAGACAGGAAACCAGGTTTCCAGTGGTTAATAGTATTAATGATATTATTGATTTACGAAGTATTGAAAGTAGAATCGTCATCATTTAGATTTGCATATTTAAAAAAATGTGTTTTACAAATAACAAGGGCATACTCTGGTCATGATAATAACGTATTTGACTTACTGCTGCAAAACTTATCACTTGAAACTACATTTAAAGTGGATAATTTACAAAAATCTTACAATAGCACGGAAGTACAACAGAAAATATTCTACAAATTCACGGAATTCTCCATTCAACTTTATATACTGGAAAATGACTTTAGTCCTATGAGGATTAAAAATCATTTGGTAAAGTCTTCAGTATCAATGCACAGCTATCCGGAAAACTACGTTTTCTTCTTAACAGAAGAAACATCTAAACTGCATGAAATAGTAGGAGAACTGCACAAAATGCCAATGGCAAGTAAATATTTCCATGTAGGGAATAATTTCGAGGTATACCTTATTTGTACCTGTTGCAAGATTTCAGTTCTGCATTCAGTTCCAGAAGAAATGGATTCTGTGTAAGAAATTGATAAATTGTGGTTGGCTGTGCACAGAAATCAAAATGATGTTTACATTGAAGTCAAATTCCAACAGGGAGATTCCGGAATAGATATGGATTTTGTGGAGGAATGTAATATTCTCATATATGCGAACTTTATCCCAGTGCACTGGTGTATAATGAAAATAATTGAGAAACACTACAACTACACTGCTGTAGAGTTTTCCACAAATCACAATAAATTGGTCCACGGTTTTGTTGAAACAAGAGATGTATTTAATAATGAAAGATATTTGGGGAAATTTGTATTGGACTTTCAGAAACCAGAAAAATTGAGAATGTGGGTAAACGATGCAACAATATACAATAAATTTACAATATTCGTTCTGATAGAGAAATATATGAATAATATTTCCATATTAGTTCACCCTTTCGATATCTACGTTTGGATATCGTTAATTTTTGTGCTCTGTTTGACATTTTTGGTCTTCAAAATTTCTAGACGCTCCGAATCGTTGTTGATTTTCACTTTTCTTGTAGAACAAGGCCAATCCACTTTCAGTGAAATGAAGAAAGTCAAATATTCATTGCTCCTGGTCGCAGTTTGGTATTTAATGGGCGTGGTTTTAACCAATGCTTACAAAGGGAAAATGTTTGCATTTTTGACTGCTGGAGTCATGCCTTATATTCCGAAAACTCTACAAGAATTAACTTACAGCGATATTCCAATTGGATCAACAACATATATTTATGTAACAGAAAACGGAACCAAAAAGTTATACCCTTACCTCACTGGTTTTCTCTTACCCGAACTAATTGCTGTCCAAAAACATCCGAAATACTACGAAGATATCTACAGAAAATAACTCCTATCCAGAATGGTATAGAAAAGTTTCTAGTGTCCGTACTTAGCAATAAATTAACTACTCTAAAATTAGGAAAAGTAGAATTTCCTAATAAAATCGCAATCATGGACTGGGATGAAATTTCCGAGCAGATTGCCACAATGGTTCAGATTTTTACAAAGAAATTGGTCGTTCGTCTGCCTGATAAGGAAGAATTCAGTATCCGTATCCCCATAACAGTTTCAAAGAACTACTTTTCAGTATTCTTTGCATCTACGATTTCGAAATTCTACACTTCTGGCATTTACAACTGGTGGATGGGTTTTCAGAGACGTGGTTCAATTTTTAACACATTACAAAGGCTGAAACTAAATTAAATATTTCCAGCCGTTTTACCAACAATTATTCTACGTTCCTATCCTCTCAAAGACTGTAGAAACATCACAACCACGACCTCTGGCCCTGAAAGATGTCACTATCGTATTTTGGATTTTAATATTCTGTCCTGCAATTTCCTTTGTAGTCTTTATTTTGGAAAAAGTTCAAAAATTGCGATAAAATTAGCAGAGGAATTAAAAATCGAATTTTTAGATTCTTATTTGTAATACATTGAATGCATGAATGTAATATACTGAATGTATGTATGTAATATATTATGTATACATATACATTATATTATGAATATGAAATATAATATTGAATGTAATATATTGAATATATATTGCTAACATTAATAGAGTACTAAGTTTGGTTATCAGCCTTCATAATAATTAATATACATTGTTTACATACGCAAACACACAGACACTAGACGGGCAGACATAGATAGACAGATAGGACATTATTATAAAGAACCGGAGTATCCTTTGTCAGTAATTCCATATTGAACGAAGGAAGGATGAAACCAGGGACGTATCCAGAGGGGGGCTTGGGGGCTAAAGTCCCACCTAAATTCTGGAAAAAGAGGAAATTTTTCATTGAAATGACAAAAATTTTTCTAGCACTTTTTGGAAAATGTTTTTCGTTAAGCCCCACCATGATGACTTTTCTGGATACGTCCCTGGATGAAACATTGGGCTTTTAAAAATGACTTCTTGATATTTCTTACTGCACAATCAGTATTTTATAAAAATCATTGTAAGTACTTAAAAAATTAGTTATACATTTGAAATTAGAAACTTTATTAAACTTAAAATGGCAATCTTGGCGATATATTCACCTTATAAATTAACATCAACACGTTAAGCATCATCAAAAACAGTGACCCTTCTTCACAAATACAAGACCTGCAAAAGTAAAAAATGGCTTGTATTTAAGTGTAATTCAAAAAATCGGTTTACCTCCAGAAAAATTATCCCTTTACCTCGAATAAATACATTTAACTAACAAGTATTTATCCAGTTTCAAGGTTAATTACTCCAAACTTTACCTCAAGTTTTAATTCAATTTGCTAATTATTTAATACATTTACCTCAAATAGAGTACAAAATCCTCCCTAAACTTGAGGTAAATATACTAAAATACCCAACTGTATTAAAACTTAAGGCAAAGGTATATTTTCAGCTCGGAGTAATGATTTAATGATACTTGAGACTGGATAAGTATTTATTTATTAACTAAATGTATTTCCATTAGGTAAAGAGATCATTTGTCTTCGAAATAAATTTTCCCCGTAAAGAATTGTCTACTTGGAGAATTAAACAATTTAAAAGCACATTAATTCTAAATGTTCACTTAACTTACCTTCGTGCTCGCATAAGTGTACTTCAAATGTGCATTGATTGCCGTAAGTCATCAATCCTTCTTGGGTAGACTTGCCACACACTGGCTCGTATTCCCCAGTACACTGTTGCTTACATATTGCCTGTATAGTACCCACGATTAATCATCCTCGTGAAATAATGGTAGGGAACACAAGTATGAATAATAATTTCAAGTTATCATAGATCTTCAATAACTGGATACCTAATTAAAAGCACGAATAATATATCTGGCGAGTCACCGGCACGTCTGTTGTCGTCTCTCCTTTTCTAACGACGAAAGAAGAACAAATTGTTAGCGAGGAAAACAGTACCATGGTGTTTATAATTAAACAATGGCTTGTATGCATATTTAACTGAAATGCTTTATTTTCAATCAATATTCAAAATTGCAAGTGTTTTGATTTCCCATACAGGACATAATCCGATTTTTGAAAATTAGTATTATTTTAGCGGAAGCAGTGAAATATTATTCAGCACAGCAATTCTACATATAGTTTAGAAACATAAGCGCCACAGCCAGTTTCAATGCCACAAATATAACTTGGATGTTTATTACCTTTTTCAAAAACAGATTTATTTTACAGGAAACAGGGAAACTTTATTGAGCTCCACATATTCGAAGTAATCCCGGTGTTTATAATTAAACAATAGCTTGTTTGCCTGATGCATATTTAACTCAAATGCTTTATTTTCAATCAATTTTCAAAATTGCAAGTGTTGTTCTGATTTCCTTTACAGGACATAATCCGATTTTTGAAAATTAGTAGTATTTTAGCGGAAGCAGTGAAATATTATTCAGCACAGCAATTTTACATATAGTTTAGAAACATAAGCGCCACAGCCAGTTTCAATGCCACAAATATAACTTGGATGTTTATTACCTTTTTCAAAAACAGATTTCTTTTACAGGAAACAGGGAAACTTTATTGAGCTCCACATATTCGAAGTAATCCTGGTGTTTATAATTAAACAATGGCTTGTATGCATATTTAACTGAAATGCTTTATTTTCAATCAATATTCAAAATTGCAAGTGTTGTTCTGATTTCCCATACAGGACATAATCCGATTTTTGAAAATTAGTATTATTTTAGCGAAAGCAGTAAAATATTATTCAGCACAGCAATTTTACATATAGTTTAGAAACATAAGCGCCACAGCCAGTTTCAATGCCACAAATATAACTTGGATGTTTATTACCTTTTTCAAAAACAGATTTCTTTTACAGGAAACAGGGAAATTTTATTGAGCTCCACATATTCGAAGTAATCCTGGTGTTTATAATTAAACAATGGCTTGTTTGCCTGATGCATATTTAACTCAAATGCTGTATTTTCAATTAATTTTCAATATTGCAAGTGTTGTTCTGATTTCCTTTACAGGACATAATCCGATTTTTGAAAATTAGTAGTATTTTAGCGGAAGCAGTGAAATATTATTCAGCACAGCAATTTTACATATAGTTTAGAAACATAAGCGCCACAGCCAGTTTCAATGCCACAAATATAACTTGGATGTTTATTACCTTTTTCAAAAACAGATTTCTTTTACAGGAAACAGGGATACTTAATTGAGCTCCACATATTCGAAGTAATGCTGATGGTTATAATTAAACAATGGCTTGTATGCATATTTAACTGAAATGCTTTATTTTCAATCAATTTTCAAAATTGCAAGTGTTGTTCTGATTTCCCATACAGGACATAATCCGATTTTTGAAAGTTAGTATTATTTTAGCGGAAGCAGTAAAATATTATTCAGTACAGCAATTCTACATATAGTTTAGAAACATAAGCGCCACAGCCAGTTTCAATGCCACAAATATAACTTGGATGTTTATTACCTTTTTCAAAAACAGATTTCTTTTACATGAAATAGGGAAACTTTATTGAGCTCCACATATTCGAAGTAATCCTGGTGTTTATAATTAAACAATGGCTTGTATGCATATTTAACTGAAATGCTTTATTTTCAATCAATATTCAAAATTGCAAGTGTTGTTCTGATTTCCCATACAGGACATAATCCGATTTTTGAAAATTAGTATTATTTTAGCGGAAGAAGTGAAATATTATTCAGCACAGCAATTTTACATATAGTTTAGAAACATAAGCGCCACAGCCAGTTTCAATGCCACAAATATAACTTGGATGTAAATTTCCTTTTTCAAAAACAGATTTCTTTTACAGGAAACAGGGAAACTTTATTGAGCTCCACATATTCGAAGTAATCCTGGAGTTTATAATTAAACAATAGCTTGTTTACCTTATGCATATTTAACTGAAATGCTTTATTTTCAATCAATTTTCAAAATTGCAAGTGTTGTTCTGATTTCCCATACAGGACATAATCCGATTTTTGAACATTAGTAGTATTTTAGCGGAAGCAGTGAAATATTATTCAGCACAGCAATTTTACATATAGTTTAGAAACATAAGCGCCACAGCCAGTTTCAATGCCACAAATATAACTTGGATGTTTATTACCTTTTTCAAAAACAGATTTCTTTTACAGGAAACAGGGAAATTTTATTGAGCTCCACATATTCGAAGTAATCCTGGTGTTTATAATTAAACAATGGCTTGTTTGCCTGATGCATATTTAACTGAAATGCTTTATTTTCAATCAATATTCAAAATTGCAAGTGTTTTGATTTCCCATACAGGACATAATCCGATTTTTGAAAATTAGTATTATTTTAGCGAAAGCAGTAAAATATTATTCAGCACGGCAATTCTACATATAGTTTAGAAACATAAGCGCCACAGCCAGTTTCAATGCCACAAATATAACTTGGATGTTTATTACCTTTTTCAAAAACAGATTTCTTTTACATGAAATAGGGAAACTTTATTGAGCTCCACATATTCGAAGTAATCCTGGTGTTTATAATTAAACAATGGCTTGTATGCATATTTAACTGAAATGCTTCATTTTCAATCAATATTCAAAATTGCAAGTGTTGTTCTGATTTCCCATACAGGACATAATCCGATTTTTGAAAATTAGTATTATTTTAGCGGAAGCAGTGAAATATTATTCAGAACAGCAATTCTACATATAGTTTCGAAACATAAGCGCCACAGCCAGTTTCAATGCCACAAATATAACTTGGATGTTAATTTCCTCTTTCAAAAACAGATTTATTTTACAGGAAACAGGGATACTTTATTGAGCTCCGCATATTCGAAGTAATCCCGGTGTTTATAATTAAACAATAGTTTGTTTACCTGATGCATATTTAACTCAAATGCTGTATTTTCAATTAATTTTCAATATTGCAAGTGTTGTTCTGATTTCCTTTACAGGATATAATCCGATTTTTGAAAATTGGTAGTATTTTAGCGGAAGCAGTGAAATATTATTCAGAGCAGCAATTCTACATATAGTTTAGAAACATAAGCGCCACAGCCAGTTTCAATGCCACAAATATAACTTGGATGTTTATTACCTTTTTCAAAAACAGATTTCTTTTACAGGAAACAGGGAAATTTTATTGAGCTCCACATATTCGAAGTAATCCTGGTGTTTATAATTAAACAATGGCTTGTTTGCCTGATGCATATTTAACTGAAATGCTTTATTTTCAATCAATTTTCAAAATTGCAAGTGTTGTTCTGATTTCCCATACAGGACATAATCCGATTTTTGAAAGTTAGTATTATTTTAGCGGAAGCAGTAAAATATTATTCAGTACAGCAATTCTACATATAGTTTAGAAACATAAGCGCCACAGCCAGTTTCAATGCCACAAATATAACTTGGATGTTTATTACCTTTTTCAAAAACAGATTTTTTACAGGAAACAGGGAAACTTTATTGAGCTCCACATATTCGAAGTAATCCTGGTGTTTATAATTAAACAATGGCTTGTATGCATATTTAACTCAAATGCTTTATTTTCACTCAATTTTCAAAATTGCAAGTGTTGCTCTGATTTCCCATACAGGTCATAATTCAATTTTTGAAAATTAGTATTATTTTAGCGGAAGCAGTAAAATATTATTCAGCACGGCAATTCTACATATAGTTTAGAAACATAAGCGCCACAGCCAGTTTCAATGCCACAAATATAACTTGGATGTTTATCCTGTCCTGTGGAGGAAGAGCAACCGTCCCGTGGTAATTGGCTTTCATGAGGTAACAATGAAAACACAACTTATTTCTCCCTGTACATTGATGACTACAGAAGATCTAGAACCCAAAGTAGCAGAGGCTTTTATGAAACAGTGCAACGAATCCTACCAAAACTTATTTTTAAACCAATTAGAAGATATATGTCCTCAGCATAAAATTACTTTTCGCAGAGAAAAACTATTAATTTTTGCTATCGGTTTCGTGCTTATCGTTGCAATTGCTAGTGCAGGAGTTGGACTTGCTGGTTACGCAATTTCAGAAACATACAGAATAGAAACGAGACAAGAACAACTCAAAGAAGCTCTTGATGACTTAGAGCGCACAGTCTACGCGGACAATAAAAGACTCAAAGTCTTACAATTAGAAATGCGCAAAGTGACTTTACAGTTAGATCAACTGGTAAACGACTTCCATGCATTTAAAAAAAACGCTGTTGAACTAAACTACGTGATTTCCTATCTAGCAAGCAGATTGTTGGAAGGTAGAAGAGTCTTACGGGAAACAGGAAAATCTTGGAATAAGCAGCAGATGACATCTGACTTGTTTGAGTATTTAAACTTCACTCTTCCTTGCAAAAAGGAATGCCCCATTGACTATGGAAATCTTTCACATCCGTACTATGGCGGAAAATCGAGAGCAGATTACACTTGACTTTTCTGTCCCGATCATCAACCCAAACCTGACTCGACTGGAAGCTGACCCATTCGACCTAATGATGAGAAAAGGAAATACTACATGCAGATTGAAATACAAAAGTCCAGTAGTAGCTACGTTTTCTTTTGCAGAAAGCGAGTCTTTACGAGACTCAAATGGAAAAATCGAACGACTGGCTGACGATTGCCAATTCCATGAGATGCAAGGACAACACAACTTTTGCAAAAGAAGACAACTTTTTCAAAGTGGAAAGCTGCAAACCGACGGTACCAAATGATGAGAGAGAATTTACGCAGGTAAAAATCTACAATAACCAGTACCATATATATTGCCCTGACGTTGAGTACACGATCGGAAAAAGAAGAATGAGATGCCCGTAGCATGTCTTTACATTGCCATTATCAATTTCGTTCACTCTAAACGACGTAGAGTACAAAGGTAATGTTTTAAAAGTCATATTTCCAGAGAAGGAAGATCCTCTTTTCATGGAGCAGGTAACCTATCACTTAACCCCTAGAGTAAATTGGAGCAACCTTACTTCCCATACGATGAAGATTTAAAGCAAAGTGAAAAGGAAATAAAGGAGGAGTGAAGAATTTGAAGGTCTTCGAATTCAAAGACAAGAGCGAATGGAGTACATGGGAAATCGTGCTCATCATAATTGCAGTTATGCTGACATTAGTTTTGATAGCGTTTGCAATTTTTCATTTGCTGAAGAAGAAACAACACAGAGCCCAACACAAGGACAAGCATGAGGAAATTCCCCTGAATGACAATTCTGCGGTACATAATATAATAATTGAAACTTAATTTACAGATTGTATGAGAGGAGTGTTAAGAAATAACAATCTTAAATAGTTTCCTAGTTATGTAAGTCAAATAACTTTAAGATGTGTTTATCAAGGTTTAAATATTTCTATAAGTTATTGTCACATACCAATTACCTAAGATAGTTTATTGCATGTGCAAAGGTCATTCTAATTGCTATTACATTGTGTAACCTTCCGCATATTAATCTTGACATTATTATGAGTGATGAAATTATGCTGTGTATTGAATGAATTCATATCATGTAATGAACTACCGATTAGTATAAATAAAAAGATGAGCTCTAATAAAGCTCTCACTCTCAAAGTATCTATTCCGCTGACCTAACGGATTTCTTACATACTGGCAAATGGTTAGTAAGCATATACCCACAACAGAGTCGTATCGTGTATCCGGGCCATGGACAAGCGTAACCATTTGATCGTTTGTGTCATTATTTATTTATTGTTGTATTTCTAATTGGCTATTATTTATGTGTATTCTTGATTGGGCATTTCTAATTCTGATTATGTATGTTATTTGTTGATCTGATTATATGTGTAATATAAAGATGTGCCTAATCTAATTCTATGCATATTTAATTGATTGATTACAAAGGAAACGTATCAGTGTAGGAGATTTGGCTTACGATGACCCCTTAAATTACATAACGGCTTTTAGGACACAAGCATCACGGTTAACGCATATATGACGACCAGTATAACTTTATTTACAGTACTTTAAACATTACACTAAAGTTCTCTACAGTATTGTAATAAGAGTAAGAAATATTTTGTAGTCTTTTACAGCTACAGACCCAAAAACGAAATTTTTATAAAGTACTAGTCCAGAAATTTCAATAATTTCAATCTTGATTGCAAAAACGAAATATTGTGTATGTAAAGTAAAGTGCACTGTAAATCATGGTGATGTATGCCAATGCTATTTATAATAGTTGCCCTTGAAGTCAGATATACAGATAAGCGTCTATTTAATGCACTATCATTGAAGTGATTGAATAAAGTTCCATTAAATTACAACCCTGCAGTTGTAATGTATCTTGCCATCATTCTGTCTTGGAAAATAAATTATATATTTTCTTCGGATATCAAATACCATTGAGTACAGCACTTTAATTTCTACTAAGACAGCAATACGAAACATACCATTCTGGTTGAATTAAGTATGCATTACCCATATTATTGTCAGTAATTTTCGTTGAAAGTCTAGCCCGGATTTTAATTGCATTTATAATGAATACTCTACCAAAACTAAATCATTGATTTACGAAAATAGCAACTTAATATCTAATGTTTGAATTTCTTCATCAACATTCCTATCTAATTATTTCTAGCTTAATTGCATTTTAAAATGACATTAATGTTAGTTAAAATGCTGAACATTCGAACAATCTAACTTTTTTATTTTGGAAACTACTCAAGCCCGAATTTACCAACCTTGAATAACCCTTATTCGTAATAGCAACCATTTTTTTCGACGTCGGCTAAGTCGCCCAAATGAGCAAATGAAGGCAGCCAAATTTCCCATACCGCCAACCACATGTATGTTGATGCTGCGTCAACCAAATTTTTCTACCTTAGTCAGCAGCCTTTGACACACAGTTTCCTGTGTCAATCAAACGTAGGAAAAAATGGTTGACATTACGAATATGGGTTATTGAACGAATAGGTCAGGGAATATTTTTCTATTCTGAGTTGTGAGAATTTCCTTTTAACGGTGCGTTCTCCAATTATTCATATTGTGCAGATATAGTATAAACCAGAGTTGTAACTATTATTACTGTGTTTACGGGTTATTTTAGTGAATGAAAAAGCTTTACTTTGGTGCAGTAAATGTTTTGCGTGTTGCGTGATAATAAAATTATGGTACAATGTTTACTATTTCTTAAAAAATGCTACGTATTGTTGATTAGTTATTATAACACTGTTTTGATAACTTATCTGACCATGACTGGTGATTTACACTTACTTTCATTTCACAATGCAGCTTCATATAAGCACTAATAAAAATTACAGCCTTTACTGATTTACTCTTGTCTAATAATATTCAAGTTTCAGTGTCATGTTCTGAAACAGAGAGGATGGGCAGGCGGTAAATAATGTTACAAAGTCATCTTATCGGAAACTTACAAAAGTGCACAAAAAGATAAACACTTTTGGGTTATATTACTTGTAACATATATATTATTGGACTTCACATATAAATGCAAACAAATAAATATTTAAATGCACAAATATAAAATGTAAATGGCACATATATTATATGTAACGCACAAAATGCGGACTCACAAATATAAAACAGAAAGTGCACATGTAAATTATGATTTGCCCATAAGGATTATGATTTGCCCATAAGGATTATGATTTGCCCATAAGGATTATGATTTGCCCATATAAATTATGATTTGCCCATATAAATTATGATTTGCCCATATAAATTATGATTTGCCCATATAAATTATGATTTGCCCATATAAATTATGATTTGCCCTAATAAATTATGATTTGCCCATATAAATTATGATTTGCCCATAAAAACTATGATTTGCCCATAAAAATTATGATTTCCCCATATAAATTATGATTTGCCCGTATACATATGATTTGCACAAATCAATTATGATTTCCACATATAAATTATGATTTTCACATATGAATTATGATTTCCACATATAAATTAGGATTTTCACATATAAATTAGGATTTCCACAAAACATGGCATAGTCACACTACTTAATGGAGAAGACAAGGCAATAATTACGCGCGGAGAGCAAAAAGAGAATTGAATTCGTCGTTGCAACAAAAAGCGAGAGTATTTTGAATTGTTTTATAACTCTCCCTATGCAAAGGTAAGACCATACTGAAATTTTATTGTTGGCGGAGGATAATTTTGCATTTTCCATAATATCAGTAACGCAAAACTGACAGTTTTTTACTTATTTTTAAATATGATATTTTATACAGTTATGGCGGAAGAAGGAAGCTTGCCCCTCTACCATTCCGACGACGATTCCAGCAAAATTCTTAGCACTCCTAAAATTGCCAGGCGAGAGCGGTCGAAATCTAAAATATACACTTTAAATCAAACATTTAACAACTTTAATGAAGCAATGTGTTATATTCAAGAACAAAAGACTTGGAGTACAAGTGCAACGGTAGAAACACAAGAGGGACAAAAAAAATTTTTCGGTGTAAGTTCGGTGCTTATCGTAAGGAGGAATGTCCCGTTGCAATCTACCTCCTTTTCCATTCGGATTCAGCCAAGGTTATCATTTGTCGCCATTAATTTTCTATCTATCTTTTCATAAATTCAAATGTAAAGAATAAAACAAAACACTTTGAATTAGACAAAAGAATTTGTTGTGCAGGTATCTCTTTATCACATCGAAGAGGAGGAACACAACCATAATCATGTAAAAAGGGGGCTATCTGAACAGGTTCGAGATGTCGTAAATGAGATTTACGAAAATGGAATTACCAACGCATCAGTGATACTGGCCAATTTGCGTAAAAAAGGTATTGCTGAGCCGTCGACAGTTCAATTGTATAATTTTTTGTCCAACATGAGAAAGAAAAATCACGGGTCATCTTCTATTAGCATCAAAGACATTCGTGAATGGTGTGACAAGAGAACAAAAATTCCGGATGACAAGGATAAACCCTTCGTTCTTGAATATATACTATCAGCAGCCGATCCACTTGAAAAACAACGCGAAGACCTGAAAGTATTCCTGTCTACTCGCAGACTTTTGGAAACGTCAAAGTTGCTAACTACCATACATGTTGACTCAACATATAAATTAAATTGGCAAGGTTTTCCTGTACTAATAATAGGAACGACTGACATGGATAGACGGTTTCATCCATTAGGAATATCAGTATGTCTGGGAGAAACATCAGATGACTTTCAGTTTATTTTTTCTGCGCTTCAGAAATATTGCACTACTGAATTACAATATGAATTGAAACCAAAAAAATTATTGGCAGATGCAGCGGATGCTATTACAAAAAGATTTGCAACAGTTTTTCAACATGACTACAAGCGTTTCGTTACCTCAGAACATTTCGGAGGAAATCAAAAGTGATCTGGATTCATTGCAATTGTGCGATAGCGATGAGGCTTTTAAACACGCTTTTATGCTGTTTATGAAAAAGTGGGAGGCAAAAGAAGAAGTAATCCCCTTTTTGAACTATTTTAAAGAACAATGGGTTGATAAATACCCTCTGTGGTACGAGGGCGCTTCCGGCCGCTCTCCAAGTACGAATAATGCCTTGGAAGGCACAAACAGTGCTATTAAAGCTCAGCACACTTTACGTAAACGCTTGCCTGTACGTCAATTCTTTTCTTTGCTAGAGTTAAAACTTCTCCCACACTGGTCTTATCAAATCGCTCCAGAAAACCCAAACATTAAACCATTTATGACTGACCCAACTATATAGTTGTGGACTTCAGCTTACCAGTGGGCAGTTCAAGGAGCAGACATTATTCGAGGGGATACTAACGAAACTAACGAAATAATAATAATATACTATATTCAAAGCAAAGTCAGTCGTGATAAAAAGGAGACCTTTTCTAAACAAGTTATATGTGATATTCTTGAAAAGTATGCTCATTGGAGTACTTTTGAGGAGTTTCTGAAAAGCAGTGGAGCAATGTGGACGGTTCATTACGTATCGGAAAAAATTACAAACTCTACGTGCAACTGTCCAAAATATTTCAAAGAATATTTATGTAAGCACATAATTGGAATAGCCTTACGCCTTAAGCATGTTCGTGCACCTGAAGATGCAAAAGCTGTTCCTCTTGGACAAAAACGAAAACGAGGGCGACCTTCTTTGTCAAGGAAGGCTTTAATCAAAGAATAGCATTTGCGTAAAAGTACACTAATTAATTTGACTGTTATCTATCCAGGTGAATCACATCATAATGCATTGTTGAATACAGAAAGAATTTGTAAACTTCTGAGTATATAAAATGTCCTATTCAGTATTTGTAATTCAATATTTTTATCTTCATTTCATAATTTATTCGTGCAATTCATAATTCGTATATGCATTTCATGTTGAAATCATAACTAATATGTCGAAATCATAATTTATATTGGCAAATCATAATTAATATGTGGAAATCATAATTCATATGTAGAAATAATAATTTATATGATCAAATAGTAATTTATAAGAGCAAATCATAATTCATATGTGGAAATCATAATTTATATGGGCAAAGAATAATTTATAAGGGCAAATCATAATTTAAATGGGTAAATCATAATTCATATGTGGAAATCATAATTCATATGTGGAAATTATAATTCATATGTGGAAATCATAATTTTTTTGGAGAAATCATAATTTAAATGTGGCAATCATAATTCATGTGGGCATCAAGAATTTATATGTGGAACTTATAATTTGAATGTGCAATTCAATATTTATATGTGCATTTCATAATTGATATGGGCATTTCATAATCTATATGGGCAAATCATAATTTATATGGGCAAATCATAATCTATATGGGCAAATCATAATTTATATGGGCAAATCATAATTTATATAGGCAAATCATAATTTACATGGGGAAATCATAATTTATATGGGCAAATCATAATTTTTATGGGGAAATCATAATTTATATGAGCAAATCATAATTTATGTGTGTAATTCAATATTTATATGTGCATTTCATAATTTATATGTGATCGTCCATAATACAATTCGTGTAGTTCATTAACTTATTTGTGCCGTTAAATAGCACCCAACACTTTTTATGGATCTTAAAACTGATGAACTCCAAAAGGAGATAAAGCATTAAATTTTCTTTCTAATGAACTTGTAATGTTCTGAATTTTCTAAAGGATTTCAATTGCATTATAATGACTACTTTACCAAACTTAATCATCATTCCTTTATGACAATAACATTAATTAATACCTAATGTTTACATTTATTCAATTATTAATTTTATTTTATTTAAGAATATGCTGTGTTTAGTTACTTTGGAAGACTTTAGTTTACTTTAGGATACAATTCATCAATAAAGTGCTTCGAGGTCCATTCATTTAATAATTTAATAGATTTCGGTGACAGCTCTTCTTTCCACGAACCAACTTTTCCTTTCCGAATGAAACTCGTTTTTAGTTCTTTTCCATGATTGTGAGTCATTTCCTTCGCAAAATCATCCATATTAACAAAGGGGTTGTTCTTCATTTTTTCAAAACTGAGATGGTCAACTAATTTCACCTTTTCCTCCTCTGTGATAGATTTGTTCAGAAACTTTGACACCTTTTCTGACCAATAGGGACCAAAGAAGCCTTATTCATAAATAAGTATGTGTATCATTATTGATTACTAAACTAAACTGGACAATAAAAAGTTATTCATAATAAATTAAGGTGTAATTGAATGTGTTTACAATATCCTTCTACAAATTCTTCAACAAAATCGTCCACAGTTCCCAAGTAACCTTCAAACATCACTTTGTGATGATAAAAGGAAACACAGACGTCCTTTGGTTCCCGAGTGACGTAAATAATTATTGGTTTCTTTTCCCCACTAACAATTTCTTTCGGGAGCAAGTCGTATGTTAGATGAGTTTTAATAACTCTGGGTGATGGTCGCTGCTTAATGCTTTCTATTGAGTTTGGATCGCTTTTTCCAGCTTCAAAAGCTTGGTCGTTATTATTCTCAGAATCAATGTCCGGTCTTACGGCAGCTCCTCTAAATATTTAAAAAAATTATCTTCAATTATTTAACATTCTCTGTGAATTGTAATTTTTTGAAGTATATTACTAAAACACATTACTAAAATATGTTTTACTAATTATGTATATTACTAAAACAGTAAAAGAAATTCATACTCGAAAAACTTCGCCAAGCCGTAACATGAAGCGAGCCAGAGGATAAAATTATTTGTTTCATTTATAATTTTATAATCTTAAAGTAATACTTTTCTTAGAGCAATGGAAAACATAATTCTTCATGGAAACTCGAAAATATTAAATTTTGCCATAGCAGCGCAAAATGGATTAAAAATTTTTAAAAAATTGAAATGTATTACCATGGTAACTGAAAGCTATAAGTAGAAGCAACCAAAATATAATTTCGCGATTTCGACAAGTAGAAACACCCAAAAAGTTAGCTTACCGCTTCATAAAGTGGGAAACACCCAAAAAGTTAGCTTACCGCTTCATAAAGTGGGAAACACCCAAAAAGTTAGCTTACCGCTTCATAAAGTGGGAAACACCCAAAAAGTTAGCTTACCGCTTCATAAAGTGGGAAACACCCAAAAAGTTAGCTTACCGCTTCATAAAGTGGGAAACACCCAAAAAGTTAGCTTACCGCTTCATAAAGTGGGAAACACCCAAAAAGTTAGCTTACCGCTTCATAAAGTGGGAAACACCCAAAAAGTTAGCTTACCGCTTCATAAAGTGGGAAACACCCAAAAAGTTAGCTTACCGCTTCATAAAGTGGGAAACACCCAAAAAGTTAGCTTAGCGATTCATAAAGTGGGAAACACCCAAAAAGTTAGCTTAGCGATTCATAAAGTGGGAAACACCCAAAAAGTTAGCTTAGCGATTCATAAAGTGGGAAACACCCAAAAAGTTAGCTTACCGCTTCATAAAGTGGGAAACACCCAAAAAGTTAGCTTACCGCTTCATAAAGTGGGAAACACCCAAAAAGTTAGCTTACCGCTTCATAAAGTGGGAAACACCCAAAAAGTTAGCCTACCGCTTCATAAAGTGGGAAACACCCAAAAAGTTAGCTTACCGCTTCATAAAGTGGGAAACACCCAAAAAGTTAGCCTACCGCTTCATAAAGTGGGAAACACCCAAAAAGTTAGCTTACCGCTTCATAAAGTGGGAAACACCCAAAAAGTTAGCTTAGCGATTCATAAAGTGGGAAACACCCAAAAAGTTAGCCTACCGCTTCATAAAGTGGGAAACACCCAAAAAGTTAGCTTACCGCTTCATAAAGTGGGAAACACCCAAAAAGTTAGCTTAGCGATTCATAAAGTGGGAAACACCCAAAAAGTTAGCTTAGCGATTCATAAAGTGGGAAACACCCAAAAAGTTAGCTTAGCGATTCATAAAGTGGGAAACACCCAAAAAGTTAGCTTAGCGATTCATAAAGTGGGAAACACCCAAAAAGTTAGCTTAGCGATTCATAAAGTGGGAAACACCCAAAAAGTTAGCTTAGCGATTCATAAAGTGGGAAACACCCAGAAAGTTAGCTTAGCGATTCATAAAGTGGGAAACACCCAAAAAGTTAGCTTAAAGTAAAGTTAGTATAATGCGAATCTAGCAATAATTTAAATAGAAATTGTAAATGAATAATACACCTTATAAAACAACTGTATTGTAAAGGCCATTGGTCAAATCAATTCAACAGTGAAAATAAAAAAAATGAGGATAAACTCAACTCAACGGACTTCACTTTTGGGGTAAATATTGTAATTTATCCAACGGTCGCTTTAGATATGTATTAAAATGAGTTCGTTGCATGAATTTAATGAAGTCCAAAACCATTCCCTGTAGTTTCTTGTATAATTAATATTTGAATTCTGGTGCCTGTCACATATAATTGACTTTGATGACTAATACACTTTGTCAATAACAGTTTATGCATACCTCTAAGCTTTACATCAGTTGGACAAGAATAAATCCATAAATACCTCCCATTTTAATTAAATTTAAAATTTAGATTACTAATCCTTATCGATTGAACTGCAGAATCATCGTCATTGTTTATTCAAAGTCAGTCAAGCTTAGGACACTTTTATTGGCGTAGTATAAGTTACCTATATTATTGTCAGCAAATTTTCGTGGAAAGTCAAGCCCGTATTTTAATTGCATTTTTAATGAATACTTTACCAGAGATATTTCATCATTCCTTTATAACAATAGCATTAATTAATACCTAATATTTATATTTCTTCAATCACAGATTTCATTAATTATTTTTAATTTTATTTCATTTAAGAATATATTGTGTTAATTAAAATGTTATACATCAGTTTTTAGTTACTTGGGAAGATTTTAGTTTACTTAGGATACAATCCATCAATAAAATGTTTCGAGTTCCATTCATTTAATAATTCAATAGATTTCGGTGACAGCTCTTCTTTCCATGTATTTATGAAAATTGATTCTTGCACGGTTTGCGAGAGCTTGTTCCCCTGTTGAACCCCATTCTCTGCAGGTTAGACGACAGCTTTTGATATCTTCCAGTTTTAGGAATTTCAGTACGCATCGGATGACCTACATTTTGTAGAAAATAACATGTTTAGAGTCACTCTAAGTGGTGGAAATTAACTTTACATCAGTACTTATTATTTTATAGTTGTTTCAATAAATTATTATATTAATTTAATTATCATTGTACTTACGAGACAAAGCATCATTGGATTTATCGGGTTCTTCTTCTCCAATCCCTCGTCCATCGTAGCAACTCCTTCATTTCGGGATACCGTCTCCTGAGAAAGAAAGTATTGAAGTTTTAATTGAACCCAACTCAAAATATTTTATGGTGTTATCAATTAAGGTTTTAATAGATGCAAATAAAAAATGAAAAATTTTCCGTTTACCAATGTTTCAGCTAACTGCTTCACTTCATTTTCATCCTCTTCCTTCGCAAAGTCCATTCTTCTGGATAAGAGCTACTATTTTAGAATAATTAGAATTAGTGATTAATTTTAATTAACAATTAATTTTAGAAAAGTGGGAGGGCCGGGGATATTCGATCGTTGCTATCAAATCTATTGAAAGAACAGCTTCGCTTACTTTTGATGTTATTTTACATTTCGCGGTAGAATTTAATAACTCAAACTGTAGTGTCATATGCTTCATCCAAAGTAACGGTTCGATCTTATAAGGTTCTCGGAAGGCATGTTATTTAAAAATAAATTATTTGGGATTTCAACTTTTTAACTCTTTCCATTCTGGAGAGCAGTAGTTCCAACACAGCATTGGAGACAAAATGGATGATTCATTGTATGGTCAATTGATTAGAATTACCTTCATGATGGATTACAGGATTAAATTTAACCAGTGTTAAATAATTTACTTTGGGGAGAATCTGAAATTTCTTTAGTATTTAACAGTTTTTAATGTTACCTATCTAACCATGATGAAGAATGTGCAATCCTTTAGGGAATTTTCATGATGAAAAGTTAAAAGCAGAGCCCCTCAATTTTCAGCAAACATTACTTTTATTATGTATTTTCGGTTTGATATTTATTCTTAATCAGAAAGAAGATTGCTAAGCATTGCCAATATATTTTGATAGCTAGTTTTTTCTATTTGCTGGAGACAGCGAATTACTTTGCAACTTTAATAGTTTTATACTTTAGTTTTCGGCATTAAAAGTGCACATTTTTAGGAATTGTCGGTAAAGGAAATTCTATGAAAAGGGGTTTGGTATAGGTGTGGCAGCGAGATTAAATTAAACCTTCAACAGAGCATATAGTATGAAATCGAATAGAGTATATTTCTTTGAAGAGTGAATACTCTATGGTTGAGACAAACGCGATCTGGGAGTGAATCCTAAAAATGCGGAAGAGGAACTACATTATAGAAACATTTTTTATTATCTCTACAGATCATTGTGACGTCTATTTTACATACTTTAAAGTGGAAAACGAAAAAAAGGTATGTTTTAAAACAGGGAGGATGGGTAAGCGATAAGTAAACTTGCAACGTTGTCGGAAATCTGCAAATAGGACACAAACAGATCGATATTTTTAATTGCTCGTAAAACTCCTAGGCGAACCCCAAAAGGAGATAAAGCATTAATTTTCTTTGCAATGAACTTTGAATGTTTGGATTTTTCTTTGAGTTGATTTATAAACCGCAGAGAATATTCACGAATTTGGGCACAATTAATAATATAGACGGACCACCATCCAGTAGATCCTACTGCAGTCAGTAAAAATAATGCGTAGGTGTTCCAATAATAAAAAGCATACTATTATTCCGGAACCAATTGAGAAATAGAAAGGCATTAAAAAACTCAAAAGACATTGATTGAAGTGGGCGTTCAAAATACTATGGGAACGACGCTAGTATAAAAGTACAGCGCCGCTTCTCACTCTATCGGCCAGTCTAATTACAAAACTAGGGACAGTACTTCTCAGCTGTTTAGCCACAAGCATACTGGTGTGCTATTTTATGTTGCGTTGTGGTAGTGGAATTCAAATTCGATTTTTTAACTGCTTACATGTTGGTCATTTATACTAATCCTTCTTATCCTCACAAATAGTTTCTATGTTTATATATACCTAAAAGCATAAATAAAATGCCTTCCGGAAACAGTTGCTCTGTTTATGGCTGCAGCAACAGCTACCGAAATACCGTAAATACAAAACCTAAGGTAATGTTTTACGCTTTTCCAAAACGAAAATGGGAAGTCGAATTAAACAGACCAAATCAATGGATTCAGTTTGTAAGAAGAGTTGGGTAAGCAATCTATTTCCATAATTTTGAATACATCAAAAGGCTATTCAACAACCTTAATTACTCATATAAAATGTAATTTTTATTTATGATCTATATTTGAGTAATTTTGACTTTCCTGATTACTAAATTCAGGTTAAATGGGAAGCCGTGGGTGCCTACAAAAAATTCATATATTTGCAGTCAGCATTTTATTGGTGGAAGAAAAAGTGATGACCCGAGAAGTCCTAGTTTTATTCCAACTGTACACCCTGTTAAGAAAATGGAAACTCACTCAAACCTGAAGCAACAACGCTACGAAAGGTAATTTCACCACGAAATTAAGTGTTTAAGGCTCTCATTTGTGTCGTTACTTGCTTGTAACGATTATAATGCATTTTAGATTAATGGCAAGACAGATGTGTCCTAAAAAGAAAACCGTGGCAGACTTTGCAGACAAAGATGTAAATGATGGCGAGAACATGGACGTGGTACCTGAAGTCTTAGAACCCTTTTCAAAAGAAGTACCGCATTTGCTTAAAGATGCATTTAATTCTTGAAGGTTTATTAAAAAGGATAATAATCTAAAGGTTATTTTATTTAGGCCGGCTGTCAAACGGACGATATAGGTTCCAATTACTCATGCCTCATTGAGTTTTGTAGTTTTTCAAATGGAAACCATGTAAATACAATCGTGATTCATAAAAAGATGCCAACGCCTGTAACTTACAAAGAAAAGAATCTTGGTCAAGAAAACCGTTCTTGTGTGTTTCTTGGTTATGAAAGTATAAAATCAAATGAAAAGTGTTTAAAGGATTTAACTTCAGTGACAACAAATACCTTTAGCCTGCTACTACATTTACTACCAAATTCAGATATCTTACCAAATGAAATAACAAGGGAGAACAAGTTACTTATATTTCTGATTAAGATGAAACAATCTTTAACATTCGCTTCTTTGGGATCGCTATTTGGAATCCATCCTAGTACTGCAAGCAGGACATTTGAACACATTCTTTCCTTATTGTGTCAAGCTACCAAAGATTGGATTATATGGCCATCGAAGAAAACAATTGCAGACACCATGCCAAAAGTATTTTTAGAATCATATCCTAATTGCCGTGTGGTTATTGACTGTACGGAAATAAAGACCGAAAGACCGAAGGAAATTGAAAAACAAGTTCATTTGTATTCGCAGTATAAGGGTACCTATACAGTTAAATTTTTGCTTGGAATAACTCCTCTAGGGTTGATATCATTCATTTCCAAAGCCTATGGTGGTCGAACCAGTGATACTTTTATTACAAATGAGTGTAATATTTTGAAGTTGCTGCAACCCAATGATACATGAGAGTTGTCACCGTTAGTAAATTAACTGCATTCTGAATGCCAATTCCTGTGATCATTTCGATTAAGATTTGATAAGATCTCTTCGAATTCAATGAGGGCTTGAGTAAGCCTAAGTTTCAAAGCTTTTTTATTTATAGTTAATAATGGATAAATTTTACATTATATCAGTAGTAGTAAGAGTTTGTCGAACGAATGGAAAAATAATAATATAATGAAAATTAGCCAAACCTTCAAGAAACTCGTCTGTTTGTAGAAGTTGTTTAAAGAAAGTGGCCATTTGATGTTTCCTTTTATAAAAATTGAAATACAACCCGATAGACCACAAGTGAATTGAAAAGTAAAATAGTAAAATACATAATTCTGAGTAATCTTCGGATTTCATTTCCAATTCACCGTAAAGTCGCCAGGGAAGATAAATCGCATAAAAAACTGATAGAAATCCTGCGACTCTCTACAGTATCCTAGCTGTTACACCGATATTTCCATATTTCTTAACCAAATGGGTATTTTTATTTCGGTTCCATTAAAATGGAGTGATCGAGTGTCCATCCATAATGAAAAGTATGCCCAACAATTTGATTATATGCTTTGTTAACATGGTTTTCAGTTTTTCAAACTTGTACTATCATTGGTTTGTGGTACTGAACGAAGGCAAAGGCAAAAGCAAGGTATTGGCTTGAGGATAAACTCAACTGACTTCATTGTTATTCAGTAGCGGAAAGCTACTGTATGTTTTCGGGATGTCTGTCTGTCTGTCTGTCTGTCTGTCTGTCTGTCTGTCTGTTAGTTAGTTAGTTAGTCAGTTAGTTAGGTAGTTAGTGAGTATATGCCATATCTCAGGAACGCGTTGAAATATTTTGATGAAACTTTCAGTGGACCTTCTAGGGACAAATTATAGGTCATCTTTCAAAAATGGTGCTAATCGGTTACTCCCTTCTGACCTTTAACCTCATTTATGTCCAAACACATGTTATGTGTTATATTGCTGATGTTGTGTGTATGTTGTGGTATGTGTCGTAGTCCTTACTAGTGACCACTACATGATGTAGTCTGACTGGCGGCCGCTATACGTCGTAGTCTGCACTGGTGACCACCAGTACAGTTTTTTGACTAAATTGAAATACTTTAAATTTGATTTGAATAAATTCAAGTAAATTCGAAATGTTTTGAATAAATTCAAATAAATTCGAAATGTTTTGAATAAATTCAAATAAATTCGAAATGTTTTGAATAAATTCAAATAAATTCGAAATGTTTTGAATAAATTCAAGTAAATTCGAAATGTTTTGAATAAATTCAAGTAAATTCGAAATGTTTTGAATAAATTCAAGTAAATTCGAAATGTTTTGAATAAATTCAAGTAAATTCGAAATGTTTTGAATAAATTCAAGTAAATTCGAAATGTTTTGAATAAATTCAAGTAAATTCGAAATGTTTTGAATAAATTCAAGTAAATTCGAAATGTTTTGAATAAATTCAAGTAAATTCGAAATGTTTTGAATAAATTCAAGTAAATTCGAAATGTTTTGAATAAATTCAAGTAAATTCGAAATGTTTTGAATAAATTCAAGTAAATTCGAAATGTTTTGAATAAATTCAAGTAAATTCGAAATGTTTTGAATAAATTCAAGTAAATTCGAAATGTTTTGAATAAATTCAAGTAAATTCGAAATGTTTTGAATAAATTCAAGTAAATTCGAAATGTTTTGAATAAATTCAAGTAAATTCGAAATGTTTTGAATAAATTCAAGTAAATTCGAAATGTTTTGAATAAATTCAAGTAAATTCGAAATGTTTTGAATAAATTCAAGTAAATTCGAAATGTTTTGAATAAATTCAAGTAAGCTCAAAAGGTTTTGAATAAGCACATTTGTTTTGCTTCCGCTACTGTCTTATATCCGTTTTGCAATGGTTTATTGTATATATATTGAAATTTATCCAGTAATCGCATTAGATATGTAAAATGAGTTCGTTGCATGAATTTAATGAAATCCAAAACCATTCCCTGCAGTTTCTTGTATAATTAATATTTGAATTCGGGTGCCAGTAACATAATTGACTTTCTGCACTCATCATTCCTTTAAGACAATCGCATTAATTAATACCTAATATTTACATTTCTTCAACCACTGATTTCATTAATTATTTTAATTTTTTTTTCATTTAATAATATGTTATGTTAATTAAAAGCTATATCAGTTTCTATTAGTTACTTTTGAAGAATTTAGTTTACTTTAGAATACAATCCACCAATAAAGCAGAGTTGGGCAGATTACTTTGGTTTCCAATTACAAATTACAAATTACAATTACAATTTTTTTCCCACGAATTACAATTACAAATTACAATTACATTTATATGTAATTAATTACAAATTACAATTACATTTATATGTAATTAATTACAAATTACAAATTACGTAATTCAATTACATTCCAAATTACGAATTACATTTTAAAAATAGCTAATTAATTAAGCACATTTAAAGCTCAGAAGTGCCCTGCGGAAAGCCCAATTTTACATTACAATTTAGGCGAATTAAATCTGAAATAACGTCCAAGCCAAATAATTAAACCTAAATGTAATGTAGTGTATAGATAGAAGTTAGACGAATCTCAAACTTAGTGGATAAAATTTCTAGTGATGAATTTTTAATTTATCGGTTCATCGATTGTGCTTTAAGCAAAAAGTAGTTAAAAAATACGATAGTGAGAATTGAACCAAAGACCGTACCATCGTTCGACTCTCGCAATTTCTTTCTATTATTTCCTTTTAACTCATTCCACAATTAATCAATCAAAACTTCAACACCAGGAATTATAGATGTTATAGGATTTTTCTGTATCACTACAATTTGCAGAAAATTATCTTGCTTGGCTTTATTTAAAATCTATGTAACACGCAAAAACATTGTACTTAGCACGATTCGAATGTAACCCCTTCCGCAATGCAGCTCAGCTTCAGCATTATTGGAATTTCATAAGTTATTGAAGAAAAGACCGAGGAAATCACGAAATCAGCAAATCAAATATGAAATGCAGATATTGGCAGATAGATATGCATTATTCTTCTCTACCTTCCCGTCCTACGGGATAACCGGATTTACTAAGGTAGTTAGGCAATACTACTAGGAGAAGACGTAACGTTTAAAGAAAAGAAAAGTACACAATACAATACGTCGCACCGACGTTACCGCCCTAAACCTCCGCTCCACCATTCCCTGCCTAGCCCGCTTCAATTGCTTTTCTACGTTGGAGAAGACTTGACGTACCCCGTTCTCCGCTCCTACTGGTGACTTTTTTATTACAAAAGTTTAGTTTTTAGTGACGACATTTTTCAATTTTGAATCAATATGGCTTCCAAGAAGGACAGTGTGTAGACAAGGTATTAGTTCATAAATATAAACTTCTTTTAACAATGCATTACTAAATTATCACTTATAAAATTATATCCCATTACCATTACAAACTTTTTAATTGAATTTACCAATTATGAAAGCTGGTTTTCTCTTTCATTTTTTATGCTGTTTATGATTTATGTTTGTTCCGTTATGTTCATACTTCTTTATTATAACATGGTAGAAAGTCTACTCGTGTCAATGACGAAACTGTTGAATCAGTCAGGTGGACGTCCCGGCAGACGGGCAATTATTAACCAGCCTATCATCTATAGTAGCTAAAGTTTCGGAAAATACACTGAAAATTAATGAACTTGCGGCTCTGCCCACTGTAGTTGAAGGCCAGTCCAAACTTTTAGAAACGCTGTCTGCACAATTAGCAATCATTAACGAAAATCTGATCGGTTTATGTGGATCCAATGACGAATTTCTGGAAGATGAGGAGATAGATCCATTACAGACACTGTTGGACTCAATAGCAGAAAATTCTTCTGCCTCAGTAAATACTGGTAATAAAATTTTATTTTCTGACGAATTCCTTCACGCTGTGAAGAGACATTTCCTTTTATCCTTTTTGTATTTATGAAAATTTACTTAGCCCTTCACGAAGTGAAGAGAGATTCTATTATGCCCTTCACGATATGAAGAGAGATATTCTTGCATCCTTCACGATGTGAAGAGAGATATTCTTGCATCCTTCACGATGTAAAGAGAGATATTCTTGAAACCCTTCACGATGTGAAGAGAGATATTCTTGCATCCTTCACGATGTAAAGAGAGATATTCTTGCACCCTTCACGATGTGAAGAGAGATATTCTTGCACCCTTCACGATGTGAAGAGAGATATTCTTGCATCCTTCACGATGTGAAGAGAGATATTCTTGCATCCTTCACGATGTGAAGAGAGATATTCTTGCATCCTTCACGATGTGAAGAGAGATATTCTTGCACCCTTCACGATGTGAAGAGAGATATTCTTGCACCCTTCACGATGTGAAGAGAGATATTCTTGCACCCTTCACGATGTGAAGAGAGATATTCTTGCACCCTTCACGATGTGAAGAGAGATATTCTTGCACCCTTCACGATGTGAAGAGAGATATTCTTGCACCCTTCACGATGTGAAGAGAGATATTCTTGCACCCTTCACGATGTGAAGAGAGATATTCTTGCACCCTTCACGATGTGAAGAGAGATATTCTTGCACCCTTCACGATGTGAAGAGAGATATTCTTGCACCCTTCACGATGTGAAGAGAGATATTCTTGCACCCTTCACGATGTGAAGAGAGATATTCTTGCACCCTTCACGATGTGAAGAGAGATATTCTTGCACCCTTCACGATGTGAAGAGAGATATTCTTGCACCCTTCACGATGTGAAGAGAGATATTCTTGCACCCTTCACGATGTGAAGAGAGATATTCTTGCACCCTTCACGATGTGAAGAGAGATATTCTTGCACCCTTCACGATGTGAAGAGAGATATTCTTGCACCCTTCACGATGTGAAGAGAGATATTCTTGCACCCTTCACGATGTGAAGAGAGATATTCTTGCACCCTTCACGATGTGAAGAGAGATATTCTTGCACCCTTCACGATGTGAAGAGAGATATTCTTGCACCCTTCACGATGTGAAGAGAGATATTCTTGCACCCTTCACGATGTGAAGAGAGATATTCTTGCACCCTTCACGATGTGAAGAGAGATATTCTTGCACCCTTCACGATGTGAAGAGAGATATTCTTGCACCCTTCACGCAGTGAAGAGGTAATTTATGCCGTTCACGCAGTGAAAAAGGCGAATAAATCAAAATAATGAATTTTATGATTATGATTTAAGTTGGCGACGAGTTGCAAAGTAATCAACATGATTCAATTCCTGTGGCAGTCAATGCAAACTCGAGCTTATTAGAAACTGAAATAGATGAGGATGATTCTGCGAATGCAATTCAAACTATACTGGACTCGGTTCAGCCGGAAATAGAATACAGTGACTCATTATCTGATAACGTGGCTTTAAGCTTTTCAAAAAATCCTCAGCAAAACCTATCTAAAACGGAAACAGACCGTTTGAAAAATAAGTACAGATCTCCAAGTAGAGCGTTGTCGGGGCATGGGCAGCCCAAATGGGCAAGGGCGGGCATTGGCGCTCATAATTTTTAGATTAAGGGGCATGGGCGGGCATGGGCGCCTTCGAAAAACTATGGGCAAAGACATATGCGCCCATTTGGAATCATGGGCGCCCATGAGCGCTCATCAGCCAGCAGGAATTCCGGTTTCCAACATTACAATTTTACAAGTATACAATACAAATACATACACTTATAAGACAGAATGCTGCGCCATACCAATAATTGCTGTGCGAGCGAATTACAAAATATTGTGAAGCGGAAGGAGAAGGACAACTCAACAATGTCGACAACTGATACCTAAATTGTTGTTTAGATTGTTTACTATCTACATTACAAATTGTGTGCAGATTTCTCGTTCAATAAACACTCAATATAATGAGTCAACTGTTCTTGTCCCCCTCGGGGTCAAGAAAAATCTTCTCGGCGCCGAGTCAGTCCCCAATGAAGTAGTACAGAGGGCTTATGCCTTAAAAAAGGACAACAAAACTTTTGAAAGAAAGTGGCGGAGTAAATGCAAATAAAAATACAATGCAATCAAACAACCTGATATGGTTGGAATCAAGGTACATTGAAACTATGGCAATTTGGAGCTATACAAGGTATGGAAATAATTACTTACAAAATTGACTGAGAACCACTTATTGGGATTATAAGTAACGTTGTAGTAAACAATTGAGTCCCTGTACTTGTTTGTATTTTAAACTCTATGGCATTGGAAGCATAACGCTACAATCCCCATAAGTGGTTCTGAGTGATTTTGTAAATAACTATTTTCATACCTGGAATGAGGGCTTAATTTTTCGTGCGGTGTTCAAGTATTGTGTAGTTTGTACATTTTGATGGGCGCCCTTGGGCGCCCATGGGCAGGTTCCTTTAACTCGGAATGGGCATGGGCGGGCATGGGCGCAAGAAAAATGCGGATGGGCTGGCCGTGGGCGCTAATGTCAAGTGATAATGGGCATGGGCGCCGAAAATTGCGCCCCGGCAACGCTCTACCTCCAAGTAATTGTAAATTACTCTGTGTACCAAAAGTAAATCCTGAGATATGGAACAATCCAAATTTTACACGGATTACAAATTCGAAAGACGCTAGAATGCAGTTTTCATTGCAAGGAATTGCGCAAGCGCTCATCGCACAGTCACGAATTGTGGATATTTTGTCGAAAAACGCAAGTAAAATTCAGCCAGATCTAATTAAAGATATTTTGACATTGACTATGGATGCCGCAATGTCACTTGGAATTTCCTTTCGGGATTTAAACTCTCAAAGACGTGCTAACATTAAAACAATTCTGACTAAAGAATCTTCTGGACTGTGCTCCAATCAAACCCAGGTTACGGAATATTTATTCGGTGACGATATTGACAAAGATGCAAAATCTGCTAAATCAGCATCTCAAATTGTTCGTGCCCAATCTTATGGCTATGGTGCATCTAGCTCCAGATTTCGGCCATATAATCAATATAAGCGACCTTTAAACTGGAGGGGCCCACCACAGTCTCGCGGCAGACCATGGAACAGAAGGGCCAACAGAGCACGCAAACCTCAATAGCTTGTAACAACAATCTGATTCCTTCGCCTTCCACCAAAAAAGTAAGTATATACTGTGGTCGACTAGTAAATTATCAAAATGATTGGAAACAGATTACCGATGACCAATTCTTACTGAATGTTATTAAAGGCTATGAGATACCCTTTCACACAAATCCTATTCAGACTAGTCCGTCCAAATGTATGTCGTATAGCAAATCTGAAATAGAAAACATATCTTTAGAAATTAAAAGATTAATTTCAATAGGTGCTATTGAAGAATCATTACAAGAGGATTTTCAATTCATAAGCCCTATTTTTATTATTCCCAAGCCAGACGGAAAAGGTTTTCGTTTAATCTTAAACTTAAAAGATCTCAATACATTTGTAGAAACCCCTCATTTCAAAATGGAGGACTACAGAAATGTATGCAATTTACTACGGAAAGATTCTTTCATGACAGAGGTGGACCTTAAAGATGCTTACCTCTTTATTTCAATAAATACCAAGCACAGAAAATATTTAAAATTTAAATGGCAAGATAAATTGTATGAATACACTTGTTTGCCTTTTGGCTTAAGTACTGCTCCGTATATTTTTACTAAACTAATGAAGCCTGTAATGGCTGTCTTACGAACTTTGGGATGTACATCATCAATATATTTGGATGACATTTTGCTCATGGGTGTGAAAGACGAATGCGAAAGTCACACTAAGAAAACTTTGAATTTGTTACGTAAATTGGGATTCATGATTAGTCCTAAATCCATCTTAATTTCTACGAGAGAAATCACGTACTTAGGTTTTGTTTTCAATTCAACGGATTTTACCATTTCTCTCACTGAATCCAAAAGAATGAGATTACTGAAATTATGCCTGGAAGCCACAAAATGGAATATTGTTCCAATTCAGCAAGTAGGAAACTACAGGGACATTTAATTTCTTCGTGCCCCGCTATCCCTTATGCACCTTTGTATACAAGGGAGAACGCAATTTTATTAGCAAATTCATTAAAAGAATCAAAAATGAATTTTCAGTCGAACATGAGCTTTTCGACGTCATGTAAAACCGACATTCAATGGTGGATAAAAAACTTACCACATGCAAGACAAAGTATCCATCAGGATAGCTTCTCTTTGGTAATCTACACCGATGCCTCGTTGTCAGGCTGGGGGGCAAGTTGCGGAAACCGGAAAGCACATGGAAATTGGACATCTCTACAATCTGAGGTCCACATAAATATATTGGAAATTTTGGCCATTGAAATGGCTTTAAAAACGTTTGTGGCCGACAAAACAAATTGTAGAATACTGCTAAGAGTAGACAGTACAACAGCAATTTCTTATATAAATAAGTTCGGAGGATGCCATTCAGACAAAATGCATAAAATTGCAATTGATATATGGAAATGGTGTGACTAAAGATCGTTATTTATTTTTGCAACTTACATACCCTCAAAGGAAAACACCCTGGCGGAACACAGAATCTCGTCTAGATGTTGATGAGTCAGATTGGCAATTAAATATAAATGAGTTTAATGCCATAGTAGAAAAATTTGGCAAACCCACTATTGACATGTTCGCCTCTTACCATACAACTCAGTGTCCAAGGTTTGCATCATGGCATTATCAGCCAGGTGCTGAGATTATTGATGCATTCACAACGTATTGGTCAGAAGAATACGCATACTGTTTCCCACCATTTTGCCTTATAACAAGATCTCTTAAGAAATTGTGTTCCGACAAGGCAAGATGCATTTTTGTCGTGCCTCAGTGGCCTACACAGCCGTGGTATCCACTGTTTCTTCAGCTGTGCAAATCAGAAATTATGATTTTTAAGCCAAGTATTAATTTGCTTTCATCTCCGTTTTATTTTAGCCCACATCCAATGTACAAGACATTGACTCTTTGTGCAGCAGTATTATCCGACAAAAGTTAAATGAAAAAGGGCTATCCGAAGAAGTAATAACTTTTCTTTTAACTTCCTGTTCAAATTCCACTTGGTATCAGCACAACATTTAAATTAAAAAATGGATTGCTCACTGTAGTGAACATTCTGTTGAACCGGTTTCACCTTCAATGGGACAAGCTCTTCAGTTTTTGTATAAATTGTATCTTTCTGGTGTCGGTTACAGTACAATGAATTCTGCTCGATCGGCTCTGTCATTATTGTTAAGTAACATTGAGGGGCACTCATTTGGTTCTCATCCCCTTACTGTTCGATTTCTAAAAGCAGTCTCAAAGAGCCGACCACCAAAACCAAAATATGAGAATACGTGGGACGTTAATAAGCTACTTGAACTATTTTGCAGTTGGGCCGACAACAAAAGTTTGTCAATCAAGCTTTTATCTATTAAACTGGCGTCTCTAATTGCTTTACTTTCTTCACAAAGAAAGCAAACTATTCAAGCAATTGAATTGTCAAATATCAACTTTCGGAAGGATGGAGTTCTTGAAATTTTCATTCCAAATATTCTAAAAACATCAGCTCCTGGATGATATCAGCCGTACCTATTCTTTCCACCTTACCAAGCAAATCCTAAATTGTGTATTAGTGAAATTCTTAAAGTGTACCTACAAAGAACTTTATTATATCGTTCACATGATAACTTGTTTGTCTTTAATTAAACCATACAAACCTGTCACAACTGACACTATAGCTCGGTGGCTGAAGTATGCTCTCAGTTCCGCAAAGATAGACATAGACAAGTTTTCTGGTCATAGTTTTCGTCACGCCTCAACATCAAAGGCGGCCGACAAGGGAGTATCCATTGATGTCATATTCTCAAAAGCTGGGTGGAGCAAAAATTCCTCCACTTTTGCTCGGTTTTACAATCGACCAATAATTAACTTTATAGCATTATACTTCATCCGTGTTATCTTAAAAATTGTTTGTTTTAATGCCATACATTGTTTATTGTAAAATCTAAGAAGACTCATTTAGTTTTTAAAATACAAAATTTTTAATTGGTAAAAGCATTTGTTCCTCGTACTTGATTTCATTCTTTAAACAACTACCTTAGTAAATCCGGTTATCCCGTAGGACGGGAAGGTAGAGAAGAATAATTGTAAGATTAAGCGAGGCTTACTTACCTGTAAGCTGAAGCTTGATCGAAATTATTCGATCTACCTGGAGTCCAATGGGATAACCGGCCCTCCATCCCTCCCACATATGGGGAAACCAACTACTCGGAATTCTCTAACTTTGAACGCATTGAAGCGGGCTAGGCAGGGCTGGTGGAGCGGAGGTTTAGGGCGGTAACGTCGGTGCGACGTATTGTATTGTGTACTTTTCTTTTCTTTAAACGTTACGTCTTCTCCTAGTAGTATTGCCTAACTACCTTAGTAAATCCGGTTATCCCTTTGGACTCCAGGTAGATCGAATAATTTCGATCAAGCTTCAGCTTACAGGTAAGTAAGCCTCGCTTAATCTTACAATTATGCTACAATGTTATACAGTTTGTTTTTCGAAACAGGGAAATAGAGACAAAGGCGAGTGTTCACTTATTTTAGCCCCATAAGGTGTTAAACTTAGTGCTGGGAAGGCATACCTTGTAGCAAAAATGTCTGATGTAATTTGTTTGGTTTTATTTATCCTAAAAATGTTTATTTATTCTTATAAAATATTTCATCTATTTTATAAATGTAATTTGTAATTCACAAAGTAATTGCATTACATCTCAAAATTTTTGAATGTAATTAATTACAATTACAAATTACATTATTTTTTCAAATTACAAATTACAAATTACAATTACTTTTTTGTAATTTAATTACAAATTACAAATTACATGTAATTAAATTACAAGTAATCTGCCCAACTCTGCAATAAAGTGTTTCGAGTTCCATTCATTTAATAATTTAGTAGATTTTGATGACAGCTCTTCTTTCCACGAACCAACTTTTCCTTTTCGAATGAAACTCGTTTTTAAATCTGTTCCATGCTTCTCATTCCTTTGCTTCGCAAAATCATCATGATTAACAAAAGGATTGTTCTTCATTTTTTCAAAACTGAGATGGTCAACTAATTCTTGTTCAGAAATTTTGACACTTTTTCCACAACTGCAGATAAATCCTACTCAAAGTACATATATTTAAATTAAATATATATCTATATTAAATATTTAACAAATTGATTCGCGAAGTAACATTTTAAATGCTCACTTGTTTCATTTCTTCGTATTTAATGAAAAGAACATTCGGTTCATTACGAATCTTCCAGAATTCTGCCACAGGAGACCAATAGGAACCATAAATAAGATTTTTGATTGCTAAACTAAACTAGCCAATACGAAGTTATTCATGATACATTAAATGTAGTTGCAATGTGAAATGTGACGCTTCAGTGTGAAATGTTTCCAACTTTCCTTGTTGGGTAGTATTTGTGTTTAAATCTTCAGTGTCTTAAAAGAAAATTAAATAAATATAAAACAAAATCCTTAAAATGTGAGATGTCGAAAAGCTAAAGCGATTATTATTTTCTTTAGTTTAGACCGATGAACGGCTTATGGAATGATGGTGTATGCTTGCACAAGGTTCTTCCTTCAAATAGTTGACATATTAAGGGTTTACAAAGTCATTTGCAAATAATTTAAAATCGCGATTTTCTGATTATTTTTTTTAATCGTCCCGACTGCGCTTGCCTTGTGGTTATTTTTGCGGATTATAATCCTTCAAAAATAATCGTCCTCGGAGACGATTTTATTTGATTATAAATTATAATCACGGCTACACTCACGTTGAAACTTTACCCTGAATGTATTTGTAGTAAGTCAAAGTGAACCTTGCTATGTGTCTCGTATTTCAGAGTGCCCCCATCAATAAAATAATTTTTCTGTCGCAGGAAAATAATCACGACACCTCAATCAACGTGACAATTAAATTTAAACTTATAACCAATAATTTATAATTTATCGGAGACTGTAGACCACTATTATGGAAATGTACAAAAGGGAAAATTAAAGAAATACGACTTTCTTCTAAATTTTAAAGTTCTTTTAGCAATTATCCTAAATTATCAGCCGGGCTTTAGAACTAAATTTCGAGTTAGCATTAACAGTTCACTTTTCAGTATCGAAGGCTACTTACTAATTCTGTCTGCCTGTTAATATGTTAGTAAGTTCGATACATACGCTTTCTTGTAAGTTATTCACTTTGTATATTAACGACATAATTAAGACATTGGAACAATCGAATATCCCTGGAATACCTGTTGGAAACTTAAGTGTGCATGCTTTGCTGTTATAGTGATGTGATGATGTAGTTCTGATGGCAACAAATTCTGTGAACTTGCAAGAAAAGATAGACATTCTCACAAATTATTTCAATGACAATGGACTAAAAGTAAACTTGCAGAAGACAAAAATTGTTGTTTATAGAAAACAAAAACATTTAAAAGTCATACCTAAGTGCTATTGGGAAAACAATGAAATTGAAGTTGTATAATCATACGTTTACTTGGGTGTCCCGTTCTACGGTCATTATAGTCAAGAAAAAATGTTCAACTTTTTTAACCTGAAGGCTAAACAAGCTGTGAATAGTCTGTTTGTAGTTTTTTACAGATCTCGCTTACAAACATTTAGAAACCACTACAAGTTGTTTGAGTCATTGGTGCGTTCTGTCTTGATGTACTGCGTACCTATTTGGGGATTAACGTTTTTGGAAAAATTCGAGCTTTTTCAAATTAATTTTTTGAGAAGACTATTTAATACCCCAATGTGGACACCCAGGTGGGTCTTTCGCTTAGAAACCTTGGTTAAGCCGATGCAATCTTTTGTGGTCAAGCTTGTAAGTATTTTTGGTTAAAAACAGTAAGCCAGGATAAAAGCAGCTTGGTATATCAATGTTATTTAAAATTAAAAGGACAACATAGTAATAATAACAGCAAATATAATTGGTACAGTCGATTCTTAATTTTTGTTAATAAGTGTAAATTAAATAAAATTATAGATTTAAGAAATGAAACTTTGAAAGCAGGGAATTCTATGTTGAACTTAAGAAAGCAATATGTAACATTAATAGTGAAATACAAAGTGAAGATATAGTTAGCATGAGAAATTCAAATAAGTTTAAATTATTCTGTCTGCAAAAAACACATGTCCTTCCTCAAGAATACTTAAACTGGGTGCAACCGTGGAATATAACTAAATTGTTTTTTCAACTCAAAATAAATATAAATCAAATTTCAATCAATGGTAAAACAGTGAAACTAAACTCGTTAAATAAATTCTACGATGAGACTAAATCAGATAATTGTAATCCATGTAATTTAAGTGAGAGTGAAACCTTAGAACATATTATGTTTGAGTGCCCGTATTATTATGCAGTAAGGAATACTCTAACATTAAACTCTTTAAATTCATTTTATGACATATGTCTGTTTCTTAGTTTTTCTTTTGTTACTGTGAAAAATACCTTTTTGTAATGGTTTTAGCTTGGGAGATCATAGTTCGGGACTTGTGATACTGCTTGACTGTAGTTTTGTATAGTATTTACATTTTAAAAGTAGAAATTCATAAACTGGAGTACTTACATTTACATTATTGACAAAATGACTGACACGTAAAGTTAACGTTTACTGATTGACAATCTACTTGGAATTGTCTGACTAGAAAAGTATTTACTTTCCTGTTCACTTTCCTCGTACTTCTGGCTTGAAGGGGGGGTGCGCGGGCAAGAAACAGATGAGAACGGGTCACCAGTAACACTTGTCAAATCGTGGATAGTATATTATGCATGTTCATCTTCTTCCCAAGGGCGCATGAAGAAGAAATTTTCTATTTTTCAAGACTTGTAATTGCATTTTGAAAAAAAACAAATTTTGAGTAGGCAAACACATGGGAGTTGCTAAAGAATGGCCTTTTGTAGGTACTAAGACATCATAAAATGCAAAAATCGGTCTCATGCGCTCTCCAGAATTTTCCTCTCTTTCGAATGAGCTACTCTACGATTTTCGAAATTGCTTCAAAGTGTCGTTATCACATTTTTCGTAATTTCGGTTTTTTTCCTATTCTAATACATGCATCAATTGCAAATACTGACACAGGCATCCTTTCTTGCGATGCGGCAATTTTGCGTGGGCTGTTCATATGAGCAAAACTTACTTTGCTCATAGATCACTTTTGTATTACAAGAATCACATCAAAAAGTTTCGTAATTTCAAGCATATACCTATAATAATATAATAAACAGTGCTATTCTGATTTTGTAATCTGCGAAACAAATCTTTCCAACTGAAAGTGAACAGGTGAATGATTTTTTCAAAGTATATACTTTATTTATTAAAAGATTTATGACCTTGTTTGTATACTTCCACTAAGCTTTTTCTGAATCCTTTTTATAGTGGTTTTACGTTCATTCCATTCACGCTGAATTGAGCCACAAAATAAATATGAAATTTTTTGTGAGCGGAGGTCATTGAAATGTTTATCCCGGAACGCCATTTATGTGCTAAGGAGTACATTGGCTCTCAGAAGAAGTAGACATAGGAGTACATCGCAAAGAGTCTTCTCCAGTATTGCAGACTAAAGTCAGCTGGTGGTGAAATCAGATCCAGAGTAACTTTTATAAATATCCCATCCTCTAATTTCATTCTTAATACTTTACGTACATTTTTATAATGTCTACGTTTGTTGTTAATGAAGGACAATAAAATGAACAAAAAAAAGAGTAAATACGGACAGAGAACTATAAAATCTAGGAGGAATAATTTAAAGAGAAAGTCTGAAGCCCATCAACATTCTCAGATAGATGAAGTTGTACAACCTCAATGTGAGACACGTCAAAAAAGATATTCGTATCAATTTGAAAGATTTGCTAGTGGGAGGAAAATTGTAAGCTTCAAATGTCTCCTACAGATTACCGAATTGGCACTTCAACATGGTAAGGTGTGCTCTGAAAGTGATCTAAAAATTATGAAAGAAACGTGGATTGGATTGAGAAGTTACTACCACCTTTATTGCAGTTTTTGCAAATACACATCTTAAGTTTGTTCAGAGTCACACAAAAAGTCTTTGCCAATAAATGAAGCGGCAGTGTGGGGAGCAATCAATGGCGGGGGAGGTTACCAGTCATTATTTGACGAATTAAAACTTATGGATATACCGCCAATGTCCTATCGCTGCTACCGAAAGTGTGAGGAAATCGTACATTGCTACCAAGAAATATCTCTCGCTGTACACATAAAAAGAAATGGAGAAGAAGAAAAAGAGTTGGCTCTCAAAGATCAAAATACAAAGTATTACGATGGGATTCCAGGAGTAACATGTTACGGCAGTTGGGGGAAGAGAAGCTATGGCCATAGTTACAATTCTTTATCAGGAAGTGGATATTTGGAAACCTTAAAAGTATTATACCTCGGTGTTCGCAATGCGTATTGTTACACTTGCGACACAAAAAGTGCATCGCCGCATTTATGTTGTAAAAATTATTCAGGAACAAGCACTTTTATGAAAACTGACATTATATTAGAAGGTTTTTTAAAAAGCCAGGAAATGCACGGCCTTTTTTACGACAAAATGATCGCGGATCAAGATAGCAGTGTGTTTGTGACTGTCCAAGGCGCTATGAATCAAAAGTTTAATGTCAACGTGCAAAAGATTAATTGTGTAAATCATGCAATTAGGTGTCTGAAAACTAACTTGTACAAAATGCTACAACAGTGAATGTAAAAATTGGCTGAAACAAAATATTTCAAAGATGGCGATATGCTGTAAATCCGCTATTAAATATAATCACGACAATAAGAATTTAGATTGCTCTTGGAAATGGTTGCGCAGTGATCTAATGAACATCCCGAATCACATTGCTGACAAGCACTTCAAATGCAGAACATATTTTTGTAAGAAAAAGGACATATTGACATCATCCAATGTATGTAAAGATGACAAATTCTGGAGAAACATTCTTGTGATATTCACTTGAATAAGAGATATTGCTCAAAGCTTGATTCACAATCAAAGAAGTAACAAAGCGGAATCTTTTATGGGGTCAATAAGTAAGTACATTGGAGGAAAGCGCAAGAATATTTACATGCGGAGTCAATACACTACTAGAGTCATGTTTGCAGGCAACTCTCATAAGCAAGGTTTTCAGTCAAGCAAAAATACATTCAAAAATCTTTTCGCAAAAAGTTCATTACAGTATTGGGGATTGAAGTCAGCCTGTGCGCCCAGGGTATATTTTATAAATATCCCATTCTCCTATTCAAATTTTAATTCTGCCCGAGGTTCACTTTTAATTTTCACTTCTGTTTGTCTTTTATTCTTAGGTACGCAAATATAAAGCGAAGGTTGTTCATGGAAACAAATCCGATTCTCACTATGGAGAAAAGGCGAACAAGGATTACATGACCAAAGAGGTGTATGAAATTCATTGTCAAGAATACATTGCAGAAAAATATATTAATCCAGAAAAACAACTCGGAGTAATAAGAAGCACTATTGGTCAAAGTAGTAACCCGGTATGGTTTGAGCAACGTAAAGAACTGCTTACAGCATCAAAGTTTTATGAAGTTGTAAGAAAACAAAAAAAGACGAAAGAAACAAATATTGTGAAAAGTATTTTGTACTCAGACCAAAAGAAAGTCAAAAGGGAAAACCTTAATTACACTAATGATGCTAGACATTATGGATTGTATTATGAGCAGCAAGCCAAGAAGTTTTACGAAAACCTTTATAATGTTACAGTTGAAGATGTTGGCTTGGTTATTGATATTCCTAATGGATTTCTTGGTGCATCCCCGGATGGGCTAGTAGGAGTAGATGGCATGCTAGAAATAAAATGCCTTTATAAAGCCAGATTTTTCAATGATATCAAAAAGGCAATAGACAACGGTGAAATTCCATATTTGATAAAAGTTAACGGTTCCGTACGTGTGGCAAAAAATTCTAGCTATTACTTTCAGGTTGTGGGGCAGTTAGGTATAACTTGCAGAAAGTGGTGTGACTTTTTTGTTTCCATACCCAACGGAAATGAAACAGACAAGTATTATTGTGAAAGAATATATCAAAACGCAACCCTATGGAGCTTGATGAAACCTGAGCTAGAAAAATTCTTCATTACATGTTTGCTTCCTGAAATTATTGACCCAAATGTGAAAAGAAGTATGTCCATTAGGGAAAACAACTTTGAAGTTAATAAGGATTTAAAGTCGTACCGAAAGAGCTTAGGTCCCTGTGTTCACTATAAAACAAAAGCTGTAAAACGACGGATTTGTAGAGAAAATACCTCAATTCTGGGAACTCCAAAACGTCGAAAGTTAATGCAAAGAAAGCGTCTCAATTTTAACTAGTTTGTATCTACATGAGTGGGATTTGGACTGCTTATACCCCGGAATGTAAAACATGCATGTAATTTGTAATCGTGTAACATTATTAGTTACGCTTGCTCATACAAAATTAAATGCCAAAGTTTGTTGTTACTGAATAATAGCTCCATTTTATTTCTACACAATTCTTATAAACCACAAATAATTCATAATAACTCAGACACTATTCCCAATCTTCCTCGGTAAGTACAGGTGTCGGACCACCACCACCACCAAAGTCCCACTTGTCATCAAAAAGGCCTTTATGAACATTTCCAAAACTCCCTATAAAATCGAATGTATGTGTCCTTCGTTTCTTTTTCTTCTGAAATCCACAAGAGCACTTTTCCCATTCACCACGTGAAATTTTAGTTCCCTTGACCTTTCTATCTGTATCAGATATAGGGCATGAAAATCTAGAACATTTTGGATGTATTTTAGTGAATCGGACCATTCGTTTATACAATAACATTGTTAGTCTTGCATCTGTTATGCTTGAATGTTGTCCTGTTACTTCTTGACGATTTACTCCGAAGAAATGTTCAGTTAAAAATCCTATGCTTATTTTGTTGTCCGCACTGTCACGGTAAAAGTCTTGTATGTCTATAAAATTTAATGCTTTTGTTGTCTCTTTTGTCAATTGTAAAGATTCCAAATCCGTTATTAGTTCCGTAGCCACTACTGTTTTCTTTTGGAAGCATTGGCTGACGAACTTTTTAACCTATTTGATACAAAATTCAAACGATGTGTATTGCTTCCCATATAATTCTTAGTAGTCAGTATCAATCATAAATAATTACCAATTCAAGTGGAAGTCCTCTACAAATCACATCTTCTGTCATGCCAGTTAAGTTTGTAAACACTTTACAAATATCTGGATAGGTAATTATACTCCAAAGCAAGATTTTCCCAGATTCATTTACTATTGTGACTTCTGAAGCAGCTCGGAAATGAGTTTTTGTCAATTCAACCTTTTCTACGTCTATTGCTACAACTTTTGAATTTGCTATTAGGTCAGCTCTATATATCAACGGGACCTTTGTAAATAATGATAATTCCAAATTAAGCACGGTATATTCTAATAAATTAAATTCATTTGTCTAATTTATATAAGAAATGTAGATTAAAAGACTATTTACACCAGAAAGGAAGCTAGTAGCTTTTTTTCCTGAGGAAGGCTTCACTTGGCCGAGGTCAATCTGGTTAGAAAGCCTGCTCCTAGGTCCACCTTCCCCATGTTCAGTCGAGGACTTTCCAGCCACGTTTCATTTTTTCACTGCTTTGACTTTCTCCACAAGTAAATTTTTTATTTTGTTTAGCTGGACGTCATTGCAAGGACTCCTTTTGACGATCTCCAAATTTAGAACTAAATAGTCTTCTGAATTTAGATCCACAACATATTTCAGAATATTTCTCTGAAAAGCACAAATACAATTTAGGGTGAAGTATATTGATTATTATAGATTGATTAAACAACATTCTATTTACGGCAATTCAAATCTTCAAATTTAATTTTAACTTACAACAGCTGGCGATAGCACATATTCGGTCTTCTTTGGTCTTGAAATGTTTAAGCAAACTTTATGACTCATCTTTTATACTAAAAAAGACGATTGGAAAAGCTGAAATAGATTTTTATTTACAATTTCGCCGTAATACTCAATTCAACACAGTGATTCGCAAATCAAAACAAACCCCCACGCATTATGAACAGCTCACACTCCACACTAATTCCCGCGAATGCCTCGCAATATTTATCCTTCCTTCCTCCACCAGCCCACGCGTCCTTAAGTGCATTCAGTTTTTTCAATTGTATTAATCATTAAGAATGATATTCTATTAATTTACTGCGATATTACTGTTATGTGAGGTATAATTTGAAATAGCAATAGAAATAGTAATTTGAGACAGTCCCAGTATAACCAATAATACTAAAGGGATTGCGATAACGTCACAACATCATCAGAAACTTGTACTTCAGATTCTATCGTGACAGTTGGTCAACTTTTATAATTAACTTTGAATATTCGCCGATCTTTGAAGGTTTGTTGATTAAAATAGACATAATTGACACAAGTACGATTTCGTAGAAAATTGTACAGTCAGTGCCAAACCCTTTAGTAATAATTTTTTTATGTATTCATGAAATTTTTTAGGTAGCTTCAGATAGCACGGCATACATAAAAATAAAAAGTTCCACTGTATCTCACAGTGCCAATGTAGTCCGAAATGAAACAGAAAACCTATATCGTAAGATAACAGTCCAAGGCCCAAGTCCAAGTTAGTTCTACTGCATTTGAAAGGTATAATGATACCAAAATTTGCATTGAAGTGTCTTGGCATATTGATCAATTTAGATGGCAAAAGTGTAATGCCACATTACTGGGATTGCAACAACAAATAGCTTTTAGTTGAAAAAAATCCGTTCCAAAAAATCCTTTGGAGAATCGCTGGATTGAAATCTGCAGTTTACACGGTTTATCTTTTATGGCGAATGTCGGACGAATTGAAAGCGAAATCATAAGATATATAATATATATATCCGCTTTATCGCTTTTGGTGTATTACTTTTTAATCTATTTCTCGAGTTCTGGACATTACATTTATTTCTACCACAAGAAACACGAAATGTCAGCTTTTTTCAAACAGTTTCAGTACACAGATGAACTTCTTGAAGATTTCTTTAATCATTTTTCATAAATTACAATAAATTAGTTACTTTTGAAAATGGACAGATAAACTTATATTGGTTACATGTAATTTCATCTAATACATCAATAATTGAAATCGATTTGGTAAATGAAGGTTCATTCAAGATTTGCTCAAAATCCAAAAGATCCTTTCAAATCTTGGTGAAAATTGTCATCATTGGTTACATTCAGAGTGCAGTGTCAGTAATTGGATTGGCTGTTTTTGTATTTTTGGTTTCATCTTGCCAAAAACTTACATCTTCTCTTTGCTCTACCTGAAGAATATTTTAACAAACTCCGTTTACTTCCCTTTGGCAATTTATTCGCTTTGATTGAGCCTTATTCAAAAGCTTCTCTTTTAATGCCTTTTCATGTTACCGGTATTTGTATTCAACTTTATGCCATAATAATACCGTATTGGATCATGTCATATATGCTATTATATTATTTATTTCGTCATTAATTAATTCATTTATGTTTTTCAAATATCAAATTAGCGCAAGTAAAACTCACTCTACGGAAACTTTACTGAAGTTCTATAATCAACAAAACATTCTCACTGAGCATTTTAATACTAGTCTTCCGAACTATCTTATGGTTTTTAGTATTGCTTTGGGAGGAGTGATTCTTTCCTTTTCGTTATTTGCATCTATCAGATTACCTGGATTTGTGTCCGTCAATGTCTACGCTTTATTCTTTTTGTCTGTCGTAGTTTGTTCTGCTGTGTGGGTTGGGTTGTTTTGTACAGGGTCTCAAATTTAAGAATATTCTTTACAATTTATCAACCAACTGAAACGCAACTACAAGCATAAAAGTTTCATTAAAAAGAAAATTAACGCTTTACGTCCGTTTGGAATTCGTATAGGAATATTGAGATTTATGAAGTATTTGCATCTTTTTGTTTTTTAATTGAAAATATCCAATAGTGTTGTTACTTTTCTTATTGTATATCCGTCTTCATTGCTTTAATGAAATTTTATTTTAAAAAGAATGATTTATTATATAAATTTTGCAACAGGTCCTCCTCTTAGACTTTGTAATCATGTACGTGCAAGATTACAGTTAATAAAACTAATGATGAAATGAAAAATTTGCTGATTTCTTTACTATTAACGCATTTTTTCAAATTTTAACACATTTAATGACATTAATTGCGGAGAAAAGCCGAAGAGGAGAGTTAAATAATTTTTAGTTAGAAATTTTGTCTACGGTTTGCCACGGTTAATAAATGCTCGTCCAGGGATGCCGACCCAGGGTTTTTGGGTTATTGGGTTTTTGGGTTTTTGAGCAAAAACCCGACCCACTTGTTTATCAAAAACCCATGGGTTTTTGGGGTTTTTGGGTTTTTGCTAGGCGGGAATGTAAAACACACCGTAAGTTTCATAACAAATTACCGTTTATCCTGCAAAATATGAATATATTTGACAATAATAGTTAAGAACTATCCTTCTTCATCATATTTTTCCTTTATGACTCAAAAAAGAACAAATATTAAGTAATATACACAGATTATTACTTTGTTTTGATAGACCAAAAACCCAATAACCCAAAAACCCAAAAACCCCAAAAACCCACAAAAACCCATGGGTCGAGGGTTTTTGCTCAAAAACCCATGGGTTTTTGCATCCTTGTGCTCGTCATATTAATTATTACTATAATGATTTCTAATACTGGCATAGAAGTGATTTAATTTAAGTATGTCCTCATGCGGTAATGCAACCTTTAATAACTGCCTTTTAGTAAATACACCTAAATTTATATCTGTTGGTAATTTCAATTTTAAGCAGGTTGAGGATTTGGAAAAGTATTATTGGAACAAGCGCAGTGAGAATTGACGAGCCAGTCTAAAGCCAATTTATATAGCTGTTGTCACAGTTTGGTGGATTTAAATGTACTGGGAACTTTGTTTATGAAATGAATGGCCATAGAAATTAAAAATGGACTAACTAGTACACGAACTACTAGTACTAGGAGTGCGGTGACGTCGACAATTAGATGAGACAAATCCTTGAAAACCCGCAAATCGTGTAAGTGTAACCATGGAGTGGAGTTGTTTTTTAATTAGTTTGTTGTAGTTTGTCACAGCAGGGTCTCCATCTCGCATTGCTTTGTTCATGTCTATCATCATCAGCTGCTGAAGTCTGAAAACCTGAAAACCGAGACTGTTCGTTAGTGAAGAGTTAGAAGATTTCGAATTGTGAAAACTATTCGATTTAAATTATATAACTAAATTATATAACAAATACTACTTATATATCCTTTCTGTTTATAATTGGCAATATATTTCAAACGAATTTTTTGTTTACAGAAAAGAGCTCAGCAGTCAATCATTTGTCATCTGGGCGTTCCGTTTATTTTCAGTGTTTATCACCATTTTGATTTGCTTGAATTTCGAAAAAGTCAAATCGTTGGAGTGTTCAAAATAGAGGTGAGTGAGTGGAGCGGCCTAATACTAAATTTTTATCAAAATCAGAGAAACAACTAAGCCAGTAAACAGTAAGCAGTACATTTACAAATGGATTTTTATTGTAGTCAAATTAGTCAAATTAAATTCAAAATCAAAACAAATGAAATAATATAAATCCTTAGTAAATGATGGTTATGATGTTACATAAATGATTTTTGTAACATTGATAAATTGTGCATGCAAATCTTGCGAAGTTTTACTTCTTCATAACCAGTCAATTTAAAGTAACCAATTATTTTATATTGCAGTAAAAGATGAACAACAGAAGGCCTCCGCCTCCATTACCAATAGGGGAGTTTCCATTGGAAGTTGCTCCTCATGTAAGGGAATTTAACGATACATTAAATGATGAGTATTGGCGGTACAACTTAGGAAGACAAGATCGGATGGAGAGATCTGTTTATTTTGGCAGAGTTGCCTTACAACACACTATTGAAGGTAACACCTGCTATTAATAAATTAAATCGAATACAAATACCAATGAATAACAGTCGCTACTAGTAGGGTGAAAATCTAGGATGTGAATCCGAGAAAGTAAAGAATTTTTTTAGAAAAAAACATACAATCGTAAAAATTCTTTGCGCTCCGCGCAAATAGATATGGTTTATTACTAAATATAGCTAAAAAAGCAAAATTTATTGTAATTCCAGCAAAAAATCACATTTGGCAAACATATTTGAAATTTTTTTTCAAAATTCCAAAAATATGTATTATGTACGTCATGTAGCTTAAATTAGTAAAATTTATCCCGCTATGCGCGAAAATGACAGTCATTTTTGACAATATTATTTTCTGGGCGCCCTCTTGATCAAATTCCTGGATACGCCCTTGTTTACTAATCCTACACGATGTTTTATTTACAGTTTGCAATCGGAGAAATCAACAAGTAGAAATCAATCTTGCAAACTCTCAAGCCAGAAACAATATTCTTCGCCAGAAGGTTACCAAACTTAAAGCAAGCGTCGCAATACTAGGACTATTCCTAATTGGGCTTACGACAGCAGTTTTAATTGGTGATAATGGATTTCCATATAGTATTTAAAAAATTTTGATTCGATTAAATGAAATGTGTGATTTAATAGAAGTCTCCAATGGTGAAAGAGCAAGACCCGTTAAGCAAACTGACAACCTGCATCCAGTTGGAAAGTATTATGTTCTATCTGTGAAGAATACATGTGTTATCAATGAAATGTGGAATTTAGATGAAGTCTCCAATGGTGAAAGAGCAAGACCCGTTAAGCAAACTGACAACCTGCATCCAGTTGGAAAGTATTATGGTCTATCTGTGAAGAATACATGTGATATCAATGAAATGTGGAATTTAGATGAAGTCTCCAATGGTGAAAGAACAAGACCCGTTAAGCAAACTGACAACCTGCATCCAGTTGGAAAGTATTATGGTCTATCTGTGAAGAATACATGTGATATCAATGAAATGTGGAATTTAGATGAAGTCTCCAATGGTGAAAGAGCAAGACCCGTTAAGCAAACTGACAACCTGCATCCAGTTGGAAAGTATTATGGTCTATCTGTGAAGAATACATGTGATATCAATGAAATGTGGAATTTAGATGAAGTCTCCAATGGTGAAAGAGCAAGACCCGTTAAGCAAACTGACAACCTGCATCCAGTTGGAAAGTATTATGGTCTATCTGTGAAGAATACATGTGATATCAATGAAATGTGGAATTTAGATGAAGTCTCCAATGGTGAAAGAGCAAGACCCGTTAAGCAAACTGACAACCTGCATCCAGTTGGAAAGTATTATGTTCTATCTGTGAAGAATACATGTGTTATCAATGAAATGTGGAATTTAGATGAAGTCTCCAATGGTGAAAGAGCAAGACCCGTTAAGCAAACTGACAACCTGCATCCAGTTGGAAAGTATTATGGTCTATCTGTGAAGAATACATGTGATATCAATGAAATGTGGAATTTAGATGAAGTCTCCAATGGTGAAAGAACAAGACCCGTTAAGCAAACTGACAACCTGCATCCAGTTGGAAAGTATTATGGTCTATCTGTGAAGAATACATGTGATATCAATGAAATGTGGAATTTAGATGAAGTCTCCAATGGTGAAAGAGCAAGACCCGTTAAGCAAACTGACAACCTGCATCCAGTTGGAAAGTATTATGGTCTATCTGTGAAGAATACATGTGATATCAATGAAATGTGGAATTTAGATGAAGTCTCCAATGGTGAAAGAGCAAGACCCGTTAAGCAAACTGACAACCTGCATCCAGTTGGAAAGTATTATGGTCTATCTGTGAAGAATACATGTGATATCAATGAAATGTGGAATTTAGATGAAGTCTCCAATGGTGAAAGAGCAAGACCCGTTAAGCAAACTGACAACCTGCATCCAGTTGGAAAGTATTATGGTCTATCTGTGAAGAATACATGTGATATCAATGAAATGTGGAATTTAGATGAAGTCTCCAATGGTGAAAGAGCAAGACCCGTTAAGCAAACTGACAACCTGCATCCAGTTGGAAAGTATTATGGTCTATCTGTGAAGAATACATGTGATATCAATGAAATGTGGAATTTAGATGAAGTCTCCAATGGTGAAAGAGCAAGACCCGTTAAGCAAACTGACAACCTGCATCCAGTTGGAAAGTATTATGGTCTATCTGTGAAGAATACATGTGATATCAATGAAATGTGGGATTTGGATGAAGTCTCCAATGGTGAAAGAGCAAGACCCGTTAAGCAAACTGACAACCTGCATCCAGTTGGAAAGTATTATGGTCTATATGTGAAGAATACATGTGATATCAATGAAATGTGGAATTTAGATGAAGTCTCCAATGGTGAAAGAGCAAGACCCGTTAAGCAAACTGACAACCTGCATCCAGTTGGAAAGTATTATGGTCTATCTGTGAAGAATACATGTGATATCAATGAAATGTGGAATTTAGATGAAGTCTCCAATGGTGAAAGAGCAAGACCCGTTAAGCAAACTGACAACCTGCATCCAGTTGGAAAGTATTATGGTCTATCTGTGAAGAATACATGTGATATCAATGAAATGTGGAATTTAGATGAAGTCTCCAATGGTGAAAGAGCAAGACCCGTTAAGCAAACTGACAACCTGCATCCAGTTGGAAAGTATTATGGTCTATCTGTGAAGAATACATGTGATATCAATGAAATGTGGAATTTAGATGAAGTCTCCAATGGTGAAAGAGCAAGACCCGTTAAGCAAACTGACAACCTGCATCCAGTTGGAAAGTATTATGGTCTATCTGTGAAGAATACATGTGATATCAATGAAATGTGGAATTTAGATGAAGTCTCCAATGGTGAAAGAGCAAGACCCGTTAAGCAAACTGACAACCTGCATCCAGTTGGAAAGTATTATGGTCTATCTGTGAAGAATACATGTGATATCAATGAAATGTGGAATTTAGATGAAGTCTCCAATGGTGAAAGAGCAAGACCCGTTAAGCAAACTGACAACCTGCATCCAGTTGGAAAGTATTATGGTCTATCTGTGAAGAATACATGTGATATCAATGAAATGTGGAATTTAGATGAAGTCTCCAATGGTGAAAGAGCAAGACCCGTTAAGCAAACTGACAACCTGCATCCAGTTGGAAAGTATTATGGTCTATCTGTGAAGAATACATGTGATATCAATGAAATGTGGAATTTAGATGAAGTCTCCAATGGTGAAAGAGCAAGACCCGTTAAGCAAACTGACAACCTGCATCCAGTTGGAAAGTATTATGGTCTATCTGTGAAGAATACATGTGATATCAATGAAATGTGGAATTTAGATGAAGTCTCCAATGGTGAAAGAGCAAGACCCGTTAAGCAAACTGACAACCTGCATCCAGTTGGAAAGTATTATGGTCTATCTGTGAAGAATACATGTGATATCAATGAAATGTGGAATTTAGATGAAGTCTCCAATGGTGAAAGAGCAAGACCCGTTAAGCAAACTGACAACCTGCATCCAGTTGGAAAGTATTATGGTCTATCTGTGAAGAATACATGTGATATCAATGAAATGTGGAATTTAGATGAAGTCTCCAATGGTGAAAGAGCAAGACCCGTTAAGCAAACTGACAACCTGCATCCCGACAGTGAATTTTACGTCAAGAAACTTCTCAACGATCAGAATTTGCTACTGTCATTGGTTGTGGTTGTGTTTTCGTTGTCATTACTAATGGTTGTATTTGCTTTGCTTGTCGTTTTTGCCGTTATTTTAAATGAGCATGAAAATTATCGCCGTTATTTGGAACTTCAACAGATTGTTAATGAACTGTCTATTATGGTTTACGAATTAGAGTGTAGAAATGCTTGGAACGAATTGAGAAATATGAATTGAATTTTACTCTTATATGCTAATTTTAATTGTTGATGTCGTTGTACTACTTAGATTTGCTGCTCTTATATCTCTACCTTGTGTAATGTTAAAATAAATTGTAAAATCATTGGATAAAATCATTTTATTATTAGTTTTATTAACTGTAATCTTGCTCGTACATGATTATGATTATTAAGTCTGAGAGTATCTCAGGCAGCACCTAAACAGCCTACAAAACAACCCAACCCACACAGCAGAACAAACTACGACAGACAAAAAGAATAAAGCGTAGACATTGACGGACACAAATCCAGGTAATCTGATAGATGCAAATAACGAAAAGGAAAGAATCACTCCTCCCAAAGCAATACTAAAAACCATAAGATAGTTCGGAAGACTAGTATTAAAATGCTCAGTGAGAATGTTTTGTTGATTATAGATCTTCATACTGATCAATTTGATATTTGAAAAACATAAATGAATTAATTAATGACGAAATAAATAATATAATAGCATATATGACATGAAATAAATATGAATACAATTAAATACATTTGATAATAATTTTGAAATAGGTTACCTTCTTAATACGGTGGATTAGGATCCAATACGGTATTATTATGGCATAAAGTTGAATACAAATACCAGTAACATGTAAATACATTAAAAGAGAAGCTTTTGAATAAGGCTCAATCAAAGCGAATAAATTACCAAAAGGAGTAAACGGAGTTTGTTAAATATTCTTCAGGTAGCAAAAAGAACATCTAAGTTTTTGGCAATATGAAACCAAAAATACCATAACTGTCAATCCAATTACTGACACTGCACTCTGAATGTAACCAATGATGACAATTTTCACCAAGATTTGAAAGGATCTTTTGGATTTCGAGCAAGTCTTGAATGAACCTTCATTTACCAAATCGATTTCAATTATTGATGTATTAGATGAAATTACATGTAACCAATATAAGTTTATCTGTCCATTTTCAAAAGTAACTAATTTATTGTAATTTATGAAAAATGATTAAAGAAACCTTCGAGAAGTTCATCTGTGTAGTCAAACTGTTTGAAAAAAGCTGACATTTCGTGTTTCTTGTGGTAGAAATAAATGTAATGTCCAGAACTCGAGAAATAGATTAAAAAGTAATACACCAAAAGCGATAAAGCGGATATATATATTATATATCTTATGATTTCACTTTCAATTCGTGCGACATTCGCCAGAAAAGATAAACCGTGTAAACTGCAGATTTCAATCCGGTGATTCTCCAAAGGATTCTTTGGAACTGATTTTTTTCAACTAAAACCTATTTGTTGCTGCAATCCCAGTAAAGTGGCATTACACTTTTGTCATCTAAATTGATCAATATGCCAAGACACTTCAATGCAAATTTTGGTATCATTATACCTTTCAAATGCAGTAGAACTAACTTGGACCTTGGACGGCTGTCTAACGAAAGAGGCTTTCTGAATTATATAGTGACACTGTGAACTTTAGTGGAAATTTTATTTTTACGTATGCCGTGCTAGCTGAAGCTACCTAAAAAATTTCATGAATACATAAAAAAAATTATTACTAAAGGGTTTGGCACTGACTGTACAATTTTCTACGAAATCGTACTTGTGTCAATTATATGTCTATTTTAATCAACAAACCTTCAAAGATCGGCGAATATTCAAAGTTAATTATAAAAGTTGACCAACTGTCACGATAGAATCTGAAATACAAGTTTCTGATGATGTTGTGACGTTATCGCAATCCCTTTAGTATTTTGGTTATACTGGGACTGTCTCAAATTACTATTACTATTTCAAATTATACCTCATATAACAGTAATATCGCAGTAAATTAATAGAATATCATTCTTAATGATTAATAAAATTGGAAAAACTGAATGTACTTAATACCAGAAGTACGAGGAAAGTGAACAGGAAAGTAAATACTTTTCTAGTCAGACAATTCCAAGTAGATTGTCAATCAGTAAACGTTAACTTTAAGTGTCAGTCACTTTGTCAATAACGTAAGTACTCCAGTTTATGAATTTCTACTTAATAGAATGTAATAGATTGAATATATATTGCTAAAATTAATAAAGTACTAAGTTTGGTTATCAGCCTTCATAATAAGTAATATACATTGTTTACATACGCAAACACACAGACGCTAGACGGGCAGACATAGACAGACAGATAGGGCATTATTATAAAGAACCGGAGTATCCTTTGTCAGTAATTCCATATTGAACGAAGGAAGGATGCAGGGAATAAAAAAGCAATTGCTTTTTTGGAAAAAAGTAAAAAAGTATTGCTTTTTTAAAAAAGCAATGCTTTTTTGCTTTTTTGCTTTTTACTTTATTCCTGTATACCTAATACACGTATAGGACTTAATACATTGCACTTCTAAATATTAAATTACAATGCGAAATGCACTAATTAGTGTTTAAATCGACGCAGAATGCATTGTATTGCATTGTTACATCAATTTCTGTAGAAAAAATTGTGATTTTCAGACGTTTTTAAGTGGTTTTTGTTAAATTAAAAAAGCAAAAAGCAGTGCTTTTTTAGACTTTGATTGCTTGCTTTTTTGTAAAAAAGCTAAAAAAGCAAAAAGCAAAAAAAGGTGCTTTTTTATTCCCTGGAAGGATGCAACATTGGGCTTTTAAAAATGACGCCTTGATATTTCTTACTGCACAATCAGTATTTTATAAAAATTATTGTAAGTACTTAAAAAATTAGTTATACATTTGAAATTAGAAACTTTATTAAATTTAAATGACAATCATGGCAATATTTTTACTTTATAAATTAACATCAATACGTTAAGCATCATCACAAACAGTGACCCTTCTTCACAAATACAAGACCTGTAAAAGTAAAAAAAGGCTTGTATTTAAGTGTAACTCAAAAATAATCGGTTTACCTCTAGAAAAATAATCCCTTTACCTCGAATAAATGCATTTAGCTAACAAGTATTTATCCAGTTTCAAGTTTCATTACTCCAAACTGATCGCACTTACAGAATATTATTAAATTTTTGGATTAGTGTTTTGAAAACCAGAAAACATCTACTTGAATTAGCATATAGCAATTAATTATTATTACTGTAGTTTCTTTAAGTCTTCTTATAAGTTAATCTTAATTTAAAAATTATGTACCTTAATTATAATGCACACATAGCTTTTAATATATAATGCGAATCTAGCAATAATTTTAATAAAAATTGTAAATGAATAATACACCTTACAAAACAACTGTATTGTAAAGGCCATTGGTCAAATCAATTATACAGTGAAATAAATTCTATTCTATTCCATTCTATTCTACTCCAAACTGATAATATACCTTTATACCTCAAGTTTTAAAGTAAAGGACTCTATGCAGTTGTCTTGGAGTCTGGGCCTAAATTGTCAGTTTCATTTCACGTGATCAAATGTAAAATTATATTTGGAAATTCTGGCCTTACGATTTTGTGACCCGTAGAGGTAAAGCATATAAAATCACCCATAGAGAAACTATATAAAATCACTCATGGAAATGCAAAGTATTAAATCAGCCGCACTGAGATATCAAAACAATAATGTTGTGTCATCTCATCAAGAGGAAGTACTGTATTGCTGTTAAGTATTGTTTAAAGCTTTTAATGTAACTGACAGACATAATCATCTGCAAATACCTAATTTTCCAGGAGCCGAGACTTAAGCAACGATCAAAGGCAAAGATAAGTAAGTACCTATATATTAAATACCTATATATATTATAATAACGGCAAAAAATATACATTACTCGAATTTAAAATGTTGACGTTATAATATAGCTGATTTGTTGGGCGATGCAGTGGAACACCCATGTTTTTGAAAAAGTTTTATAGTACTTACAAATGATAGATTCAAAATGTAGATTTTCGTCATGTAATTCTTAAAATATATTTTACATTTAACTTTCAGTTAAAGTGTATTACGCTTATAAATCTTTCTACTTTCTTACCATAATCATTCGTGGCCAAAGCAATTTGATAATCGCCTTTTGATATTGTAACACTTCAGGGGCTGGATATACCCTAAGTATGACAATCAATGGCAAAGCAGACCGAAACCTAATACTTTTATCTGTTCCCAGAGATCTGCAAACGATTCTGAGTTAGCAATAGCATTACCAGCGGAAACTGCCTCGATATCTGTATTTCTGGAAATGTTTGAGGAATTATCAAACTATAAAGAAAGACTACCATTGACCAACATTGAAACTATTGGTTTAGCTTTAACTACCATGGGCGAGGTTTTTACTTTACCAAATAAGGGAAATGGTTCAAGTTTTTACCGCTTTTATTTCGTACATTTACTTAATGAAATTCTTCCGAATATTCCACAGTGGGAGAATTAAGTCACGCACACGAAAACGATGGATGAAGAAGTTGTATGTAGTCATGCAAATCCAAAACATAAGGGGAAGAATTCCGCCTAAAATACCAGTACTAACGGCGAGAACTAAAAACTTGCTATTACAAATTGTTTTTTATTATTAAAAGCAGCAGTTTCAATTTTTCTGCCATTTTTCATTTTTGTATGAATGCAAACTTGGTGGGCTTGGTCTAGCTAGACACAGTTTTGGGCTCTTTTAGTCAAGCGATTCATATATATATAAAGGGAAAAAAGTTGGTTTTATCTCAGGTGTGTGGGCAATTTTATTTTCATTCAGAAGAATTCAGTATCAGTATCTTTTTGAATAAGAAATCGTGCATGCTTTCATGCCCATGCCTACAGCTTCTGGTACCCGTATTAAGTTTGGTAATTGCGATAATAATCAGTAACAAAACAATCGAGCCTCTGGAGCAATCACCCCCTCTAACAATGTCGATGAATGCATACAAGTCTCCAATAGACCACATTCACAATTGTCCACTGGACAGCTTATAAATTCCGCCACATGGCGTCGCAATTTTAAAGGTTGGCACAGGCAGATATATCTGATTTGGCTGGTTGATATATCTTTAAAGTGCCCACCTTTAAAATTGCGACGCCATGTGGCGGAATTTATAAGCTGTCCAGTGGACAATTGTGAATATGGTTAATTACTTTGTACCAAGCTGATGATGAGGTAAAAAATGGAATATGCTTTGTTCTTTGCTTTCTTTTATGAATATTTAAAAATGTTTTAATTTGAATAGAAATTGGGTCAAGCATTCGTAAACGTGGCAGGATCTTCGGCGAAATTATATAAAGGGAAAGGAACATCAAGCGTTATTGATAATCTTGTGCAAGTTGGTAAATCACCAATTGGCTGAATACAGAGAACAGTACGTCATTGCAACTGCAATGAATTCTACCCATACAAAAGCTATGTTTTCAACGATTGCAACTCATGCATCTCCGTTGTCCATCAACCTAATGACTTGACCAATATTCATTTAATGAATCACGATCCTTTAAAAACTCAAAGAAGTGCAAAAGTAACAAATCATCCTTTGCACACGGGTGTAGATTCTTTCCTAGAGGCTACAAAACCGGATCCATAGTTTTCTAATTCACGGTTTTCTAATCTAACCACTAACACCACAGTCATTGCTTCTCAATAGCGAACACAACGGGACTCAATACGTTGTCGAAATCCGGTTGGTGAGAGAATTTGCAACTGGGGATCCCATGACAAATCAGTTTTACAACTTAGTTGTCAGAAAGACCTTGCAAGCTCTGGAATTGGATCTCTTGGGCCGCCATTACTACGAAAGTAAGCGGAGTATCCCTATGCCCAACTGGAGACTGGGACTGGAACTGTGGCCCGGATTTATTACTTCTATGCGCAAGTGTGAAGAAGACGTTTTGCTCAACGTCGAAGTCACGCATAAAATGATCCGGACAGACAATGTGTTGCATCTGATGGAGACCGTCAGACGAGACTGCCGTGGTGGAGTCGACGGAATGAGGGAGCAAGTCAATCAGCTTTTCGTCGGCCGAATTGTCATCACGCTGTTTTACAGAAAAACGTACCGCATTGATGGCGTAGACTTGAACACAAAAGCAGACGGGTTGTTTCCCAAACGAGTGGGCGACACTATTCAAATGATCTCCTTTAGGGAATACTACCAGAAGCGGTACAGCGTGAATTTGACCAACAGGAATCAACCGTTGCTGATTTCAAAACCAGTTGTGCCTCAGCGGTTTGACAAAGGTGTGGACAATTTAATACAAACAAGAAACAATGCAGCGCGTCAGCCGTCCACTCAACTACAATATCAGTAATCCAGAACTGTAAGTGTTTTTGTAATTGTAAAATTAATTTTGATGATTAAATGAAAGCAAATTGAAAAACAAAATGATGTTTTAAGCCACTTTGAATTTTGTATTTTTTCAGAATTCGAATTCCACATGACAGACATGACGCTTATGTGTATGCCATTGACGGCGCTATGACGAAATATCAGGATAAAATGCAAATGATGTTCTTCATCCTGCCCAATCCTCGAATTGATCTTTATTCCACAATTAAGAAGCGAATCAGTATTGACTATGGAGGTAGCTTACATTTATTCCGAAATTCGTATTTACCGTATAGTAAAATAAGATTTCTAAATTCTAATATACATATTTAATTGTTGACAGTTCCATCGCTATGCCCTATGCCTTCTTACCATAACGGTACAGAATAAAAGATTGATGTCAATCGCAACGAAAGTTGTAATTCAATATGTGCGCCAAGCAGTTGGAGAGCCCTGGTCCTGGTCTGTTATTAACCCATTAATGGTAACAATTATTGAAATACTATGCATTAGTGACATAACATGTTATCATAACTCATTTGAATCGTCATTGTCATTTCATTACATTAGTTTTTATTTATTATTTTGAAGAACCTGATGATCGAGGGATTCGACGTGTACCACAGTGCAGGCAGAAAGGACGAAGCGTGGGTGCAAAATAGTGTCTTCTTTTTCCCATACGTTGGCCAGATATTAATTTTAGCACCATTTCACATTTCTCAAGCAGAGACGAAATGGCAGAAAATATGGGGAAGGACATTATGAGTAAGAAACCAATAATGTCCACACAGAATTGTAAACTATTTACTATTTAAGGCAAGATTCCAATGTAGCGTCCGTGCCAAAATTATTTTTATTCTTATTATGCAGAATGCCTGAGAGCCTACAAGCAAACGAACAACGTGTTTCCTGCGAGGATCATGTTCTACCGTGATGGTGTGGGCGAAGGTCAACTCAGCTATGTCTGCACCTCGGAACTGGAACATATGAAGGTAAATGTTCCAAGTTCTATTCCATAATTAGTAATACATGACATCCTAAGTTTTAGTTTCTATTCAAAGGACTGCTCAAATGTACGTTAATCTTTTGTAGGGCGTAATCCAGAGTATATATATCATGAAGCTGGACAAGAAATGTCCAAATTGACTTATGTCGTAGTGAACAAGAAGATTAATACCCGGCTACTTTACTGCGCACCGGGAAAGTGTGACAACCCACCTCCTGGAACTGTTGTCGACTCAGTAGTAACTTTGAATTCGGTGCTCCAAAGTCTAGCCTTGCAACCTCAAAAACTTAAATTAAAACCTTAAAAACTGATTCGCCTTATTTGCCTTAAACTTAAATTAGTTTACACTTTACTTCAATTATGTATATTGATATTAGGTATTGCATTTCGCCGGTTACATCGTTGAACTGTTACTTGTTAATTATAACTAAACTGCAATGCAGAATTAACAAAATGGTATGGTTTTCATAATTTCAATTTGAACTGCTTTGATGCATAATTTAAAAAAACATGTTTTGCTGGCTATGTAGAAACGGTGAGAAATAATGGAAAATCTGAGGTAGTGGGAAAAATACAGAGTATACAGAAATAAAAACACTTTTATTGTTGATAATTGAGTCCTGAGACTTCAGATGTAATGGAATTATAAAATCCAACAAATTATTTATATTTACATTATTATTATAATTACATTGAAAAAACGGGTTCACTAAATTGCTTATATTTCTGAAACTAGAAAGGTAACATACAAGATCTTTTTTGTAGTGATCAATGAATATATATAGCAGAAGTGTGCCAAATTTCATAATTTTTGGTACATGCAAAAGCCCTGAAATTGCATGGCGTTTCATAGGCCTTTTAATGTGGGATTTTGCATATACACCTTTGCTAATGTTTTATTACATTCACCTCAAGTAGAGTACAAAATCGTCACTAAACTTTAGGTAAATATACTAAAATACCAAACTGCATTAAAACTTAAGGCAAAGGTATATTTTCAGCTCGGAGTAACGATCTAATGATACATGAGACTGGATAAGTATTTATTTATTAACTAAATGTATTTCCATGAGGTAAAGAGATCATTTGTCTTGGACATAAATTTTCCCCGTAAATTGTCTACTTGGAGAATCAAACAATTTAAAAGCACATTAATTTTAAATGTTCACTTTGTGGTTTGTGTTAACTTACCTACGTGCTCGCATAGAGGTACTTCAAATGTACATTGATTTCCGTAAGTCATCAATCCTTCTTGGGTAGAATTGCCACACACTGGCTCATACTCCCCAGTACTTTGTTGCTTACATATTGCCTGTATAGTGCCCACGATTAATCATCCTCGTGAAATAATGGTAGGGAACACAAGTATGAATAATAATTTCAAGTTATCATAGATCTTCAATAACTGGATACCTAATTAAAAGCACTAATATGTCTGCTGAGTTACCGGCACGTCTGTTGTCGTCTCTCCTTTTCTAACGACGAAAGATGAACAAATTGTTAGCGAGGAAAACAATAACACCAGTTTCCACATCTTAATAAATCCTTTACTTGAAAGGCACAAACTGTACAACTGAAATAGTGCACCAGTTTTTAATTTCTCTCTTTGATATGGCATTGACCCTATAAAAATTTAATTACAACTATAACAAATGCATTACAGGTGTACAATTTACAATGTATAAATTGTGTTCCCATTCCAAAATAGTTGTGGACATTAACCATTGTTACGATTACGGATGCGAATTGTAAGCATTTCACAATGAAGAACTATGTCAAATATATATTACAAAAAGATACTGCATTTGTAAATATGGTGTGCCGATTTCGGCATAGTTAGAAAATGTCAATTTTGTGTAAATTTCATTAGTATTATAATAATTATTTTAATTGGTTCAACTGATTTTTATTATACCCGTATTAACATTCAAAATAAATATATGTATGACACTTAATTGTAAGACGTTATATAAATCTTATTTAAATAGTGCTTTTTCAGGAATTGAAATCAGAATCAGTGTATTTTCATGTCGTTCCATTAAAATTTTAGCTCAGAATTATTTGATCATCATGTAAAAATGCCATTTTAAAAGTTCTTGCAGGGACCTTCGTACAAAATTTCATAACCTACAGAATAAATGAATGGATTAAATGCTTTGGTAAATTAGACAACTAAAATGTATAGCCACGTAATCTAATTTTTTTATTAAATTAGAATAATTTAAATTACTTGAATCCAGGCATTTCAAAATGTCAAATTCACATTGATTTGTGACATTTCGTGGCGCGTCAGATTTACTCTTGGCACACATTGGATGCAGGTTCAGTTCAAGATCACAAGCTTCCGGGCTGGGACAATTCTTCCAATTATATAGCACACGGTAAACGATCCATGTATAACACAATAGACATTAACACAAAATGAGTAAAATAAAATTTAGTGACGTAATAAGTGTTATATTTAGCAAATAGCTAGTAAACAGTCAATGAGAGCTCGTCTTATTTACCGTATCTTCAATATCTGCGGCGAAATTAATACCCATTATGAGCGTAGTGAAAAATATGAGTAAGAGTTTGCACTGCATGATAAATAAATGCTAGATTTGTTCAGAAAGGATTTTTCTCAGTTGTCCAATCAAAATATCAGGAGAGGTGCTACTATTGTGAACTAATCAATATGAGCGACTTGCTTTTATATGTGGGTAACGGTAATAAAACTACAAAATTGTAATTGTGTGACACCTTGATACTATTAAAAATTGAAACCAGGTTATATTCAATTATATATGCATTTAGCATTGTAATTTAAGTCATGTTTCGACTACAACCTTTTTATGGTTTCTAAATGAGCATTATCAGCAACAGATGAGTGTATTTTATGTAATGCATTAATGTAATGTAAATCGTGGCCACGTCTAATTATAAATCACGAATAAAACATTCCGTTGGGTAACCTGTACTATTTCCTGTTTTCACTTTTTCATTAAATACGATTAAATTTAAAGAGATTATTAAGAATAAGGTAAAACTCTTACTAATATTGTTAAATATTAGTAACTTACTCTTAAATTGTTTGCTGAGTTAATTTTGGAAACAAATCAGTACTTTTAAGGTAGCACATGTCAATTTGTTTGTACAGTTTATTAGCATTTTTAATCGGTTTTAATTTTTGTTACACACGATTTACCATTCAAAATAAATACATACATGACATTTTTTTAATTGGAAGGCGATATATAAATATTGTTTAACAAGTGCACACTGCACACCTATTTTCAGGAATTATAATCAGAATCAGTGTATTTTCATGTCGTGTTCCATTAAAATTTTAGCTCAGAATTATTTCATTAGCATGTAGAAATGCCATTTTAATTTTACTTGCAGGGACCTGCGTGTACAATTTCATAACCTACAGAATAAATGAATGGATTAGACAGTGGTTTAGGCAACTAAAATGTATGACCACGTAACTATTCTTTAGCAAATTAGAATTATTTAAATTACTTGAATCCAGGCATTTCAAAAGTTCGAAATCACATTGATTTGTGACAGTTTGTTTCGGTACAGTGGCACTTCTGGCACACTTTTGATCTATGTTCTTTGTAAAATCACACGTTTCCGGGTCGGGACAATTCTTCCAATCCTATACGCGAAAAACGATCCATGTATAAATCCAAAGACGTTAACACAAAAATGGAATAAAATAAAATTTAATGGTATAAGAATTGTTAAATTTATCAAATAGCCAAAAACCAGTAAACGAGAGATTGCTTTATTTACCGTCGCTTCAATAACTATGGCGAAATTAATAGCCATTATAAGCGTAGTGAAAAGTATGGCAAAGAGTTTGCACTGCATGATAAATAAATGCTTGCTTTGCCCAGAAAGGATTTTTCTCAGTTGTCCAATCAAAATACAAGAAGAGCTGTCACTATGAATTAATCAATGTGAGCGTCTCGCTTTTATATCGGACCAACGGCAATAAAACTAAAAAATTGTGATTGCCTGATGCGTTGATAATAGTAAGAAATGAAACCAGGTTATATTCACACCTACACTTAGCATTGTAATTTAAGAAATGCTCCGATTCCAACTTTTTATGTAGCTAACAATGGTCAGGAATAGGAAGTATATTTTGCGATGACGAATGATGTCGACAAATACAGTTTGTTCTAGTTTAAATTCGAAAGTACAATTTATTACTTTACATTTTACATTTATTTCTGCATTATGTCGTACATATATACTCGGCATTCTCTTTAGATTTTTTTCTCGTTCGCCTTACCAACAGAAATTGAAATGCTTTTAAAAATCAGTATTAATGGTTTTGTAATTTCCAAACGAGAATTATTAGCGAGGTAAAGAATATGGCTAGCAGTCTACATAAGAATGCGTAGCCGTATTTCGTTTCTTAGTGATCTTAGAGCAGCTTTGCATTAAAATTCAGATATACCTAGGAAAAGACGAGGATTTTGTTGTAAAAGATGAAATGAAAAATGACCAACTTTTAGAGTAGCCGTAGGAAAGTACATTACTAAAGTGAAATAGGTAAGTGCTATTCCAATTAAGAAATACCAATATTTTGAATTGTATACATTTTACTACAAAGAACTATGTCAAATATATTTTACATCTAGGTGCATTCAACATTGTAAATATTGTTTTAATTTCACTTAAGGTAGTATTGTACATAAATGTTATTAGTACTACTGTAATACACTATTAATAGGTTTTCATTTTTATTATACAGGTTTTAAAGAATAAATACAGACATGGCACTTAATTGTACGTGATTATACGGTATATATATATTCCTTAACTAGTGCACAACTATTTTCAGGAATTGTAATCAGAATAAATTTATTTCTATGTCGTTCCCTTAAAATGTTAGCTCAGAATAATTTGATCATCATGTAGAAAAGGCGGTTTAATTTTTCTAGCAGGCACCTTGGTGCAAAATTTCATAAGCTACAGAATAAATAAATGAATTAGATGCTGGAATAAATTAGACAACTAAAATGTATGACCAGGTAACTGATTTGTTTTAGCAAATTAGAATGATTTGAATTACTTGATTCCAGGCATTTCAAAAGGTCGTATTCACACTGATTTGTGGCAGTGTGTTTTGGATCGTTGCTACTCATGACACACATTGGATGCAGGTCCTTTTCAAAATCACACGTTGACGGGTCGGGGCAATTCTTCCAATCCTATAGCGATAAACGATCCATGTATAACACAATAGACATTAACACAAAAATGAAATAAAATAAAATTTAAAGACATAATAATTGTTAAATTTAGCAAATAGCTGACAAACAGTAAATAAGGATTGCTTTCTTTACCGTTGCTTCAATAATGACGCCGAAATTAATAGTCATTATGAGCGTAGTGAAAAATATGAGTAAGAGTTTGCACTGCATGATGAATAAATGTTTGATTTGTTCAGAAAGGATTTTTTCAGTTGCCCAATCAAAATACAAAGAGAGCTGCTACTGCTGTGAACTAATCAACATGAGAGAGTCTCTTTTATATGTGGGTAACCGTAATAAAACTACAAAATTGTAATTGTCTGACAAAGTTATATTCATCATCTACTATACTTAGCATTGTAATTCATGTTCCGATTCCAAATTTTTATGTATCTAATAATGATCAGGAATAGGAAATGTAGGAAGTATATTTGGCGATGAAGAATGGTGTCAACAAATACCATTTGCTCTCATTAAAATTCGAAAGTTCATTTGGAGGAAATGGAGGAATTTATTCTTAACATTATGTTTAGATCTTTAAATATATTTTCAATACACAATGTATAACTTAAATTAAAGCCACAGGTTATTTTAAACATAAATGTGATTGACAAATACTTTTAAATGAATTTATACGCACGCCCAAATGTTAGATTTATACGAAAATGATATTCCTTTCCACTACACTATTCAGATCATGAGGTCTGACCGCATATAATCCTTATACTAAAGTGTCATGGCAGAAATCGTAAATACACTGCTGTACTTAACAGACAATCTTACAAACCTAAAATCCTGTTGCATTAAATTAAGCAAGGAATACTTTCGGAAAATAAAAGCGAAGAAATTGTAAGTAATAACTACGCTCTATTTACCATTTATTGTGAGTTATAATAGTGAAATATGTACTTAAATCTTTTATTAGAAAAATGAAAAACAAGTCTTGAAAGAAATACGAAGCTGTTGAGCTTATTGCGGAAGGAAGGTTGGAGAAATATCAAAGGAGTAGTTGTGAAGAGTCTGCAAGACAAGGGCAATGGATATTGCGCCAACAAATTGGAATGCGCAGCTGCAGACAGAATAATACGGAGACTCAAAGAACAGATTTGTCTCCAAATAAGGCGTCCATTGCAATGGATGTCCTCAAGAATTTTGCAACGAGAGATGACAATGAGGACGATATTGGCATTGCAACAACTTTTGTTGAAATCGCGAAATTTTGGAAAAAATGGAGTTACAAAGTAAGCATTATTACAGCAACAATATTTGTGGCTGAAATAATAGCAGTAGTTGTAGGAAGGGCACTTATTCTAACGACGGAAAATCCATAAGTATTGGATCAACGAAAACTAAAGAGATTGGTGAAAGAGGAGAAAAGGGAAGAAGCTATCCAATGGGCAATAATCATTCATGGGAAAGTAAATTCATCGACATCTCTGTGCAATTCCGCAGCTTGTTTGAAACAGAACGGAGAATTTGCAGAAGCTGTAATAATCTTCGAAGAAATGTTTGAAAAAGGGAAGAATACTTTAGGAAACTCAAATCGGATGAATATGGCTCAAGAAGAAATCAGAACAGAAATTGAAGTAGAAATCCTGGGAAAGTTCATCTCCAATAAGAAAGTAGAACAACTTCTGGATTGCAATAAGAATCCAAAAGAAAATAATATTAGGCTACTCTTATTGAAGTTGTACTTCCGGTCGGGGAGGAATGAGGAAGAGAAGAGAATTGTCGAGCAAACTGCAAGTGTCCACCAAATTATGGAAACTCTTTTTTTAATCGACACTCCAAGTTGTGTATTCCAAGTGAATGGACATAAAATGGATTTCAAAATCCCATTTGGTCAAGAAACAAAGGAAATAGGAATAAAGGATTCTTCTTTGGACTTTTCCCTTCTGCCGCCATCACTTCATATACTAAATTTAGATAAAAATGAATTGATTTTCAGTGGGCGAATTGACTTATCCTACTTGAAATACTTGCAATTAGATGAAATGGCAAATACCAATTGGTTTCCCATCCAGACACTAGTACAATTGACTCATATACATTTTTCGATGATGGAATCACCTGCACCTCCTCCCAAAAAGTGTAAAGAACATCGAAATACATTGTAGTTACTCCCGTTCCAGAATAATTGGCAGTGTGAAGGAATTGAACAGCCTCATTTTGGATGGATACTCTTTGGATCAAGTGAAAACTGTGTTGATTTTGCAAATGGGTTTGAATTCGATGGTATAATAGGAGGTAGGGTTTTCTTTAACGAAAAAGTAAATCCCCGTTTCTATTTTCGGTAGTTTTTCTTGAGATTAATTTTGGTCAACTTTCAAGGCATGTCAACTCTCGCTAAATGAATCTCAATTATGGTTGTGAACTGGAACTGAGGAAATGCACCATTCATGGTTATAAGGCTCATTTATGTTTTAAGAACTGATAATATGTGCAAAGCAAAAGTAACTTTTGCAATGGGACTTGCTTCAAATAGAAATATGCTTTCAAAATTCAAATGTTATTTATGAATGTCGATTTAATACAAAAATTATGTATTTTTGGAATAGTAATGTTTACAGGGATGTTTATGCTATAGAGTATAGACTTAATTCATCTCATTTGCAAGGTCCTTTGGAAACAAATTTCAGAGCTACATTAGAATGAATTAGTCAGATTAGATTGTATTCAACTAATTGTGTGATGTTTTCATTTAGTATCAGTAATAGTAGTGTGGTACGTATTGGAATTACTTGGGTCATGACATCATTGTTGCTGTGCATCCAATTCACATCTAAATAGAAGAGTCTTCATTCCAGTAGAAGAGTCGCCACAAACTGGAAATATTTCCTTTTAGCACACTCTATGGGGCATGATTTGGCCTGTAAATATCGATTCGGAAAAAATATTTGATGGCAATATAAAGGAATTCGTGTGATAATGTACATAAAATCTGAAAATAAAAACCCAATATGTTTAGTAGTTACCTCTCGCCGCAGTCTTTTAGGTGTAGCTTCATTAATTACGATGAATGTAGAAGCAATTATTTATTAACGTTGTTAAGAATATGACAATATTGCGTTGTTTCATGATAAATTCTTGGATTTTGCTGTTACTTTATTATTAAAGAGCTTAGTTACACTTTGTCTTTAGTAGTATAAAAACTGGTTGCCCTACGAAAGTTGTAATTAAGTAAAAAATATACGTAATCTCACTTTTATTCCACTCACATTGAAAACAAGGTAATTATTTCTGAATAAAAACCAATAAATGAAACCAGATTTTATATTAAGCATTGTATTTTCACGTGTGCTCTTACTGTAGGTTTTTATTGACTTTAAACAATGGTTACATAAAACCTTTAAAAATTATTACGATGATGAAATGGTTTCATTGGAAATAATTTCATGTTCTACATTTCAAATAGCTTTAATATTTCATTTTGTTGCAAGGTACCCATCTTTTCTATATTGTTGTTAATATTCTGTGTCAATTTCACTTAGGGTATAGCGATTGTCAATTTTGAATAACTTTTATTAGTATTTAGTATAATAATACATTTTTAATCGGTTGCAATTCTTATTTTACTTGCAGGGACCTTTGTGCACAATTTCATAACCTACACAACAAATGAATGGATTAGATACTGTGGTAAATTAGGCAATTAAAATGTATGATTAACTTGTAACTCTAATTTTTAATAGAAAATTAGAATTATTTAAATTACTTGGATCCAGGCATTTCAATAGGTCGAAATCACATTGATTTATGACAGTTTGCTTCGGTACAGTGTTACTCTTGGCACACTTTTTATCTATGTTCTTTGTAAAATCACACGTTTCCGGGTCGGGACAATTCTTCCAATCCTATACGCGATAAGCGATCCATGCATAACACAATATAGACGTTAACACATAATGAAAGAAAATAAAATGTAAAATGACATTATAATTGTTATATTTAGCAAATAGCTAAAAAACAGTGACTGAGAGATAGTTTTAGTTACCGTCGCTTCAATAATTACGGCGAAATTAATAGCCATTATGAGCGTAATGAAAAATATGGCCAAAAGTCTGCACTGCATGATCAATAATTGTTTGATTTGCTCAGAAAGGATTTTTCTAAGTTGTACAATCAAAATACCAGGAGAGCTGTTACTGTGAGTTAATTTATTTGAGCGACTCGCTTTTATATCGGGCTAATGGCAATAAAACTAAAAAATTATAATTGTCTGATGCACTGCAAATATTTTTTTTAAATATGCGCAATCTCACTTTTTCCATTCACACTGAAAACAAGATAATTAATACTAGAGATAAAAGAAATGACTTAAATAAGATTTTATATTAACCATTGTACTTTCACGCGTGCTCTAATTGCAAATTTTTATTGACATTAAATAATGGTAACACAATGCCAAACCGTTAAAAATTATTAAGATGATTTCCTTCTAAATAACTTGATGTTTTACGTTTTAAACAGCTTTAATATTTCATTTTGTTGCAATTTCCCCGTCTTTTCATTACTGTGGGATTTATGTTAACAATGTTTATTTGTTAAAGCTCACAATCAAACCAGCAGCAAAGGAAATAAAGAACAGGTTAGATTACTATTGCGCCTTTGCAGGGTGCTTTGGAATCCAATTTCAATGCTATAAAGCAATAAAAATCACATATAAAGTTCAATTTAATGCATTAAGGCTTTGGAAAAGATCTGTTTTGCGGATCATCAAAATATTTCGTCAATAATAATTAATCACGACAATTTTACACTTAGTAAACCAATTCCAGCAAAATTGGAAAATACTGTAGGTCATGGCCCATAATCAATTTTTTTTACTTACATAGCTTCTGGCAAGCCTCTTTGTTGAATTCACATTCATTTGAAAAAGTTTTCATTTCTCCAGAATCGTATTTTCCACACACTGGAATATACTCCTTTGTGCAAGCTTCGGGACATTTACTTGGGTCCTGTAAAATTAAATAAAGAGAATGCATGAAAGGTGGTCACAACAATCGTTACAATAGTATTCAGTTTTGCAAAGTAAGCTTGCCTTTCCCAAATATTTCATTTTTAGCGAGCCAGAGGCTCACTTATGGAACCGTGTTGTCTGTCCGTATGTACGTATGTACGGATGTACGTATGTACGTGAACACGATAACTTTCGAAGGCATTGACCGATTTGGATAAAACCTCGGATTTGGACTCATCTCGACCTAGCTTAGAACCCTATTTAAAATGGGCGTGGTCACCCCACCCCTTTCGGAGATAACGCGCGCTCACTTTATAAGCAATAAGATATGAAAATGGGGTTTTGGGTACTAAAATATCTTACACCGCTTCTAGTAGTTTGTTAGCGGGATAGTAAAAAATATTTTACACCGCTTCCACTTTATATTGAATAAGACAGTCAAATAGGGTTTTTAGGTGTAAAATATAATTTTTGGTTGTGTCCACTTTATGAAGCGGTAAGCTAACTTTTTGGGTGTTTCCCACTTTATGAAGCGGTAAGCTAACTTTTTGGGTGTTTCCCACTTTATGAAGCGGTAAGCTAACTTTTTGGGTGTTTCCCACTTTATGAAGCGGTAAGCTAACTTTTTGGGTGTTTCCCACTTTATGAAGCGGTAAGCTAACTTTTTGGGTGTTTCCCACTTTATGAAGCGGTAAGCTAACTTTTTGGGTGTTTCCCACTTTATGAAGCGGTAAGCTAACTTTTTGGGTGTTTCCCACTTTATGAAGCGGTAAGCTAACTTTTTGGGTGTTTCCCACTTTATGAAGCGGTAAGCTAACTTTTTGGGTGTTTCCCACTTTATGAAGCGGTAAGCTAACTTTTTGGGTGTTTCCCACTTTATGAAGCGGTAAGCTAACTTTTTGGGTGTTTCCCACTTTATGAAGCGGTAAGCTAACTTTTTGGGTGTTTTCCACTTTATGAAGCGGTAAGCTAACTTTTTGGGTGTTTCACACTTTATGAAGCAGTAAGCTAACTTTTTGGGTGTTTCCCACTTTATGAAGCGGTAAGCCAACTTTTTGGGTGTTTCCCACTTTATGAAGCGGTAAGCTAACTTTTTGGGTATTTCACACTTTATGGAGCGGTAAGCTAACTTTTTGGGTGTTTCTACTTGTGGGAAGCGCCAAATGAATTTTTGGTTGCTTCTACTTATAGCTTTCAGTTACCATGGCAAAATTAAATACATTTCAATTTAAAAAACAATTTAATCCATTTTGCGTTGCCATGGCAAAATTTAATATTTTCGAGTTTCCATGAAGAATTTATGTTTTCCAGGGCTCTGAGAAAAGTATTAATTTAAGATTATCAAATTATAAATGAAACAAATAATTTTATCCTCTGGCTCGCTTTATGTTACGGCTTGGCGATGTTTTTAAACTTTGATTATAATTTTTACTATTGGAATTTGTAATAAAAATATTCAAATTGGAAGAAACGTTTGGGAAAAGCAACATCACTTGTGGAAAAATGACTACTTTTGTAAGGAGAGACAACTTTTGTGTCCAAATAATGTTATTATGGTAATCATTACATAATTATTGAAATAGAGAGCTTAAGCATCACAAGTAAAGGAACAGTTTACTTACTAGTCCACCAGCCTCGTTAATTGGCACAAAATTAGCAGCAATTGTCAGCACAATAAAGAATATGAACTTGGAATGCATTATAAATTCTTTGGTTCTCGTTAGTAATCGAATCAGGAATATTGCTTCAATCAAAGTGCCAGTACTATCGTTTCAAAAAATTCAGAATTCGCATTTATACCATTCTGAGACTATAAAAATCCATATGGTGATCGATAAATCTGAAATGTATTCATACTTTATATTAATCACTGTTTTCTATTAGTATTTACGTTCCAATGTCTTTGATAATCATAAAAATGCCTCATGAATAGTTTACCAAGACTCTAAAATATTTACTCATTGTGTGTTAGGCGTCATTTTACGACGAGAAACTAAAACATCAAGGTGAGAAAATCATATTTAGTGGTATTCCTGCAGACAAATCGCTAATCGCCATCTTCTCCCACAAATGTAACTTTATTTCTATTCTACATCAGTGAACAGTGACTAGTTATATTTTATCCATTTATAACTCCCCTTTGTAATTAATAGTTGAAAACAATGCACAATTGGATTAGAAAATGCTATTCGTATCACAAATGTTGTAAATGAACTCGGTATTCATCCCAATAGGAAATATACGTCAGTATAATATATATAAATATTCTAACTCTAGCTTAATTTCATCTTTTTATATTGCAATGACAAAAATCTCTACTTCTACCATTACATCTACTAGAAATATTGCAAAAGTGGTGATTTCGTGTTATTTTTGGAATGAATGTCAATGTGAAAGACTGTAGCTTCATAGCACTACTAATTTTTGCTCGTTAATGTGATTTCTGAGACGCAAAATATAAATTGATTAAGGTGCCTTCACAGGCATCACCGTTCATTTGTGCACATTATATTTCCATGTTATATATAGTATAGCAATATTACATTCTATTGAGCTCAACTTGAGATCGGTTGTAAAATCTCTCATTGGCACTATTTATGTAATATTTCGATTAAAGGAATCCAATTATAGGAACATGAGAAAGGAATACAATGTATTAAATATTTTTGATTGCTTATTTGCCTCAGCATACATAAAAGAAATGTTCTTATTTGCTTAGCAAAACAAATGTAGCACAAATATAATATCGGATTATATTTAAAGCGGTCTAAAAAGTATTTAAATTGTCATAAAAAAGTATTTAATTTGTCTTATACTGAAAAAAGCAGCCAATGTATTTAATTAGGCTTATTTAGCTAGGCTTAAATGTAGTTAAATTATCTTAAAAACAAGTGTTCTGTGCAATGGATGAGAGATGAGAGGAAGCAGCTCATGTTCATAGGTTAACACTGGCATCAGTGCACATACATATGTGTATGTATATATAGGCATATATATATATATATGCGCATCCAATATCACCAATTCTTCGACTCAGCGGAGCCCATTCTAAGCAATGCTTGATAATGTTGATGCCTTATCAATTGTGGTGCATGTAGTTAGGTAGATTTCTAGTATAGGGCATGTAAATTAGTATTGAACTGAAGAAGGTAGAAGACAAAGAGATAAAAAAATGTTGGTCGTTAACAAAAATTTCAATCCGTCATTCCTTGCTGTGTACTCTCAGAAGTCACTATTATTGCTATGGCTAGCCAGCTCAGTTACTTGAGTGACTCAGATATATCCGATTCGGGTAACGAGGAAAATAATTTAAAACCTAGTAAAAAGAAAAGAGTAACCTGGGACTGGAGTCTAGTGCTAGATTTTGACACTGAAGAGGAAGCAAAAGAATACACAAAGGGACAATGGGCAGGCTTATACCAACATAATTCATTAACTGGCAAAGTACTGCATATGTACTGCAAAGAAGGTTACAAGAAGTGCCCAGCAAAAATGAAGATTGTCGTATCGACTGACGGAAAATGTTCTTTGTGGTTTAATGGCTGTAGTCACATTCATGTCAGCAAAACTATGTCACTCTCAACTAAGAACAAAGTTGTAGAACTCTTGAAAAATGGAGTGCGAAAGCCACATGCTATTTTACGTAGTTTGAGTGAGAAAGGAGACAGTGTTCCAGATAAAAAAGTTATCAATAACTTTCTGTCTTACTACAAAAGGACAAACTTTGATTTAAGCCTGATTAAATACGTGTAATAAGCCACATTCAGAAACCAAACTGCTGCTTTCAGTCTAAGCCAAAATAAATACATTTTAAAGACAAATTCAGAATATTTTAAGCCCCATTAATTAGCATCCTATAATATCCACAGCCCAAATACTTTCCAGAAAAACTAATGCTTAGAACTGTGAACTGAGGAAGTCAGTCGAGCATTCAATTTTTCTAGCAATGCTTTCTTGTATACCATGAATATAAACAATATTTGAAATTAAAGCACATTATGATTAAAGAGGGTTTATTGTAAGCATTTATTTCGTGGCATGAATCAGAGAATTTATACATATGTTTCCAAAATTAAACTGTTGTTAATTTTAATAACAAGAACGAATTGCACAAGAATTATTACAGAAAATAGTGTTTTCACTGAATGCATGAAATAAATTAGAATAATACATTTATTGTTTCCTCACATGAAAAGTATTGCAGATAAATGTTAAAACGGATAAAAGTATTAATTTTGGACCCAGAACAGTTGATGGGTTAAACACTGTTGCTACAAAAGACGTCACTTTTGCTATGCAAACAAACAACTATACTCCTCAAGACATTGTAGTTAGTACCTTAAGCCATAATTTCTTATCATCCAATTTAATACATATACATTGGCTATTAATTTCGTTTTAAACTGAAATTTAAACAAATGGCTCCTCATAACCAATATACTCATATTAAAGTAATTCGTGGAGTGGATATAGCAGCGGATTTAAAAGTCCAGTAGTTAATGTTCGACAGACAACTTTAGTTAATATTCCATTTCGTGTCCTAAATACAATTCTAACCAATAAAATTTGGCTATTGTCATTATCCGGCAACTCGACTCAGTCTCTACTTTATAACTCAAAGAAGTATTAATCAAAATAGAAATTAACCTTAACCTTAACTAACCATAATAAAAATTGCCATTTTTCCACAACTATAATAATTTCCCCGTAATACTTGTATTTTACCACAACAATCGTCAATCCTTACAAAAGTATACACAGTCCAGGTCCATTCTATAAGCAAAACAGTGTTTAAAAGAATATTTTTTACATTGTTAAGAAAATTTGTGTTGCGACATCTATTTGGGAGTAAAATGTGATGTTTACATTAACTGCTTGACTTTGGTTTTACAGTAATAGCCATGAGAATCGTATTTACAGCAATAGTCTATAGATACGATACATAATAAATCATGAAGTCGCCATTTCGGAAAGTGTCATTACATTTAGAATTTAAACAATTTGTTGTCTGCTACGTGCTATTGTAGTTTGCATTGCAATTAACGTAACCGTCGTAGTAAGGTTCGTAAATACTTTTTGTTCATTAATTCGATGAAATCATTATTGAAGTTCAGTTGTACTGAAGTTATGAAGAAGATTTCTAATACATCATTATGAAACTATAAAAATTTAATTATCTGATAAATGTAGTAAAACAAATTAAATCGGATATTATTTATTTCTGTTATTTTTATTGATATTTTCTGCAATGTTATATGAAAGTTCAATTCAAATGAATTATTTTTTTAAACATTAGCGGACAATCAAACCAGCAGCAAAGTAAATTAAGAAGAGTCTAGATTATTTTTCTTTTTTCGCGTCTCCTGGGCATGCTCCTTTGGAATCCAATTTCAATGCTACAAAAGGAAAAATGTTATTATATAATATAACAGAGTTCAAATTAATGCGTCCCAGAGAAATTCTTTCTGCTTTCAGTTGCTGGATTTGGAATATTTGATTTGTATTGCTTGGACCATCAAAATATTTCATCAATAATAATTCATCACGACAATTTTACACTTAGCAAAGCAAATCCAACCAAAACATAATTCATGTTTGGAAAATCTTCACGATCTATATTTTCTAGTTCGTTTTTTCGTGAAAAAACCATTTTTCCATAATATAATAGCTTTTGCCCCATAATGAAACTTTTTTACTTACATGGCCTGTTGCATGCCTCCATGTTTAATCCACATTCGTTGGGAAAAGTTTTCATTTCTCCGGAATCGTATTTTCCACATACTGGAGTATAGATCATGGGACAGAGAGGCGGACATTTGCTTGGATAATACTGCAATAATTTTTGACATATATAGAGCTGAAACATCACAAGTAAAGAAACAATTTACTTACCAGTCCACCAACTTCGTTAATTGCCACAAAATTAGCAGCAATTATCAGCATAGTAAAGAATATGAATTTGGAATGCATTGTAAATTCTTTTATTTAGCTCAGTAATAGATTCAGGAATATTACTTTGATGAAATTGTCAGTATTAACCTTTTCAAAGCATTGAGAATTCGCATTTATACCATTCTGAGACTATAAAAATCGCATTAGCTTTTAGATAAATTTGAAATGCATTCATACTTTATATTAATCACCGTTTTCTCTTAGTATTCAAGTCCTAATGTCCTTGATAAATCATAAAAATGCCTCAGAATTTAACATTTACCAAAAATATTTTTTAATCTTTGTTTGTTAAGCGGAATTTAACGGATATTCCATTTTATTGAGCTCGACTTGAGATCGATTTTAAATCTCTCATTGACCCAATTCCTATTTATGTAATATTTCGATTAAAGGAATCGAATTATAGGAACATGAAAAAGGAATATATTGTATTAACTATCTTTGATTGCTTATTTGCCTCAGTATACATAAAAGAAATGTTCTTATTTACATAGCAAAACAAATCGAGCACAAATAATATATTCACAGCTCAAATACTTTCCACAAAAACTAATGCTAAGAACTGAGAACCGAGAAAGTCAGTCGAGCCTTCAATTTTTCTAGCTATGCTTTCTTGAATACTATAAATATAAACAATATTTGAAATTAAAGCACATTATAATTAAAGAGGGTTTATTGTAAGCATATTGTGGCATGAATCCGAAGAATTTATACATATATTTCCAAAATTATACTGCTTTTGTATTGTAAAATTTAAAAACAAGCAACGAACTGCACAAGAATTATTAAACAGAAAACTGTTTTCAGTGAATGCATGAAATTAAAGGAACCGAGGCGTAAGGTCAAATTACTATATGCGCAAACTATACTAATTTTTGATTTTTTGACCCCATAAGTGATAATTATTTACTAAAGTAATACCTAAAATACAATAAATTGTGGTAAATTATCTAAATTTATGGAGAATAATAATAGAAGTCATTGTTTATAACATTTATTGCTTCCTCAAACGAAATAGTGCTGCAGATGGATTAATTTTGGTCCCAGAACAGTTGATGGGCTAAACACTGTTGCTACAAAAGACGTAACTTCTGCTTTGCTAACAAACAACCACCTACTATATATACTCGATGTACAGTATGTATGTATGTATGTATGTATGTATGTACAGTGTGTATGTATACAGTATGTAGTACCTGAAACCATTTCTTATCATCCAATTTAATTCATGTACATTGGTTATTAATTTGATTTTAAAATGAAATTTAGTCAATTGGCTCCTCATAGTCATAACCAATATACTCATATTAAAGTAATTCGTGGAATGGATATAGCACCGTATTTAAACGTCCAGTAGTTGAAGTTCGACAGGTAACTTTACATAATATTCCATTTCGTGTCTTAAATAAAAATTCTAGCCAATAAAATACGGCAACTCGACTCAGTAATCATCAATCCTTACAAAAGTATACACAGTCCAGGTCTATTCTACAAGCAAAACAGTGTATAAAAAATACTTTTACATTGTTAAGAAAATTAGTGTTGCGACATCTATTTGGGAGTAAAGCATGATGTTTACATTAGCTGCTTGACTTTGGTTTTATAGTAATGTCAGTGAGAATCGTATTTACAGCAATAGTCTACATAATGGATCATAAAGTCGCCATTTCGAAAAGTGCCATTACATTTAATATTTAAACAATTTGTTGTCTGCTATGTGCTATTTGTATTTTACATTGCAATTAACGTAACCGTCGTAGTAAGGTTCGTAAATACTTTTTGTTCAATAATTCGATGAAATCATTATTTAAGTTCAGTTGTACTGAAGTTATGAAGCAGATTTCTAATACATTATTATGAAACTATAAAAATTTAATTATCTGATAAATGTAGTAAAACTAATTAAATCGGATATTATTTATTGATGTTATTTTTATTGATATTTTCTCCAATGCTAAATGACATTTCAGATAGTGAATTGAATCTCGTACATCGTACTGTGATGAAATATGATGCTATAACCGATCTAGAAAGAAACTACACCAATCTCCAGTAAATTCTGGTATCTGCTTTATTTTGTATTATTGTAGGTTTATTTTGACATGATTATTTGTTTAAACTTTAGCTGACAATCAAACCAAAAGCAAAGGAAGTTAAGAAAAATCAAGATTATTATTCTTTTTTTGCGTCTCCTGGGCAGGCTCCTTTGGATTCCATTTTCAGTGCTGCAAAAGCAAAAAATATCATAAGATAATAAAGTTCAATTTAATGCGTCCCGGACGAATTCTTTCTGCTTTCAGTTGGTGGATTTGGAATATTTGGTTTGTATTGCTTGGACCATCAAAATATTCAGGCAATAATAATTCATCACGACAATTTTACACTTAACATAGCAAATCCAACCCAAACATATCGTATCTATATTTTTCAGTTCGTTTTTTCGTGGAAAAACCATTTTTTCCATAATATAATTGTTTTTGCCTCATAATCAAACTTTTTTACTTACATAGCTTCGTGCATGCCTCCATTTCTAATGCACATTCGTTCGAAAAAGTTTTCTTTTCTCCCGAATCATATTTTCCACATACTGGAGCATAGTCCGCTGTACAGGCTGCCGGACATTTACTTGGGTCCTGCAATAATTATTCACATATAGTACTTAAACATCACAAGTAAAGAAACAATTTGCTTACCAATCCACCAGCTTCGTTAATTGCCACAAAATTAGCAGCAATTACCAGCATAGTAAAGAATATGAATTTGGAATTCATTGCAATTTTTTATTTTGCTCTGTAATAGATTCAGGAATATTGATTCGATCAAAATGTCAGTACTAACGTTTCAAAGCATTGAGAATTTGCTTTTATACCATTCTGAGACTATAAAAAGTCCCATTAGCTGATCGATAAATCTGAAATGTATTCATACTTTATATTAATCACCGTTTTCTCTTAGTATGCACGTGCTAATGTCTTTGATGATCATAAAAATGCCTCAGAATTTACCAAGACTAAAAATATTTACTCATCGTTTGTTAAGCGTCATATTATTACGACGAGAAACTAAAACATCAAGGTGAATAAATCATATTTAGTGATATTCCACCAGACAAATCGCCATCTTCTCCTGCAAATGTTATTCTATTTCTATTCTACATCAGTGAACAGTGACTAGTTACATTTTATCCATTTATAACTGCCCTTTGTAGTTAACTGTTGAAAACAATACACAATCGGATTAGAAAACGGTTATTCGTATCACAAATGATGTAATGAACTTGGAATTCATTGCAGAAGGAAATATAACTCTAACTTTATGTCATCTTTCTATATTACAATGACAAAAAACTCTACTGCAATCATTACTTCTAGAAATAATGCAAAATTGCTGATTACGTATAATTTTTGAGATGAATGCCAATGTGAAATGACTGTAGTTTCATGTACATATATAAGACTACAACTGTAGCATTATAACATTGAGTGAAAAATAAGTTTTGATATCATTGAAGGAAAAGACATGGGATAATAATCAAATTACCCTGAATATTAAATGAGCTTTTGGTAATTAAATCGTGTGCTTATCTGTCTCAGCTTTCAAGTCAGAAACTAATGAATTATTTAATGAGTTACTTTACAGATGGATTCTCCTGAACATACTACTTGATCACTGTTATCACCGTTATCGCATTATTTCATTTCCGGAGATGAATGACTGGGGAGAAATTGTCAACTGACAACTCATAACAATAACAACTGACAAAAGGAAAGACTTATTCCTCAGAGTGCTTTAGTAATTAAAAAGTAGTAGTCCAGGGAAATATTGAGCCATCAATGGAATAGCAACCTACTCGAAATCGAATCGTAAACACAATGATAACGGAAAAATCGTTGAAATACTTTGGAATATTTACAAACTGTGGAGCAAAATTCAAAGTGCACCCATTTTATTGGGATCATGACAAAAACGAACTTCTCTGTGAAAGAACAGTGGTACAAAAAATTCTCTGGAAAATAGCGGGTGCCCAAACATTTTTCTACACCCTGTTCCTCTTTTATCAAACTATACTGGAACTTAAACGAGAATCTTACGATTATTCACAACTCACTCTTCTTGTTATGTTTGTATTGGGCTATTTCTGGTCTACTGTCGGATTCTACTCCATTTTTATCAAGAGAGAATACATGGCCAAGGCTTTTAATGAACTTGCCGTTGTAGACACTTATTTTGAAGGTTTGTTAATTTCAAAATTGTATTATAAAGTTATTTTAAATTTCTAACCTTATTGTAATTTGTATTTTTATAGCTTCTCTCAAGACACAATCAGCATCAAAAAGAAGGCAATTCAAAAGGAAACGGAAATGTTCATTTGTGCTAACATTAGTAGCCAATTAACTTTACCCCTTATAATGCTAACTGTATTTCTAGTTTCCTACCGTACTAATAAAGCCTATATACTTTCGTCTTTCCCCGAGGAATATATAACACTACCTACATTATTACTAATGCTACCTTTTGAAATATTTTCCAAATTTGCTGCAAGTTGTTCTGTGCACTTTCTTGGAATGTACTTCCAATTTTACGTCACTGTAGCATCATACTGGATTACAGTGTTGAGGTAACTATTAGAAAGTTGACAATTGGGGCAAAGTAATATTATTTTGATAAAATGATTAAAATTATGGAAATATTAATTTTATATTTTACAAAAACAGTGAGAAATCCAAGACGGGACATGAAGTCAAACGGATGCTACTGAAATTTCGGTTATTAAACATTTTGAATACATTTTTTAACCAAACCATCGTAAAGGGGTCTTTCCAACTGATGACTATGGACGCTGGGGTATTTATTTGCCTCTCCGTATTTGCTACAATTAGATTATACGGATTAGTGCCTTGGCTTATGTATGCCTTGTATGCTTCCGTCGCAATTATCACAACATTTTTTGTTGGGGTAACTACTCTCACGGCATCACAAATATACGAACACTCCCTCAAATTCATTTACAACATCAAAACCAATAACAGCAAAATTGACCGTCTGCTAAGAAAGGAACATCAAAGCTTATTGCCTTTCGGAGTACGCGTGGGAGTTTTGCAAGCTGTAAAATATTTACACTTTTTCTCATTTTATATGTGTATTCTTAACTATATCGAGACTCTTCTCATTGCCTACCCACATTCCTTATTTCAAAAAATACCTACCTAGGTTATCTTACATTAAAAACAATTAAGATGTGAGAAATAAATTATTATTTACAATAATTTTTACATTTTTATTGCAACAATTACTAAGATTAGAGTATAAATGTAAATCTAATCCGAATTCTGTAATTAACTATACAGATTTAATTCATAAATTATTACTATTACTATCAATTCATAGCTTTTAGTATTCATATAATCTAACTAGGTAACATTTTTATGACATTTCAATTTTAAATAAAGTAATATTCAAAATGTATAAATATATAAGCTCCAAATTGTAAGTACTGTAATTTTTAATAGTAACTGAGAATTTAACTGCTAAAGTAAAATTAAAGTAAAGCATAAACTGAACATTTAAGTATGATTGTAGCAGCTAAACACCAAATTGCTAAAATCTTTTAGATGGACCATGTAGTTCATAGTTAGTGAAGCAGTTTTTCGATGTAGATGGCTTGCAAAGGGCTGCCGAAAACTCAGGATTAGTATTCTCCTGACTTTCACTTGAATTCTGTTTACCGGAACTGAAAATCTGGCTCCGCAAACCGGAACGTAAACCGGAACGTGGCTTTATTTCATTCTTTTTGCTGGAACGTGGTTTCTTTGGACTCTGCTGAACGGAATTTCGTTTCTTTGGGCTCTGCTGAACGGAAATTCGTTTCTTTGGGCTCTGCTGAACGGAAATTCGTTTCTTTGGGCTCTGCTGAACGGAAATTCGTTTCTTCTCACCTCTTAAAGCAAAACGTGGTGTTTCCTGATTCTGCTTTCTAGAATTTGGGGGCTTCTTTCTTTGTTTAGCTGAATTAGGTGCGTTTTCCCCCTGCTTAGAGGAAATTTCGGTCATTTGCATCTGTTTTGAAGAATTTGGGGTCCTTTGCCTCTGCTCTGCAGAATTTGGAGTTCTTCGATACCGTTTTGCAGAATTTGGGGTCCTTTGACTCTGCTTACCCGAGCTCTGAGTCTTCAAATCCTCAGACGAACTTTCATCTTCAGTAGTTTCTCCGGCCTAAGTTTACAAAATTGCTACTGTCTTAACGTTTTACAAAATATATCAAAAAGAGATCAATTGTTTACTCACAATATAAACGGTTATGTCCCTCTTTTCTTTTTTCTCCTTAGGGATACCAGAAACTGATACATTTGCCCTCTTGGAAATTGCTTGCAGCAAGTTAGGATATACGTAAGAGCTCCTGTAAACAAATAGTTTAATTATTACCAAATATGAATAGAATTATTTAATTATTAAACACCAAAATATTCATTAAATTAAATAATGAAAGGGGGAATACCTATCAACACGAGGTAGGTCGCCTTTCAACTTAAAAAACATGGTAGGAATCCTGGCTTGTGGCTCGGAACGATCTATTTTCAAGGTTTTCGCTTTCTCTGTAACTAAATTAATGGCGATATCACTCGCAGCGTAAATTCGCTAGAAAAGTAAATCACAATTTTATTTTCATTTAACATCATTTCATTTCAAGTATTAAATAAGGAATCATTATTCATTTCAATTTAATGATGTCTTCAGAGTTCTTACGTAATTAGTTTCTTGATTTTCAGGCTCCAAAGCATCTCTACAGTTACTTAAGGATTCTGACAATGTATGGTAGAAATAAAAGGAATAGTTGGGATTTTTAGTGATCAATGGTTCTAAGACAAACCAAATACAATCCCTGACTGCCATCTAAAAATTAAAAACGAAAAGCTTCAACCAAATTTAAAACATTCTCATTCGCCATGCAATATTTTGTTCGCAAGTTTAAAATACAGGATAATGTGATAAATAAAACGAAAACTAGAACAAATAATTAAAATGGAATTACCAATTGATCCATATCGTTGTGCAAAGTAAATCTGGGGTTGTGGCAGAGAACAGCAATTGAGTACACTAACATATAGTCAGGCATAATATGAGGAAGTTGTTCTTGTGTCTTTTCTGCTGCAAATTCGACTAGCATCTTAATGTGGTTACGACGCCTAGTCACATCACCAATCATATAACTTTTCACAGTATTTTTCAGTTTCTTGTCACTTTCATATCCAGCCAGAGAGTAAAATCCCATGAAAGGCAAGGGAAGGCACCTGTGAACAAAAAGGTTATAAAAACAACAACCGTTAGAACCCTTCTTTTATTTAACAATTATCCCGATTATTAAATTTCTTACTTATCCGGGATTCCTTGCGATAAACTCTTGTGTAGCTTCATGGCAAATCTCGAGCGAACTTCTACTACTTCGTCCTGTATAGAAATATTGTAAGAATTAAAGGAAAAATTTATACCTAAGAATTCAATAAGGATAGAAACTACTATTTATCATTGTGCACATCAAAATATTACGTTCATGAGTCTAGATAGCGTAAAAAATTGATCAGCGGTGAATTGATCGCCAACGCCTTTTTCCCTACTAATCTTTAACATACACTTTCCAGCTGTAAGACGAAGCCACGACTTTTCAGCATCCCTAAAATAACAAATTATATTTAAATTACTTATCAGTAAAAAGGAAAAGCCATTGGTAATATTTACTTTCCAGTGAAAAATGGAATATTTTTAGGGCGCCATTTAAAAGTACCAATATTTATATTTTTAGAATGACAATAGAGGATTAGTTTACTGTAAAGGTACTGTGGGGCTACTGCTGAATTCTCCTCCAGTTTCAACAAATGCGCTCAGCATTTTGAACATTTTTTTGGCGTAATAATCAGACTTGAGACCGATTATCCAAAGAGTTGTGGACTTCATTCCGGTCATCTGACAACAGTGTCAATTATGATAACAAAGAAAACTTTGAAAATATCATTTCTATTTCCTTTAATTTTTAAAATTGAAATCCTCACCATACAGCGAGTAACATCAGGAAGATCGTTTTCTTCGCACCAACCATTTTTTTCTTTCCTTTCAAAGTTGGCAATATCCTCTACTCTTCGACACGGAGTGGAAAGATCTTTAATAATCTTTCATAAAAGTCAAATTCAAAAATAATTTAAATAACTTACATAAATTGAGACAAAACTTTTAACTTTTTGATCTGAATTTAGAAAATCTGTCCAAAATGAACAAAACGAGTAATAGCTGACCTTGTGACGCATTATATCTTCCATGGTGCTCTTAAAGTCTTCGGGCATCAACAGCGCAATATGTCCTAGCGCAGCAATTGCCGTTCGACAGTTGGAGTTTAGCGAATTTCTCAGAGATTCTATTAATTCATTAAATTCGCTAACTCTCGATTCCTCCCCCAAATTCCTGTACAAACAATGTACAACACGCTTGCCGTGCTTCGGAGTTCCACTTTTTAAGATGTTCTTACACTTCCGAAGTAAATCTATACTCAAACTACTACCCAATTTTTCTAGTGTATTAAAAAATTAAGAAAAAATTAATAAAATTGTCACTTGTCAAAAATTTACTTAATAAATTAAATACGACTTAATACTCACCAATGGGTTTCATTTTCCCGAAGTCAGTCAACGCCATCAAAAGAGAAGGTTGACAATCAACATTCACCACATTCAGCATTCGAACAAGAAGCTTTAGAGAGTTTGCATCATCGAAAAGCTCAGGATATATACAGGTCAAAATCTAAGCAAAAATATCAAAGTAGCTATTCAATATCCGAGATTTCTAATGGGAAATATTACTATTACATACAATTTCCATTCCCACTGAGAATATCAGTGTATATTTTAAAAATAAATCTTTTACCCGGATAAGATCGACTCCTTTGGAAACACCCTGTTGTTGACTGCAACCGATAGCTTTTAATATATCCACGTTCCCGATTGCCACGTCACGTAGTAACTGTACAAGTTCCTATATTATCCCAATTAGCAATATAAATATAATGTAACGATAAAAGCCATTTTTTGAAATAATTGTTAAGTATTTACCCATATTCCAGCTTTATCAACCATAACAGAGGACGCTCGCTCTAATAATTGCCTAATTGTGCAATAATATAGGTTTGTTTCCACCGGAGTACCAAATTGTTGGAGTAAGCCATTCTAAATCATAAAAGAAATATTTACGTACTTTAAATAATTTATATTTAAATTTGAATAAAGTAGTACCGCTTTAAATTAAATCTACTAACAATGTATTCTGCGCCTTTCTCGCAACTTGTATCTGTATCCAAAATTAATTTCAGAGCTTTACGAATGCTAGAACTGCTAATTATTTCCTTGCAGAATTTCCCCAAAAATTGGCACAAATTGTTAGTATAGGGTAGGTACTTGGAAAGTTGTGTAATTTTATTTTTCAAATCTCGCTCGAATAGTTCGCTTTCATCTTTGTTGAGAATGCAATTTAGAAGGTCACTAAGATAGCGGCGTACACTGCAAATATCAAAGAAAACTAATTAAAAGGAAGCATTAAAAGTAAAATAAAATTAGAAAACAGTTTAATTTAATTGTTCACTTACATGCGCTTATTCTTCTGGATTTCGATGAAAGCCTTTTCTGCATTTACATCAATATTGGCGTACAAGGATAAAAGTATTGTCATTTTATTCTTCGTCTCCAGTTGGATAGGGACGAGAGAAGTGCTCAGTAAGCGCTCCACTACAAGTTTGTCCTCGATGTCAAAATAGTATGCGTGAAAAATTTTGTTCTTCAACCACGGTACAATATTTACAACTCCTTCAGGGATTTCAATTCCAATCAAATACTTCTTATAAATTTCAGCCAATCCTTGCAGGGCAGCTTTCCGAATTTTAAACTATTTAAACAATTTAATATAATTAACATTTTATGCAATAGGTACTTAAAACACAATTGAGAATAAATTAAACTAAGGAAAATCATTCCGGAACTCTGGAACAAAAATTATTAGCCTGCATTGTGTATTTTTTGGCTTGTATTTAACTACATATAAAAATAATCAGTTTACCACAAATGAAAATAAAAACTGTAATCATTTACCATACGAGATACTATTATTTGCCCTAAAAATCGTCACTCCTTATAAAAGTATTCATTTTTCGACAAATAATATTGTTTTTTCACATATTTCACTACCTTTTTCACTTGATAGATCATTTTACTCCTCGAATGTCTACTAAATATGTATAAAAGTAATGGCATATTTGGGATACGCAAAATTACTCGTGGAAAATGAATAATTTGTAAGGAGTGACGATTGTTGTGACGAAATAATGTTATTGTGGTAAAATTCTTAGGTATACTTGTTTCAGAAAATAACTTTTCATTTGAGGAAAACTTACTATTTTTGGTGTGTAATGAAATTCCTGTTCATAAAATACCTGCATACATTGCATAGCAAATAGCACTACCTTTCTATCCAAGGTCCTTTCTTTTAGAAATGTAATTAAGTCTTCGTTCTGCCCAACTAACACAATATCATACTTCGCAGCCATTATGATATTCTGCACTACTTCGAGTCTTACGATTTCATTAGTATCGTGTTGCCTTGCCTGAAAAAAATGCAAAATATTATATTAAAATGTATTTTTGTTGGCATAAATCAAGTTGAAGATTCCTTAATTGAAACAATTATTCGGAAATTACTTATAATATTAATAAAATCATTACCTTAAGGACTTCCACAATATCTTTTCGTAGATCTGGATGACCCAGTAAAAAGTGCATAGAATACTCTACACATTTAAGTCTCACCTCAGCAGAAACATCAATAAACCTTTAACACCATAAATAAATGTTGTTAACCGTACTTGTTTAATTACTAAGGTTTTATTCTTAATTTCACACAAAACAAACCTTCCCAAGTAAGCTTTCCACAATTGTGGATGTTCGACAGCAACAAATGAATCCTTATCCGATAATATTTTTCCTAATATGGACACAGCGCCTAAACGTTCTTCCTTGTCCGAACTTTTGAGTCGGAATTCCAACTGTGGGAGTATACGGCTCATAACACTGGGGCAAATGCAATGCAATTCGTAGATCAAATCAAACACCTGTAATGAGAAATATATAATAGCACAACGTAATTACATAATTACGTAAGTAACGTAGCGTAATGTAATTATTAATTATTAAGTCCACATCACATTTTCATTAATAAATACTGTCCTGTACAAGTTGATTTGGACGAACTGTAGCTTTGTTGCAAATGACCTTGAATTTGATTGGCTCAAATTTGATTGCAAATTGAATTGATTGGAATCCTACTTTTCTGAATTTAGAAAACTGCATTTTGATATAAAGAAAAGAAAATGACTGCCATGGGAAATTAGCCAATTGGCCGTAATTCAGCCAATCAAATTCAAGGTCATTTGCAACAAAGCTCTAGTTCGTCTAAATCAACTGGGACAGGACAGTATGCAGTTGGTCGGTAAATATTTTAATCAATCAAAATGTTTTTAGCATAATTCCATTTTCTACCATTGATATGAAATAAAATGGATAAGTAAAATGTAGTAAATAAAACTTACCTTCTCGGTGGCGAATGAATCCAAGTCTGTTTCTTCGGATGCACCCAATAAAACTCTGTCGAACAACTATTAAATAATAAGATTAAAATAATATAATCTTATATGTATAATCTTATATATAAATAATACGATAATAATAAGAATTAAATTAAACAGAATTAAACATAACTGTACTAAGGGTATATGCTCTGCCCGCTCCATATGATATGTTCGCTCTTTAAATAAAAAGCCAACAAAAGAGCGAAGCAGATCTCTGAAAACTCCCTACACTTTTACGTGTGAAAAGCACTTCAGCCATAAACAGCCTCAAGCGGTGATTTTCAAGCCTTACAAAAAACTCTGAACCCACAGGAAGTGTCCCATGTGATTAGTTATAGTTAAGATAAATAAAAATAAATGGGCTTTGACCTAGAGACCTCATGGTTTAAAACTTTATGGCATTTAGGCATTAATTCAAAAATATAAAGAGCCAGCAGAGAATCTGATTACTACTATTGACATTTCCTTATTTTAAAAAATAGACTAAGTATTAGATTGCATCATACATTTCTGAAGTGAGGTTCCAACGACTCCGAAGCTATAGTAAATAACTTCTTAGCAAGATCATAAGCTGCCACTGTTGAAAATGATTTAGGTTCCAACACGCTTTTTAGAATTATGAGGAGGATGCTTCTTGGCACTGCATCACAATCACTTAGTATACTAGCGAGAAAAGACGCCATTGTATTCTTTACTGCCTCCGAATGTTCCTCTCTGTAATCAAACAGAAAACTTATATCAGATATATTTTTAAAATAAATATTGATAATATTGCCATAAAATACATTGATTGCACACGACTGTCTTCACATTACTAAATGTAAGTGAGACAATAAGTGTCAATACAGTTAAGGATATCAAATATAAATGGTATTCGAGTGCAAATCTACAAAAATGTCAAAAAACATACCTGACGACACTAAACATTGTTTTATAAATGTTGGTGAGGATACTGCTGACCTCTTCAAGTGCAAAACACATATTGACAGCCCTCAAATGTGTTAAAACCTCCAGTACGTGGAAATATTTCTTAAACGAATCGTCCTTTACATTTTTCAATTCATTCAATTGCTTAACCAGAAATTCGAAAATGGCCTAAAGTACAAAAATATTTTCAAACAGTATAAATGTGAAGCAATAACTAATTACAATTTGGGAAGGCTAATTAATTGCAATCCTTACATACTGGAAAATGAAATAACTACGTTGACTTTGACTAATAAATACGAAAACAAACCTTGATTTGATCTGAATCATACGGTGACTCTGGAGCATACATTCGGAGAATTTCCATTAAACTGCAAGCTAGTAACAATCTAACGGTTTTATTCGGATGTTGTAAAAATTCTTCGTCTGCCAGATGATGGCACAGAGGATTATATTCTTCGTAGGTATCTTCATCGTCGCCTTGCTCCATGCCTTGTAAAGTAGAAAATAACTTCTGAAGTCGTCGAATCAATTGACCTTCCTTCATGTCTATTTCAACAGACCTGCATCCTTGAGGGTAAACGACTTCGTTTGCCATAATAGTGGATCAATCCTAAAATACAGAAAAAAACAATGACTATTTACGTTTTAAAGATTCTTAATTGATTTTTGTTTGTTTGAGTAACCAACGATCAGTAACACAAGTTTGACATTAAGCTAATATTGTTGACCGACTGATATTAATGCACAGTACTAGTGATTTGTAAATCACTGACTTAGAAATGATACAAGATACAATACAAAATAGAAAAACTAAAAAGAGAGCTACGCTTACAGATTTTGTATTTTAATACTGCTTACCCTTTAGGTTTTCAGTTATCGGTACTTCTTTAGGCAGCCAGCAAGTCCGCGGTTGTCTTTCATCAGTAGTTCGCGCGAAACTGTCACCGTTGATCAACTTTTGGTTTGTTTGTTTTAGGAGGCTGACAGACAAACCATTGTTGTTGTGAAACGGGTAGCTGTGGTGCGGTAGCATACGCTATATAGAAAAGGCCCGTTTTCTGAGGGAAGGCAACCGACAAGACTCAAATACGTAATAAATGGCAATCTCGTTAAAATGGGACTAAATGTGTAGAGAGTTTGGTTTAAATACAGAACCGCAAGAATGGAACAGCCCTCAAAAGCCAAAAATTCAGTGGGAGGATAATGATTTTGTTAAATAGCTGTTTTGTTACCACCTGCAAAACATTAACACTCCCCTAAATTTTATTCGGCATTTGAGACTGTCAAACTTGTACCAGGATGATCCAGAACTAATACTTTCCCAAACAATAGATAAAAAATATGCAATAAAAATGTCATATTTTAGTAAAAACCCCAATTATTGCTGTCCCCAATATGCAGTTAAATTATTCAGCTGATAGTATTAAATAGACCATGACCTGGACAGTGCTAAATAAATGAGGTAACTAAGAGAACAGTTCAAATGTGGTTCAAACTTAGCATTGTTTACTATTTACTACACTTACTGAGTCGGCTATATAATGTGTACTGTCGGGTAGAGTTGATAATACGATGTACGCAAAGCCATTGCATTGTCGAACAGAAAAGAGGTAAATTGTGTGTTTGCAACGCTCGATCTCCATCCACTACGAATTCGTTTTTTGTTGCCCTGTAACATTTTATCGTTACTATTTTTGACAAGGTGTTTGTTTTTATTCTGTGTTTACTGTGTAATTCATTAGTTTGCATTTTAAGAGAAGCTGTACTACTGGAAAAGTATGGAAATGGACGCAATTCCAACTTCTAGTAATGAATACTGTCTGAAATGGAACAGTCATCAGTCAAATCTATCTTTGGCAATTGGAAATTTTTTTCTAAGTGAAAATTTGGCAGACGTGGTATTAGTTTGCGATAATAAATTCATCAAGTGTCATAAGATGGTCCTGGCTGCCTGCTCGTCGTATTTCAACGATCTTTTCTTGACACCACAAATGCGGATGCAGAATCAAAGTCCTATCATCGTTTTGAAAGATGTTCACTACCCGGAGATTAAGGCCATTCTGGAGTTCATGTACAAAGGAAAAGTGATCGTATCGTTGGATCAAGTGGGGAATCTTCTCAAGGCAGCAAGGTCTCTGAAGGTCAAAGGTCTTGTAGAAACTGAAGAAGGTGGCCAACAGGAAGCACCTCAACAGTTTCAAGGTCAACAAGAGTTTGCTCACCCACGCTCCGCTTTTACGCCAACTCCAATTTATTCTCCTTTCACGGACAACAATTACCTTTGCCACCTACTTGCAAACGGAATTCCAATCGACAATTCTGCACTGTATCATGGGTTTCCTCATCCATACTGGAACTGGTTACCTGAAGCCCAGGTTCCCATGATACCTCAGCCTTTTTTGCCTTATAGTGTGCCAAGCACAATGCCTTCAACGGAAACAGCAACGAATTTGTTGTCGCCGAGAAGTGATGCCAGCAGCGTTAGCGTTGCAACTGAAAGCCAGAACCAGTGCTGTGACCAGATTCCTTTGGAAGGGAAAGATACCATCGTAGGAGTTGCAAAGGCAGACTCCCCAATTCCTGTTCATAAAAAATGTTTCCAAAGGATGTCAATGCCCATTTCCGATTATTCGACAATGCTAAAGAAAAAAGAAACTCCAAGTTCTTCATATTCATTTTCTGGAAAAACTGATTGTCCAGCGGCTCAAGGAACATCACAAGGAGAATCGCAAACGCAATCATATGAAACCACTCCTGCTTTGGTGAGCATAGGATATTTTATGCTATTATTAAATATTAGTTTAATCGCATAGCGATTTTTATTTTCTCCAGTAATTAGAATAAAATAAATACAATATCACAATTCCAATTTATTAATAACAAAACAATTTAATTCCTTTTATAGCCGAAGAAGCGTCAAAGACTTTCTGGAAATTGCTCCAAATATTCTGGAAAAATTAGAAATAGGAAGAGGGTAACAATAACATTTTTTTGCACGCACGCACCACGTATTATGCTCAATCTTTTATAGTATGTTCTTTGTAATTTATAATTTACCAGTTTTACTATTCTTTTAGGTTGGCAATGGCAAAGTTGATGACGATAACCATAGTTTTCTCGACAAATCACAGAATAAAAAAGGTAAGACTATCTAGCGAAATTATCTGAATGCCATTTTTGTGGTTTAGTATGAAAAATATCAATAAATGTATGTTCAATTACATTATTAGTAAGTAAAAATGATTGAAATTGGAATGCCTGGTTTACTTTTAGACGAAAAAGTTACAGACGTTCTCCCAACTTCAACTATGGCTCTAAAGTGTGCAAAAAAATACTCTGATGGTGACATATTAGCTGCAATTGAAGAAGTGCAAAGTGGAAAAACCGTTTTCAAAACTTCAAGAAAATTTAAAATCCCTCATGCGACTTTGTACAAAAAAATGAAGAAACTTGGAGATACCGTTGTTAACCGTACGGTTCTATTTCAAAGTGAGTCTCCATCCTTTGAAAGAATGAAAAGTGCCTTGGAAAATAACTCTGAAGATCTTTCTGGAGGAGGAAGAGGAAGTAACGTAACAGAAATTCGCCATTTAGTCGGAAAGCGTCCTATTGGCAAAGACTCTGACGATAAATACAAAATGGGTTTGAATTTAAGCACGGCCAACCAAAATTCTAATCCAGACACATCGGAAGTACCTCTGGATTTGACTTCAGGTGACGAAAGAAACCCATCCGGTAAATATAATAACAATTAAGACAATATAATAGCCAATTGACAAATTATTTTTCAGTAAAATATATCGGGATAAAGATTCGGTGTTATTTTTCATTTTGTCGATTATTCTATCCATAGGTGACTCTTCATTTTAAAACCTGTTTTTCTTCTACGTGAGGAACATCAATATCTCGACAGTCGTCAGCAATATCCAGCTATAGCTATACATATCTAGTATCTTTAAGATAGTAGTATTTCCACTGTTTCCATACTTTTAATAAATTGTATTGTTAAATAATAACCAAAATATAGCTTTAATCGAATATTTTCAGTATTCTATTGAACTCCACTGTGAAATCAAAATCTAGCGGTACTGCATTTCACCAGATGTTTTAATGAATTTTGAGTATAACCACATAATTCATGACTTAATTTTAAGAATAGATTTTAAGCTTTAAAAGGAATTTTAAGTTTTAAGCCTTTGAGCTTGATTTTGATATCATTTTTTAATGTCTAGAATAGAACTTACCTATGTTTTTATATTTCTAACTGATTAATTTATTTTTAGTATTACTATATTTACCTGTATTTGTTTTCTGGTGTAAAAAAATAAACATTTTGAAAATGAAATCACAAACTTTGTTTTTATTTTGGTCTTCCTTCTGCAGAGACTAGTATAGCGACTTGCAACAAATAATGCATTCTCTTTGTTTCCATCCTCTTTAACTAAATAATTTTATCCTGCTTTACATTTTATTCATAATTTTGGCATTTGTAAATACAAATACATAAAATATTATGACATTACTTCATATTAAAATGAAGCGACCGTTCATAAAATAAACCCAGGCTTGTAAAGTGATGATTGACTACATGTTGAGCAAACTACTTCATTCTGCTTTGGCGCATTCTTTTGGTCTTTTGCTCAAACGGACTCCAAATAAAATAAAATATTTTCTCATTTTCAAGACACAGACAGTCACTCAGCCACAGAGAGAAGCAAACGAAAGTACTTCAGTTCAGAAATTGATTTGTGTCTGATAAAAATCGTGTGATGTGAAAAAACCAGTGCCTTTACTTAAAATCTTTTACTATACAGTAAATCAGTACAACGGCTGGAATTCGTTAGGTGGTATTCAATTATCGTCAAAATGCCAAGTTTTCTAGGTAAGATATGTCCACATGTGTAAAATAGTATTTAATATATTATTCAGTTAATTTAACCAAGACTATTCGCAATGATTACCCCAACCTATACTCCAGAACCACATAAAATACTTAGTAATTTACTAAAATGTTATTTTTATACACAGTTAATGTAAAATGGGGTCGGGAGACGTACAAGGAAGTAGAATGCAATACCGACAAGGATCCTCAGGTTTTTAAAACCCAGCTGTTTGGTTTGACTGGGGTACAACCACATAGACAGAAGGTATATAGTAAAAATACTTTCAGTATTACTAGTTCTTAAAAGTGTCATTTGTTGCTTACTGTACGCCATTAGTTATCATTCATCATTCTCACCATTGTATTTTAGGTGATGGTAAAGGGAAAAACTCTTGGAGATGAAACTTGGTCGGGTTTTCCGATAGAGAAAAATATGACGGTTCTTTTAATGGGAACTGTTGATGAATATATTCCAAACCCACCAGAAAAACAAATGAAATTTGTTGAAGATATGGATGAATCGGAGCTGGCTGCCGCAGTATGACTAATTATGAATAAAATTACAATTAAAACTAATAGATTACACATGTCTTGTAAAACAAAAAGGTTTTTAATAGTTCAGTATCCCGTTTTGTAAATAAAGTACTTGTTTTTGTGTATTTGTAGCTGGAACTACCTTTAGGACTTGCTAATCTGGGAAATACTTGTTACATGAACGCCACAGTCCAGTGCTTGAAAACGGTTCCAGTTCTTACTCAGTCGTTAAAAGAATTTGCTGGAGGAGCAACGTCCTCAGAATCACCGGTGGCAATTACTGCAGCGCTCCGTGATCTTTATAATGCGATGGATAGCGGTGTATCACTTCCTCCTGTATTGATCTTGCACGCTCTGCACACTGCGTTTCCACGTTTTGCAGAACGTGGAGAAAATGGGACATTTGCTCAGCAGGATGCAAACGAGTAAGATATTGTACATAATGTATATATTGTATATAATGGAAATATTGTATATTATTAGGAATAGACTCAGAATTAAAGGAAAGTGGAAAGATGTATTGTTATTGTTGACAGATATATGCCAATTCTACCAAATATAAGATAAATGATCATTTAAATTAAATATTTTTTTAGATGTTGGACAGAAATGATTCGGATGATTCAGCAGAAGTTACCAGCAGAAGAAGGATCGAAGTATGCGTCAATAATTGAGCAGTACATGGGAGGGGAGCTGGCTGTGGAATGGAAATGTGATGAAGCGGAGGAAGAAGAGTGTCCCGGAGGAAGAGAGACCTTTCTGCAGTTATCTTGCTTCATCACAGCAGATGTTAAATATATGCAGACTGGATTGGCTGGTAAACTGATTGACAAAGTTGTCAAGCATTCAGCCACATTGGAAAAAGATGCTCGTTATACAACAACCTCTAAAATTGATAGACTTCCAGGCTATTTAACCGTACAAATGGTAAGTAAATGCGATTTCATAAGCATTCTATTAGAAAATATTGTACATATTGTAATATAAGTTCTCATTTATACATTTTAGGTTAGATTTTACTATAAAGAACGTGAAAACATCAATGCAAAGATTTTGAAAGACGTCAAATTCCCTATGTCTTTCGACGCGTTTGATCTCTGTACAAAGAGACTCCAAGATAAACTAACGCCTATGCGCTTAAAGTTCAAAGAAGCTGAGGACGCTGAAACCGAAGCTAAACTGGCCAATAAAGATAAAGGAAAAGAAAACGGGAAACCGAAAAACACTGTAAAAGTGCCGTATTACTTCCAAGATGGTAAGTAAATGTACACACATTGACCAATTTTAGTTTGTAAATAATTGTAGGTCTTGTAAACTGTACTATTCATTTATTTTAGATGTCGGCTCTAACAACTCCGGACTTTACCAGTTGCAAGCTGTTCTGACCCACAAAGGGCGATCGTCTTCTTCCGGGCATTATGTGGCATGGGTAAAACACAAAGATTCGAATGACGTTTGGCTAATGTGTGATGATGATAAAGTGTCGGCAGTTACATCTGAAGATATTCTAAAGCTTTCTGGAGGTAAGTAATAAAGTGTCATAAAAACTAATAAAAATAATCGATTTTCAATAAATGACAATCGACTATCGTTATATTTTCAAAATGATGGTCATTTTGCCACAAAAATCGCCATTCATTACAATGATATTCATTTTTCTACAAATATTATTCCATTACCAAATAAATTTAATTATTTTTTACTTTTAAATACTTTTTATTCCAGAATTTTAGACATAGCTATATTACAAATAGAAAGGGGAATAGTTTTATGAATAGAGACGATTGTTGTGGCAAATTAATATTTTTGTGATGAAATAATTATGCTTGTGAAATATTTACGATTTTCGTCCATTAAAAATTGATCCCTTTTAATATCCAATACAATAATCCATATTGATGAAGTACTAATAAGCACTTTCTTTGGTATTACGTAACTTGCATAATAGGTGGTGATTGGCACACTGCCTATTTGCTTATATATGGTCCTCGACAATTGGAATTACCAGAGGGTTCTACAGTCGAGCCCATCCTTTGTGGAGTACCTGAGGCTGAAAAGATGTCTACTGATGAAAATTGATTATTACGTATTAATCCGTCTTGTACTCCTTGTCTTCTACGATTCTAATTGAGTAACTTTTCTGTAAACGGTGAAGTATCATTAAAAATTCATTTAATTATAAATTCAAGTAATCAACTGTCTACACTGGATCGACTTACATGTTTAGTCGGCAGTGGGTAACTCCCGATAGAATAAATAAATATTAAGTCTGCAATTTGAATTTGAGTGTTGGTTATTATGGTTTGAAACTGAAATATACACGAATAACTAATAATAGTTTTGAATCCAGGACATTCTTAGGTATTTTATTATTTATCATGTATTAGTAAGTCTGCAACTATAATTATACTGTAATATGTACATCGTCACATTATTATATGCATCACCATTAGATTTATTCATTTGTCAATACTTTTGCATTTTGCATGCATAACTATAGGTATTTTGCTTTTTGCCTACGTAGCATAATAATGTATCTGAATACCTACCTGAAGATTTCTCAGAGGAAACTTCTTTTGTACTATAACATGCAATACATTTTCTGTCAATCAAATGTAAATGTCACATTCAAAATAGTAAACCAACATAAATTAGTAAAAAAGAACTACTAACAATTGTAAAGGATATTGTAAAGTTGTATTATCGTCATCATTATTTCTTAGATTGACAAATTGATCCTAAGTGCCCCAAAATCCGTATTTGCATGTCAAGTTCCACGTTTGTCGTGAGTACTTTATTATTCTGGTTTTTATTGTACTCCAAAACTTTGAATGTTTGTAAAGAACAACAACAATGTACTACTCTGTCTGACCCATATATTCATGAAAACAAATTACACGGAATATAATAATAAGGCATACAATTTCAAGCTGACTTGTTATATATGAAAATATAGATATTTTATGAATATGAGAACTTGAGAACGAAAGGTCCTTTTGAATCCATTCACGGTATCTATTCTTGCTGAAAAATGTCTAGGTACATGTTTGATTGATAATAATGGTGAGAAGGTTGCGACAATGCTTTTTGGAATGTGCGTATCTTAACCAACAGTTATTCATTCAGCAAATTCAAAAACTCTAGAATAAAAAATGGTAGATATTTTTGTCCTTTTGCTATTCTTTCTTGTGTATTTCCCAGTTGCCTTTCTTCTATCCCCGCAGTATAATAAATTATCTTTAAACGAAAAATTGAAATATATTGTAAACTACAATTTGGAACATATACCTTTCCCAAAAACATTACGATTTATTGTATACGAGTCAAGAGATTTCGAATTTGATTATAAATTGATTTCCGAGATAAATATTCCTTTGATTCTTGGAGATAATAAACCTCTACTGAAGAGTTTGGATCCTCGAAGAATATTTACAGGAAGGAAAAAAGGATTCTACGAAGTATTTAAGTATGTCGTTATCATTTGGATAGGAGACTCTAGATTCCTTGACAAGGTGTTTAATAATATAAAAGTGTCTGTAAACTGCCGTTGGGATAGAACCATAATTGTGACAAACGAAAAATATTTGTTGGACCAAGTATTTTTAAATGAAGCAGTAAAAAGCTTAAAAGTAAAATTCGGGTTGAATCTGTGGAAAAGTGAAATTTTAGGAGATTCTTTGGTTTACCATGATTATAGAAGCGTTCGTAAGATTCAGCAGTTCGCAGAGTTACTGAAGGAAGGAAAGATCGGAAGCATTTTGAATGGACGTCATTTTAAACTTGCAGGAAGTGAAATTCCCCCTGATGTATACAAATCAGTGTCTGAAAATGGAGAAATTATTTTGAAAGGAGCAATTGTGACAATAGTTCGTGTTGCAAGTGAGTTTTTCAATTTTACGTACGAAACGACATACGAATTGAGTTATTTGGAACGTCTTGCAAACGGAACTTGGACGGGAATGTACTCCAGAGTTTTGTATCCTGAACAGGGTCACCATTTTTCCCTCGGGGGTGTATTTGACTCTGAAATCTTTTACGGCATTGATGTAACTACTACCCTGGGGAAAATTGAGATAGTTTTTGTTACAAATTGGCCTCAGAAAAAAGTGGAATGGAATGCTTTTCTACGACAATTTTCTCCGGTAGTGTGGATGTACATTTTTGTAAATTATTTGCTACTAGGAATTGTTCTTAGCATCGTCATGTATGTAAAACATGGAAAATTCAAATGGGTCGTTTTGGAATCCGCAGTGTTTCTCCCTTTTGTGATTGCCACCGAACAAGGCCTTCAAGATATTCCAAAAGGAGCACGATATCTCGCTTTGATTTGGCTACTGGGGTGCTTGGTTTTGGGAACTGGATACAAATCAACATTGAGAAATAATTTAGCTTTCCCAACGCAAGAAGAGAAACCATCGACTTTTGAACAACTGGCTGATAGAAATAACTACGAAATTACCATGTTTTTAGCTGGAGAACTGGAAAAAGAGTTTTTCAGAGGAAGTTCTACCTTCGCACTCGCAAATATTTACAAAAGGATGAAATTTACTACTAGTGCACCTGGCTGCTTAAGAAATCTCTATCTTAAGTCGCATTCTGTCTGCATCGGGTGGAAAAGCATTATTTTGGAAACGGAAAATACTTTGAAAGGAAACGGGGAATCGAGTCCACTTCAATTTTCTAAAAATTCAGCCGCATTTTTCCTCACCACTCTATTATTTCCAAAAGATTCCATTTTCGTCGATTCCTTTTCAAGAATTGTTGAATCTATCTTCCAATCAGGACTATTTCCACGCTGGCAACTACAAGAGCTATCCAGAACAAAATATAATCGCAACACGAATAATTTAACAAATTCGCCAGCCATTTTTAGTGATCCGAAATTAGATTTAAGTGAACGACGTCCTTTAACTATGACCAATTTATGGGCAATTTTCATTATTTTACCAATCGGGTCTGCTTTAGGGGTAATTTTGTTTGGAATCGAATACTTTATGTACAGAAAATGCATTCTCATGGACCGCTTTAAGGACGGACAACTCCGGCATTTGTCCGGGCCCCACAATATTTTAGGGGCCTCAAAATTACGAGCATTCGTAAAATCCAAAAAATGATGCTCAAAATCAAGAAAAATTAAGGACCATTTTTGTAAGTGAAAAAAGAAAAAACTAATGAATTTCTGGGGACTATAGCTCATATATACTATAGTTTATCAGTAATGGTTATCACTTCGGTGAGAAATATCAAATGAACTTAATTTCATCTTAAAAAACTGTTATATCTTGGGCTTCATTCATTTAAAAGTTATCAAATGTTTTTTCTGGATTTCTCAAGATATTTCCAAACAGTGCTCTAAAATACGCATACATAAAAATACCATACATAATGGTAGTCGTGGTATTCCTCTTAATTGCTGTCATCATCCGACTTAACATCAGACAGTTATTGGGAACTTGAATAATTATAATTAATTACCGAGTTCTCGATTTTTGCATAAGAATTTTGTTACACATGCTATTCCATTATTGCAATATTTAATTTGCTACATTAATTTGAGTTCACCTTGAATGATTTTCAAGAATCAATGTCACTGCTTCCTCATGGTTGAGTCTGAGTCACATTTACAAGTAAACAATGTCCATGTTATCATGAAAGCTCATGTAAAATCAGTTTTGTAATTTAAATTCTATTGAATTTAAATGTAAATTCAAAACGGTGTGAATATCTGTGTATTGATTAAAATGGTTGCGTATTTTGAGTTTGTAAAGCATATTGAAGGAGTTTTATTTAATGTTATTTAACGCGTCATTAATTTGGCTTCGGCAGTACCACACTATATAAGTAATGTAAGAAAGTGTGCATCGTCCCCGTACGCTCTTATTAAGAAAAGGAGACTTCAAAGATGCACTTACGACCAGTATCAACTCTTTGAATTTATGGCTGATTTTATGAATTTTACGTCTGTCTACAAAAGTGGTTACATAAAACATAAGGATATTACAAAAGGATGCTGTGGGAGGATATTTATGGAAATCGCTCTTGCAAATTTATTTGTGTATTCGAATACAAGAGTTATATATTTAACGTATCCTGGTGAATGGACATTTATCTACTGTGTAGACAGAGAAGCCTATCACGATAAGCCCCTTTCTATCTGGATTGACATAATAGACGTGAGTACATGGCTATTATTGCTAATCTGTTGTCTTATAGGCAATGCCCTAATATATTGATTAACAAAACAAAATCTGACATTTGAATCTATTAGTAACGTCCTTGTTTCTGCCATTGCGATTCTTCTCCGTCAAGATCACAACCAAAGGAAACTCCTCTTATACGGAATTCTGTGCTTGGTGCTAAATATTCTTGTAACTGAGTACGAAAGTTACATCACAAATGAAGTTGTAGCTCCCGTAGACAAAAAGAGGATGACCAATTTCCGTGAACTAATTCTGAATAATTATAAAATAGTTTCTGTTACTGGACGTCTAAGTGGCCTATCCCAAAGTAAAGGATATTATGGAGTGCATCCTTATTTCGCCCAATATGGTATTACCGAGAAAGCTAACTCAAGTGTTTATTTTTATGACACTGATAAGTCTAATGTGACTTCAGCTTTTGATATATTCAAATCGTGTTTGGCAGTTTGGCAGACACGAAACTAAGACTCTTTGTTGAAGATATGAAATCTGATTCTGAATTACTGCTTTACACTCTACAAAAACATCTTGGTTTATTGAAATGCATAAAAACGATAGAATATGCAAATCGTGGAGCACATGCATGGGTTTTTAGTGGATGTTTTCGACATGAACTTCTGGATTTTGTCCAACAAATGAATGAAATCGGACTACTCGACATTTGGCGACAACTTCAATATTTCAGACCCCGTATATCCAGATTCTTCGAGAATGAAAAGCAATCTGAAGGGGAATTTCAGAGAGTTAGCTTTGACATGAAAGTTGCTGCAATTGCAATTTTTCCTATATTTGGATATCTGGTCATTCTTGCTGTTTTTGTATTTCTACTCGAAATTTTTTTGAGTTTAGTCTTTCGAAATATAAGTGCTTTGCTTACTTTCTGGATATATTTCAGCGATACATGATCTGTATATCAAACTTTATATGCTTTGCTCCATTTTGTGCTAATGTAATTTATTTTGAAAATGAACATGTTTCATATTGGTAGAGAATATTATTATAAATTACCAAGCTGTTTGTTTAGTACTAATTTTTGTATAGCAAAAAATCATTTCTAATTCTATACAAGGATTTGATATTGATAAAACGTTTTGCATACTATTTTTTACCGATTTCTACGTAATCAATGAATTTCTGGCGACTATAGCTTCAGGCTTTATTCAGAATTCAGGCTAAACATTTGCAATAGAATTATACTATTAGAATTGCAGTGCAGTAATATATAATGTGTAATAATGTCTATAGAACTATGTCAATAAATAAACACACTATAAAATAAGAGCTTTTCAGTCAAACTAAAGTTGAACAACAATCTTATGCATATGCATTTGAGTATAAGCTCGCATGCCTTCTGCACACTTACCATCTCATCAAATATAAATATTAAAAACGACATGAAAATTGAAAATTGTCTTAAAATGTAATTGTCTGATATTCTAGTTTTTAACATAGTTATTTGATTAATACAATTTTATAAAGGGAAGCTATTTCATTATTTCTTTAAAACCAATTTTTATTGCAATTTCTTTAGAATGCAATATTTAATAACGAAGATTTGCATAAATCTATTGTATTATGAAAATTTACTCAAAGAATAGAATTTTTATGAGTCAGGGCCACCAGATAGCATAATTTTTCTTTGTATACAAGTATCTGCTAAGACCGGCTGAAAAAGAAGGAAATTATCACACTTGACGGTTTACTATTGCAAATCGTGAGATAAAGTTTACATTTACATAGATAATTTGATTAAACACACTTAGAATTAGCTTTAGGTGCTTCTGAATGAGTAAATATTGCAATATCTTCATACATATAGTATACAATGTTATTGGTTGTGTTGTAAAGTTGTAATGTGATATGAGTGTTTTAGTTTGTAATTAGTAGGTTACTAAAGCTTACGTTACGTGTGACTTACGATAGTTAACTTTACTGCTCTACAAGATGCAGCAGCATAAATGATAAAGTGAGCATTTACATTTAGAAAGTCAAATTGACTTTACAATACAAGTGTTGAACAATTGCCAAAAGGTAGCCAAGTCGAAAGTCTTGAAAAGTAAAATTGGCATTTGTAAATATATATTCAATCTTAGTAAATATGTTGTACCTTTGCATTCGAGGCAAAGAACTATTTAAGAATAAGTTCTAAATATCATTTTATTTATTTCATTAATTGTATCAGTATAAATAAAGTTTTAAAATAAGTAATAACATTATGTGTTTCACATTTTTAAAACATCACTAACATTTCCTTGGAAGATATATATTGAATCTTCTCTTGTGCATCAAAATTCCGAGTTATTTTTTCACTGCACTATGAAATGTTTGGACAAATTTCTCAAAGATATACAATGGACGCAGTATTTTGCTGCTAGCGTTGGTAAATTCCATTTTTCAATATTAGAATAGCAATTTTTTTTATTATTTACATTAATATTTTTATATTTTTATGTTTACATTATTTTTGTTTAAGTAACCATAAGCGGATTTGGCTTGGGAAATGTTTTAAGCTTTTCTGCAGAGGCTTTGCCAAGTTTGCAGGAAACTCATCAAGTCGGAACATTAAGTAACGATAGTAAATCATGGATTGGTTCCTTTATGACTGTAAGTCTAAAAATTAATGATACTTCTTAAAAATTGTATCCTTGTTTTGAAATTTGCATTCAATTTAGATCGGAGCCCTTTCGGCAGGTCCTATAACAGGTAAATTAATTTTTATTCTTGTAAATGTCGGATTTGGAAATATCTAATCAAATCTGCTAAATTTTTAATATTTCTAGGTTATTGTGTCGAAAGATTCGGCAGAAAAACTAGTCTCTTTGCATTATCAGTACCGTATTTCTTCGGATGGATTCTTATTGCTACTGCAAGAAATTTACCAACTATGTACACTGGAAGAATATTGACAGGTTTGCCCAAAATTTATTTTCAGTAATAAATAACAGAAGTGAAGAAAAACTTTGAAACTATATTTTCTAAAAAAATGTTAACTTAAATTATTTATTTTGAACTCTACAGGATTCGGTGTTGGCGGTTACACTTTTGCAGCACCAATTTACATTAGTGAAACTACAAGTGATAATGTTAGAGGTGCTTTAGTCTCTTTATTTCAAATGATGATTTCTCTAGGGAAATTATTTTGGTAAGCAATTCCATTTCACTTCAAAAATACTTCAGGCTATATTTTTCAAAATGCATACGCAAAACTTGAAAAAAGTCTTTAAGAAGGACTTCCTCCTTGTCTAACAGTATTTTATGATTTTGGTTGAAACTGCAGAATAACTATAGGTAATAAAAAGTCATGAGGAATAAAACTAGTTTTCATCATTAGTACGCTGCGCTAATTACTACTATTATGGTCATAATGTATTCTGATGCGTGTATAATTACCTACTTTAAAAACTTTATAATTTCGCAATTGCTAATATGAAATGTTCCGTTTAATTTATAATACTGTTCTATGTAGCTACTCACTAGGACAATTTGTTTCCTCATCTCAACTTGCATTAATCTGTTCTGCCGTTCCTTTGATTTATGGATTTTTGTTAACACTCATCCCCGAATCTCCTTGGTATTATATGGCTAAGGGGCAAACAGAAGAAGCCAGGGAATCTTTGTGTTGGCTTAGAGGAAATTCAGTCAAATCCACTGAAAGTGGCTGGAGGAGGTCTACTAAAGAAGAATTGGAGAATGTACGGATACATTTTAATTCAAACGATTTAAACTTAATAGCCTTAATTTGAAATACTCATTAACATAGTAAATATCTCATTTTGTAACCTTTTTATCGTCTGGAACATGTTTCGCTAATAATTTTCCATGCAAAATCTTTCAAGAATTATAAAATATCATAATACCGGAAAAAACTGTAAAGGTTTCAAAAAAGGTTAAAAAGATTTGACAATAAATCTGCTAGGTTCCCCTTGAAATGCTTTAAAATCTATGATAAATGCCTAAACGATATATATTGTGTAATGGATTTTTAGATGCAGAGGAACATACAGCAGTCACGCGAAGAAGCCCAGTCACCTTCGTACCATTTATTGCCACACGTCTACAGACCAATACTAATTATGATGGGAGTTATGCTTCTGAGTCAGTTCTGTGGGGTAATGCATCTCTTAATTACTCTGCTCTAGTTTATTTCAAGGTGTTTCGTGCTTCATCTTCATTTACATGGAAATATCCTCTATTTACATATATTTAGAGCTCGAACAACAAAAAATTGCATCATTATGTGCAACTTTGTTATGACATTGAAGTCAAAGTGTCAATGATACCACAGCATGAATAACATTCTTGAAATTCCACAATTTAATAACAACAACAGCAATTAGCAGAAAATCTTGTATTTAATTACAATTAAAATTAATAATTCTATTCTAGATTAACGCATTGACGTTTTACTGCGTGGAAATCTTTAAGAAAGGAGGAGAATTCATAAATGCCAATTTAGCAACTGTAGTTATCGGGATTTTTCAAGTTCTCACAGCGATTCCTGCCTCTTACATTGTAGATACATTCGGAAGAAAAATTCTTCTTGTTACCTCCTTCGTCCTTATGCATATCTCACTTGTGGCTCTTGGAGTTTACTTCTATTTGATTAATGCATCTCCAGATGTTTCACTCACCTTTGGTTGGATCCCTACAATCAGTAGCATTTTATTCTGCGTTGGATTCTCTGTTGGAATCGGTCCTATTTCGTTTCTTCTTATGAGAGAAATTGTTCCTAATGCAGTTTTAGGTGAGAAGAAATTTAATTTAACTGTTAATATTTTTTACTTTTCGTGTAAATATTTTAAGTTTCAATTTTTACTATTAAAATGGAATGAAATGTGGGAAAATGTTTTTTCGTATACAAATGGAATGGATTATGCGATATATTTGTTTTTCTGGTTTTTTAGGGTTTGCAACAGCAATGGTAACAACTGTAAATTGGTCTTCTGCTTTTATAGTTACTAAATGTTTTGAAAATTTTCGTGAAGACGTTGGCGAAGAAATGTGTTTTGGTTTCTTTGCTGTGTGTTGTGCTTTGGGAGTTTTCTTCGTCCTTCTTTTTGTGCCAGAAACAAAGGGGAAAAGTCTTTGTGATATTCAAGAATTTTTCAAACGATGAATTCAATTCATAATTTAACAGTGATTTAAAACTCAAAATGTAAAAGAAATTCTAAATGGTTAATAGATATTAGGACATTGTAAAAGTTATTATAGTCAGTTTTTGTTACCGTTATGTCAAAAAGCTTGTATTTTTAGGGCTGTGTTTAAGTCTACCTGGCCTACCTCAAAAAAATTGATTTATGTCACCAAAAATTTAGGCCTCATATGCGTGCGTTAACCTCATGAATAATAATTTAGCTTCATTTGACATTACTCCGAATTCACAAAATATATTTACCTCAACTTACAATATATAGGTATTGCTAATAATTAATTTAAGATTGTGCATTAAATTTCATTTAAATGCAATTAGAAGTTTGCAATATTAGGAAAACACATTATAAGTTGAAGTAAACGTATTTTGCCATTTCAGAGTATACAGATAATTGAAGCCAGGTTATTATTCGTAAGGGAAACTCATTTATATGTGCAAAGCAAAACCAATATTTTTGTTGATTAGAAGTTTCCTCCTAGTATTAGTGTTTTTAGAACCTGACCTTTTATTCTTATATTGAATGAAACCCAATAATATTATTGTAAAATATTGATGCGAAATCTTTTAAGATTTGCTCGTTTTCTTTTATAATTGTAAAAGATAAGGGAAACTTGTCTAGACAAGATAATATAGCGAAGTACAAGATACAATTGAGAAGTCTTTGATTGCAATTTTGAGAGTAATAAATTACAAAAATAGCGTAAAACTATAAAGGCTACGTTTATATTTCGTACAATGGTCAATTTAATGCAATTAGAAATGCATATCTGGGTAGTTAGTGCAAGATAATTAAATTCCTTTGTACTTTCCTGCTTTTGGCTCTGACTTGATTTATATAATGAGAGATGCACTCTGCTATGTATACAACAGAGATGCAAAGATAATACTGTTGGAGCGCTTACGAACATTCTTTGTTTCTTAACTACTCTTTCATACTCTCTAACCTAACCAAACGAGCAGTTTTATTACCTATTATCTGTAATTTACTATGTAGAGCATTAAAAAGTGATGGACTATTGAATTATGTATTTATTACTCTGGATTCTTATCATTATTTTTTGATTTACATAAAACTGTACCTCTGCAGTTTCATTTTTCATTATTCCCATTACTCATACCCATACCAGAGTCCGACGCCGATGAAAATTTGGCGGCGGCGGCGTGGTACCCCGGAGACTCTCGGCGGCGGCGGCGCGCCGGCTGACGCCGACAAAATGAGGTCGGCGCGGCGTAACCAGAAAAAATGCCATTTATTGGTCATTTTTAGCGTTTTTGAAAATACGTTATTACTTTTTTGTTAAAATAAAGAGTTATTACACTTTATATTCATGGAAAAACCATAATAGCACAATTGAAATTACCACTGACAAAATTATTTACAGAAAAATTTTGGAAATATCGACTAAAATTTGCAAAATTTCTAATTTTTGAAGGCGGCGCCGTAAAATTTGGCTCAGCGGCGCGCCGATCAAAATTTTGCGGCGGCGGCGGCGTCGAATTTTGGGTCGGCGTCGGCGGCGCGCCGGCGGCGCCGCGCCGGCGGCGCCGCGCCGGCGTCGGACTCTGACCCATACGCTTTAAAAACTATTTAACTTTGCTGTAAGAATATTTAATTAATTTTTAAATTTTTCCTATTAAATATTAAATATCTTATATAACCATACAAATACTAATTCCCATTAATAATTGTTACTATTAATACTATTTTTATTACTTTTTAATATAATTTTCACTTTTCTTGAATATTATAATGTATGTAATGACTATCAAGTTAAAGATGATTAAATAGTTTAGTTTTCGTCATCATCAAGCAAATTCGAATTTTTGATGAGAGTTTCCGAGTACCAAATGGTATTAGTGAAGATATTTGGAAAAGCGAAGAAACATCCTCTAGTAGAGGCAATACCACAGAGATATCTATCATCACAGAGCAAAGGGGATCCCAAGGGACGGTCACAAGTTGACCCTCCTGAGTATTTTTCAACTGCACACAACTGGCGACTTGTGATCGTTACATTTAAAATGTCATACGATTTTTGACACGTGGATCTGTCGACGACATTGTAGTTCCGCAGTTCTCTTTGATCTCTTGAAGAGGAGAATGACAATTCAACGGCCGCTATGTAAATATAAAAAAAATCGAAAAAGAAATTCTTATCAGGTTTCCAAAAAAGAAAATATGGTTGAAAATAATTGTTTATTTATCTGACCTCTTGGTCTGTAATTTTCTGGAGGAACTTCCGGATAGAAATCGATATCTACAGGAGATCTCAGTTGGAGCATGGCCAAATCATGGTCTCTAATTCTATCTTTGAGAAGTTGATCTGACTCGACACTTCCACTTGTATTTCCGTAGGCAGAAGGAATGACCATGGCACTAGTGAGTCTCAAAAATCGCTTATCTTTAGTATGGGTGACAACAATGTCATTTAGGTCTCCGTTGTCTCTCACACAACTGGCAGAAGTTACTACAACTCTACTGGCAACTAAAGTTCCGTCACAATGCTTATTCTTGCCCAGAATGCGTACAAGAAAATCCTCCGGGTCTCCTTTCATGCCATCAACATTTACATCCAGGAAAAACTCCCTTTCTTGACCCTCTACATCAATTAAATATTAAATCCGTTGTTTAAAACCAATAATTACCATAATAATATTACATAACTTAAGAATATCAATGCTACAATAATTGCTAAAAAATAATTTACTATGAAAACAGTTTAATTTACAAAGATTACGAATTCATTTGATGACTAGTTAATGAAAACTGACTACAAATTAATTTTATTTGATTACGGTTTAAAATAATTTAAATATAATACTGAAAAGTTGCATTGCTGAAGAATAGTATCCCGAATAAGGATTTTGTACGTACCACGTTGAGTCATTTTGTCAATCCAGTCTGAAAATGAAGAAACTCGGATGTACACAGGAGGAGATTGATAACAAGTTCTACATTGCTTATATGAGGCTATCCCGCAAAGAATTGGTTTGTTTCCATCTTTAATATCCGGGCAGATTGCTGGGCCTCCGCTGTCCCCTCGACCAACAGCTATAGTTAGAAATTAAATTTGATTTAAATTATGAATAATAATTAATTTAAATCTTTTAGTTTGCATTAATTTATTTACAAAAACTTACTGACGCCACTATTTCCTCCAGCTATGCAAAGGTGTTGTTCTATTGGATTGTAAAACTCCCCCCGTTCTGCATTTATTTCCTGGCATTGATTTCTTGTTCGAATGGGGACAAAACTTTTGTGGAGGTCGGGAGTTGTTCTTTCAACCCCAGAGTGATTTCGTCGACCCCAACCAATGAATATCCCTCTGCCTGAAATTATTTCGATTTACAAACTAATTTTTACAAAAATACCTCTAAACTAATAATTTATGATATAGAAATGTAACATGTAATCTTAATAAATTAATCTATTATCCTCTTGAATTCATTTATTTTAGTGTAACATCATGATCTACAAATTCGTCAATCGTCACCTTAATATAGAGTTATATGAATTTGCTAAAAAGGATAACAGATTCATTTATTTAGATGACAATTCAATATTTTCATTAGAATACATAATTATTGTCCTATGTCGTGATTATTTCTCGGGTACTTACTTTGGTAATCGATTTGGAAATTTGGAGGAGCAATTTTTAAAGGTCTAATCTTAGGGTTACGGTAATCCAAAGGACGGGCTAATCTCAGAATGGCAATATCGTAGCCGGCGGAAACTCTTTTGTGGTTGTACAAATTGTGACCGATTACTTCAGACACTCGATAATTATTTTCTTTTGGAATGTTGTTAATATTTACAACTCCGGCGGAAACAGTAATCGAAGTAGCATTGTCAATAACTCCTGTGTCTTGATCTTGTACACAATGCAAAGCCGTAATTACGTAGTTTTTATTGTAAATCGTTCCGCCGCAGTTCCCTTGCAAGTTTCCTCGAAGCACTGTCAAGTAGACTTGATGCGGAAATTCACCGTCGAGAGCACCAATGGCTATTTTTGCAATATCTGTTTGTGTTAACCAAAAAGAAAATATTTATTGGTGTAATAAAAATTTAATTACAATAGTTTCTTATACAGACACTTCTTAGAAACTTAATTATGTATAATTAAATAAAAAATTATATATAAAAAGATATTCGTTCGGAAATAACTAATGATTAAATATTACGTGATATTTAAAAAATAGCTCTTACTGTCTTCGTCAGTATGAAGAGTATATTTGATGTAGGCGTCTTGGTTCTGACAACAAAGGGTATTGCGACCCTGTGACCCTTGTGAGGTTGTACAAGTCCCAGGTCGGTCTGTTTGATAAGGAAGACCCGGGAGCTTATAGCGGGTCATGCAAGAAGATCGTTCCGGAAGACATGTTTCTCGACAAGTGCCCCAAACACCAAAAACACAATAACTCAAAAATAAAAACAAAAACTTCATTTTCAGTATTATAATTTAATGTAAATCTAATACTTTCCTACTGTGTTGTGAATAGCATTAATGACAGTAATAATATTCTCGTAAGCTACTTTGTCTAACTGTCTCAAGGAATTAAACCAACTCTAACTAATATGTCTGTATTTATAATATTTACCTTGTTTTATCTCCACCGTCCACTTATAAATATCTAATACAAGAAGATGAATAAGGTTTATATTATTTTTACCAGTTTTGTCCACAATTGCGATTGTATCTGTATGTTTGTAAGATATACCACACACGCAGTTACCTAATAAACTCTGTTATTCCGGGATTGCCATTATGTACATAGAATAGAGGTACTTATTATTCTACTGTATGTAATACTAAAATGAATAATACTTAAATAAAAATGTTTGTAAGTAAATCTGCAAATGTAAATTTTCTTTAAACATTTTTCCAATTCCATTTGAAAAATTCATAACCATGTTACATTTTTTGAGGAGTTTTACAACATTTTCATGAAATGCGCTTTAGAGCTCTAGAAATCTTTTTAATTATAATGAAGTAAATATACAAACCATGCAAAGATATAAGGTAAATCTAAATAGATACATACATAGGTACATGAATGCCATAAACAAAGATTATCTACTGCAAGCAGAAATCAAGATAAGAAAGAGAGGTGCTGCTTAACTATTGTTTTTTGCGCTGATGCGGTTAAGATTTTTGTGTGTTGAAGGCAAGCAAAGGTTTGAGCAACAAAACAAAGCCTGCTTATGAGTATTTCTTGGCAATGATAATGATTGCGTCATGGAAAAAGGTTTACAGTGACTGACTCATATAATATTGCTATCTACTTGAAAATTCCTCTAGTAAATGTATATGTAGGTATAGCTTACGGTTTTATGCACAAGAAGATGTGCAAAACAATTGTTAAATTAAGGTCATTTAGATTTAAGTGGTATTAAAATAATGTGGACCCATTATTCCTGTTATATAGTGATATTGAACACTGCTCTAAGGAAAATAATTAATAAAATTGCTTATAATTTGAAACATTTACATTTTTGTTATTTTTCGTTCGTCAATCTTGAAAAATATTTGTTTTCCATTATTTTGGTAGGGAATTTTCATTAATGAATCTTTACGATGTATAGGTACCTGAACTTAGCTGTATTTGTATAGCAAATCTTACAGTTTATTGAGTTTACAAAGTAAGTGTTATGTTTTAATTAATACCTTAAGTTCTTTGTCCGCTTGAAACTTCCAAGTTGCAGACTCTGTGCAATGTAGGAAGATGCTTGCAAGGTCACACAGCCAATTAAAGAAGAATGATGATAACACATAGATGTTATACAATTTAACACTTACTACAATAATTATAAATGATATAACCATACAATGGACAATGTACTTCTTGTCAATTCAAACGAATTATACTTTTAGCAAAGAAACGCGTTTAGGTTCAAAAAAACCTTAATATTTTGAATGATAATCTCTTAGGTAAAGAAAATTTCGATCAATTTTATTTATCAGAAATCATAATCAAATAAGAAAGACCAGATGAAACCAGATCAGTGTATTACAGACAATTGTACTGTTGAAAGCTATAGAAGTAATTAATGGTTGCTTTGCTTTTTTACTTATAAATGAGCCAATGCTCTCAAGAAATCGATTCTGGTTTTATAGTAATAGTTTTCACTTGGTTGAATATTTTGTCTTCCCAATCTAGATACATCGTTTCTGAAACCATTGTGTTTTATCCTTCGATAGCTGTCTTCCAGACATAACAGAGTCTGCAAAGTGCAAATGCAATTGCATAAACATGTTCACTTCGCCCCTTAATTTTCCCATTTGTCAATTTTTCTATATATCAGTGTAGCATCACAAGTCTCAATATCAGTCAAACTACTTCGCCAATACCTTTTCGTTTCTACAATAGACTTTTTTATGTACCTAAATGAATCCATCACAATACCTTCAGTCTATGATACCAGTAACTGATGACAAACTGATTTTGAAGATTAAACATCAAACCATTTGAACTGCAATTTTGGTATGCATTTCTGTATACTGCACTTCAACATTGTGAAAGTGATATCACCGACATGCGTATATAAGAATTAGAATGTCATTACCATATTTCTCTGGTTATTCATTTCTTCCTATACAAATAATTCTACAGGAACATGAATATTATCTTTGGCATAATGGGTCTTGACCTGGAATATAGTAAATGATCAATATGTCCATTTTTTGACCGAAATCGGTTTGACCTTAATATCGTAAATCATACATGTATGGAATCAATGCAAGAGTCTGCAATACTGAAACCAAAAGTTGCAGCACCAAGAAGATGTACCTTGATTGGCGCCGGGAATGAAATCGTAGAATCAATTAAAGGTATTGATTTGACGTGACTCAACAGTCAACTGAACATTCGCCAGTGCAATGGATAATAAGGAAGGACTTCCAGGTGCTGAACGAGTGCCAGATCAAGGACACAGTTCCAATTCACAAAGGGTT
>CM036941.2:13759645-13800078 GCA_020352615.2 Yoshiicerus persimilis
TCACAAAGGGTTTCAAGTCCAAGCAACCAATGTTTAGGAAATACTGAAAATAGGATGCATCCACGAGGACCGCCACCGCCACCGCCTTCGGTATTTGGTTTTCGAACTGGATGGATGCCGTAAGTTACTTTTTGTTGTTCGCCTACTATTTATTTCTGATAATAGGAAAGAACAATTTTATGTTTTAATTTTTAATTTTTGTTCTTCCTGTTTCTCCAGACCGAATCGAGAACGCTTTGATTTTGGATCATTCGGTCATAGTGGATCGCACAATAATATGCCTCCTATGAGGCGAAGTTTCTTCAGAGGGCCTCAAGAAGGTGGACCTGAATTTATTCGTGAAAAATTTCCTGATTGTAGAAGCATACAACCCGGTGGACCATCATGGCAAACTGGCAGTTCAAATCTTCTACAAATAGTTGGTTCATTATTTTTGTTTTGAATAATAACTTCTAGTTTAGCAAAGACATTACAATAAGGTTTAATCTTATTAGGATAAAAGACCTGGACCTAACAGGATGCCTGTACCGCCGCTAAATAGAAAATCTGCTGAGGAACTATGGGTGGAGGCAAAAACGGGCGACGGAAAATCTTACTTTTACAGTGTTGATACAAGAGCAACTTCTTGGGTGGAACCAAAGGGACCTAACATATGCATTATGTTTTGTCAAGACCAAGTACGTCTTCCAAAATTAAGTACTGTCTCATCAAATTGAAATGAATTATTTAATACTAATACTTTTACAAAGGTGGGTTACAACGGAGGAAGTCCTGGAAACCCCAACCAAGATATTTGTAAAAGCTCCGACCCTCCAGATGCAAATAATTCTGAATGCCGTCTTACAAAGCTAAAGATGTACCAACCCTCTCGTGGCACTTCGCCTTATTGTTCACCGAACTCACCGATAATTCGATCTCCTGGATACCAAGGTCACAACCAAAACCAATCAAACGGTGCGCCTAATATGTCCCACGGGGACTTCCAAAAACATCCCGGATTTAACTACAGACTAAGTCCTGGCCAAATACCGAGTATGTTTTTATTTCACTTTCACTCTTCGAATATAAATATGTTATATATTCACATAAGCAATAATTTTTATACGTTTTGAAATGTATAACAGGGCCTGGACAAATAAGTGCATCTGGTTCTCCTGTAAGATTTCCGTGCCCAACTGGCGTTCCAGGTTAAATATAATTTATTGAAATATTTGTAGTGTAAAAGTAAAAAAAAACATTATCAATACTCAGTATGTATAAAATTGACAACATTTAAAAATGTATTTCAGAAGTTCAGATGTCGATTCAAAAGCGTAATTCTCCGATTAATAACGCTTCTCCCGTTCGGCAACCTGGAAAATTCAGTGTCCGACCTCCTGGTCCAGGTTCACATTCTGGAGATAATTATGGAAATCTGAATCCAAACGTTAGAAAATTGGAACCAGGATCGCCTTTGCCACAACCGAACCAGCACCACAGATTTCCCCCTACTTATAGTAATCTCGCCGGCGATCCTTCATTCGGAAGACCATCTATTCCTGCATTTCACCCCAGCTCTCTAATGTTTCCGCCACCACCACCACCATGGAACTTGGGTAATGGTCCAATAGGAGTTCCACCGCCTAGCATAAATACCACAGACGTCTCACAAATAGATCCCAAACTTTTGTCAAAAGCGTATGAGTGGTCTGAACACGTGGCTCCAAATGGATTGCACTATTTCTTCAATAAAATTACATTTGCTTCCGTTTGGGAAAAACCCCAATGTCTCATAGATTTCGAAGGTATTTAGTATTCATATCTCGCTTTACCAAATTACGATACAAATAGCCATATTTATGACAACATTGTTGAATTGGTTCTATTTTTTATGTTAGCTGCTAAAGGAATTATGCTACAGCGTAACGATGTGCCTCAAATGTCAGATTCTAAACAACAATTAGGGACTGGAGAAAATAAACCGAAAGAGAAAAAAGACTTTAGTACTTCCCTGAAGGTAATAAAAATTATTTGGCAACAAAAACACAATTACGTACCGTTTAAATTATTAAAAGTTAATTGGAAAAGGAGATACAGGATCTTTACGCATTTTATAGCCAATAAAGTTGATTTGTTTTGTTTTTAAGGAGAAAAGGAAATCTGGTGGAAGTGGGAACAAAAGTAAAGCAATATCGTCAACACCTGTTCAAGGGTCACCGTGGTGTGTTGTGTGGACAACTGATAGGCGTGTCTTCTTTTATAAGGCGGCAACCAAAGAATCAGTGTGGGAAAGACCTGCTGCCCTAATTGGGCGGAGTGATGTGGATGATTTGGTGAAAGCTCCCCAGAAACCAAAATCCCCATCAAAAACGGTTAAAAAGGCTGAGGCAACTAGTACAACAAGTTCTGCATCCGAAACGCAAAAAAGTTCTCCCGATCAAGCGAAAACGTCAACGTCAATATTTGAAGCGCATGATTCAGAAAATAATAGTGATTCCGAACCTCCAGCCAAGAAATTCAAAAAGGTTTCAAAATCCAAGGAAATAAAAGGTGTGACCTATTTTACTTCATTGGCATTGGGTACAAGTTATATGCACCACCAAACAATTGAATTTTCCACCAGTTTTTACATAAATCGTGATACAACGCTTAAATAATTGAATTTACCAATGATTTATGGCTTTCTGCAACCATTATATCTGGTAGTTATATTTAACTGTTGAAAAAGGAATAAAATATCTGGTAATTTCAATTAAAAATAGGAGAAAAATTAGTTTTTCGGGCATTGGCCCGATTTATGAGGTAAGATCTTGTAAAGGTGGTCAATTTAACCAATTCATATAAAGCTGACAGATTCACGATTTTCTTAGATTGTAAATTCCTTTGTTTGGTCGGTACTTAAATGACACCCATGTCCATTTACCTTTTAACTGTTTTAACTTGCCTTTCTCGAAATGGGAGCCTAAAATAATGGTTTCCCATCCAAGTAGGTTAAAAAATTAAAAATTAAGTTCCATGAAGCATTAATAAACATTTGTATTCGCAGTTATTATAAAATCGAAGAATACTGTTATTAAAATGTCTGAAAGAAAAGAGACTGCTGTTGAAGCCGTGAAACAAGAAGCGAATGATTTTAAGGACACTGTCGTCAGTCCCAAATCTTTGATTGAAGAGGAGCAGCTAAGGATTGAAACAAAAGATGCGATTAAGGATGCAAATGCCTTGGAAGTTGAGGTTAAGGCAGCCCGGGAGAGGGCCAGGATCCCCATTGAAACTCGCCTGAAGCAATACCGAGAAATGCTTGTGGAGAAACAAGTGTCGGCCTTTTCAACCTGGGAACAGGAACTCCATAAAATTGTTTTTGATCCCCGCTACCTGCTTTTAGCGTCGAAGGAACGGAAAAGTGCTTTTGATAGTTACATTAAAGAAAGGGCAGAGGAGGAGCGACGCGAAAAAGCTTTGGTCACCAAACTCACCAAACAAAAGTTTATGGAATTTCTAAATGAAGTCGGCGTAGACGCAAGGTACATTTTAAATCTAAATCCGTATTACTTTAATTTTTCAGCAACAAAAATCGACCTTAAGGCAAATATTCAATGAAATTTAAACAATGGATAATTTTTAATTAATCATTGAAAATTTAATATTGTGGGAAAGTTCTTTTGTGAATGTGAAAATTACAAAATTAATCTTTCCCACAAACAATTTGCCGTACTTTTTAATTATCAACTGCATTGTGACTAAAACAGAAAGAAATATAAATGCAATTATGATTTGCAACTTGAAAGCTAGAAACATACTTTCCTAATTTCTTCAGTTTTATAGACTTTATACTCCAAATTGATAGTTTAAGCAAATGAAAGAGAGTGGATTGATGAAACGAGGAACACTTAAATAGGATGGGTATAACATGGCCTTAAATATTTAACTTGAATTGATATATTTCAAAATTTTGTAGAATGACGTTCAATGAATTTCATCAAAGACATGGCCGTAAAGAAATATGTACAATGGTGGAGAAGTTAAGGGATAGAGAAGCTTACTTCACAGAGTATGTTTCAAGTTTGATACGCAAAGCTAAAGAAGAAAGAGCAGCCAAAAGAATGAAGGTAGAGAAATAATTATTTAAATTACCAATTTCATTCATTCTGTATGTCTATAATTAGGAGTTATCTAAATAATGCTTATTTTTCTCATATTAGGCTACAGAGGACTTTTTGAAGGTTTTGAAGAAAGAAGTGACGGATTATCACATGAAGTGGTATGATATTAAAAAGATATTTGACGGAGACAGTAAATATGACGTTATGGATCCTGACCAGCAGAAGGAATTATTCAAAACTCACCAGAGACAATTGAAAACAGAAATTAAAGCTGAACAGAAGAAAAAGAAAAGGGAAGCTAAGGAAACTCAGCGACAAGAAATCAAAAAGATGAAATTAGAAATGGCAAAACAGGAAGAAGTGATTTCGTGTGAAGAATCTGCAATTTCTAAGCCTGTTAAATTAGAAAATATTAAGAACATGAAATCCCTGATGGATCCTGAGAGAACCGAAAAAGTTTCCAATGAAAATATAGAAACTGTTGATAAAAAAGCTGAAAATGCAACTGAAAAATTAGTGAAAACTAAGGAAGAAGGCAAATCGACTGATAAAGAAGAACCTGATCGCAATTTGGATAAATTGGAAGAAGTTTCGGTAACTCTTTAATATTTCTAACGTATTATTCGCTTAAATATAAGTACAAATACCAATTTGATTTGTAATTGTGATTTCATAACGTATTGATTTAACAACTCAATTGTTAATAATAGGAAGAGGAGGACGGCTGCATAACTTACGATAGTGATGAAGAATTTCGTTTGGAGAGGGAGCAGAGACAAATGACAAGTATGAGGGAAAGAGAGAAGAAAGTTAAGGAGACTCTTGCCGAAAACCTCAAAGGTCTAGATAGGGAACGGGAGTTTCACCGTCATGAAACTGCTGTTCACGAATTTCAAGCTCTCCTAGCTGATTATGTAAAAAATGCAGAAACCAGTTGGGAAAGTTCTAAGAAAAGTATGAAGAAGGATCACCGGTGGAATGCTGTTAGCAAACTTGACCGAGAAGAAATGAAAGATTTATTTTTTAGACACCTTGGCAAGATATTCCGTAATCTAAAGCAGCGCTTTCGGTAATTGCATTTCAAAGCCTCTAAAATGTTTTATTCATTTTTAGCCGTAAGGCACTTTTAACATTTGGAATAGAAATCTAATACTACAACATAAAAATATGTTCTTAAATGGAAAATAATAAGTTTTTAATGTAATATTGATTTATCTGATGATTTTAGCGATCTATTGCACGAACATCGAGTAAATCCCATGTCAAATTGGTCAGATGTCAAGAAGAAGATAAAAAGTGACCCTAGGTATCTAAAGTTTTCTTCCTCTGAGCGGGTGAGTTGCACTTAAATTGAATATTGTTAATTGTATAAATAAAGTTCAGTTTGGTAATGAATACTTTTATAATAATACATATTCTAATAGGAATGCGAAAACGAATTCGAGCGGTACCTTAAGGATATGAGTTCTGCTGCTGTGAACGACTTTATAGAACTACTCAGAGTAAGATGCTATAAAAATTATATGAATTTCACAGTAAATATACTTAAATGAAATGACTTGTCTACATTTTTTGTTATCTTTAGGAAACACGGATGCTAACATTTAGAACGAGACAGAAAATCCGTGAAAATTCGCTAATATTGAAAAACATTGAGTATTTACTGTCAAAAGACAAACGTTATCTACAACTAGACACAATGTCTGGAAGGAGAAGTAGACTTCTCCTTGAATATTTGGATGATTTGGAACACAGGGGACCACCACCTCCGCCTACAGCTTCATATCCAAGAAGGTCAGCTGAATTTCTTTGTTATATCTATTTTTCGATTATTTTATTCAAATGCAAGGCAAACTAATATGAAATATGTTGTAATTGTCATTTTATTTCTGAATTTAATTATTAAAAATGTAACCAACTACTTTTAAAAGTAAAACTGCTTTTTATTTTAGATGGAGACATGGACGTGACTAGTAGAGCATTTGTCGTAAAAAGTTTTCAATGATGTTTTTGTGCATTATTCTATTTTGGTAAGTAATTTAATGTTGGATGACATTTCTGGCGTTTGGTATTTCTGGGAACTTTTTGTATTTCATGATATTTTTGTAAGTTATGCTGTGCATTTTTAATAGAATGTAATGTAAAGCAGTTAGTTCTTTAGAATAAACATTTAAGCAGAATATTGACCTCGAGAGTTACTATTTATTATTACTAGTAAACCGTACTTTCATTTTTCAACATCGTAAATTGTAACTTTCAGTAAAGCTAATGGCTAATCATCAAATTCAACAATGGGGTTCATAGTGCATCAAAAGCATTCGCAAGGGTCTTCAAGAGTTCCATCCCAGTCACCATTGAATTTAATCTCGTTCAATAGTTTTCTCTTATTTATAATTTTCGGTTGTGGTTTTTGCCTTGCATTATTTGTACTTTTCATCTTTATCGCTGATGAACTGGAAAATAATTTCGAATTTCCGTAAAAGTAATTTTGCACCAATTCCTCTCTCTTTAAAGATTCAGGAGACAATTTGAAATATTTCAGTACATTGCTTTGTAAATCTTGGGGATGTGCGTCATAAGTAATTGTGTACCTAGAGTTGTCGAATCCTGTTTCAATGACACTGTAAACCGAGATAAGGGACTTTACGATAACAATTTCACTGTTCACAAGGAATTTTAACCCAAGGCAATAATGCTGAGGCAAGACATTCAGTTTAAATTGCAGACTCAGTTGACGTTCTAAATTAATCCTCTCTTTCCCGTTGTGCACACTAAATTTTACAAGGTAAGGAAAAGTATAACGTTTTTCCATATCGTTGACCAATCCACTTTTCTTACTGAAGGGAACGATAATTACTTTCCTGTGGTCAATGCCAGGATAGAATTGCAAATTTCTATTCTGCTTGCTTGGAAAATCAGAAGAATAGCGAAATGGTTTCTCATTCTCCTCAGCACTTATTTCTACTTCCTTTGGATTATTTTCTTCACATTGTATTTTCTTTCCACAAGTATTTCCACTTATTACAGCCAAATCCCCATCATTTGGAAAGATATAGTTTATATTTTGTAAAATTTGTTCCAAAAAATCCTTCTTCGACTCAAATTTGAAAGTTTGGTTCTTTGTCTCCATTTGTTCCTTAATAGAGTAGCAGTAATGATACACTTCCCTTGTTTGTGACACTCCGACTGTATTGTTCCAGTTAAAATCAAAAGCAGCAACACTGATCTTGGACTGATTTTCCAGGCAAATCAAGTCTTCCTGTTTTCTACTTTCATCGCAAAGATTATATCGCATTGGAAAAGAGCGGTTCCATGGATTGCAAATAATTTTATGTCCATGAAAACGGCCCAATGGTCTTTTAGGTGATCTCAAGTTTTCCAAAAATTGTGCATGCTGTAAAATTTGATTCAAACTTCTTTTTCCTTTCTTCGAAGTCGACCGGTGTGATCCAACCTTAATACTTGGAGCAATTTTGTAATCTACACCAATAAAAATTTCTAGATCTTCCACATAAGCCATACTTAATGGAAGTTTTGTTGAAAAATAGAAATATTTGTTAAATTTATTTACAAAAATCCATATGGTGAGGACAGATACACCTTTCGTGAGACAAATAAATGAATAAATGTAAGTAAGAATGTGCAACTTTTTTTTATACAAGTGCTAATCTGATATATGAAGTCATACATAATGCACGTAGACTCACTATTGATTAAACTCTTCTGTATAACAATATCGTACCTGCTATCTTATGTACGTGTAGAATGCAACACAACAAAAGATAAACACTGCAATCGAGTTGTTTTCTCTATATAGCTTGTTGAATTACTGTTGTACAGTTATTAGAAAAGTTATATATAGATAATATTGTACAGAGGGACGAGGGACTTATGTGAGGATGAGTCATGAATGAATGAGAGTAAATGAAAATACGAATAGAAAACGTTTGTAGCACGAGAGAGATATGACATTACGTAATACATTGCATAGTATATGTAAAGAGGATTATCTATACTCTTTTTATTCAGGTTAGGTTCAGGTGAGCTATACTAGATCTAGAGTTTTGTGTAGCGAACCGTTTACACGAAATTTGCATTCGTTACCGAAATCGCCGAAATGTGTGCTTAATGTGAATTTAATAATTGACCCTGAAAACTACTATAATATAGGTAATTGTTGTAAAATGCAATAAAACAGTTTTCTGCTTGAATAATTTAAATCCGGGAATTTTCCATTTGATACTTTTATTTTCATTATCATCTCCTAGTATTAGTACAGAATTCTCATTGAAAGATATTTTATTTATTAATCATCAAACCAATCAAAACCAAGCAATACTTTTCTAATTTAAGATTTACAAAAGTTATGCATGAAACGAAACGAGACACAGAGTTAAAACAAAACTCAGTAAATGATCTGTCAAACTCTGCTTAATGCTAAGGGCATATAATAATCGACACAGGCTTATTGCAGTGTGGAAAACAATTCCGAATTGAGTAAAGAAACACAAAAGTCGATGGTAACGAAAATTTGACTTTTGGATAATTCCTTTTTCGTCGTTCCAAGTGTAATTTGTAAAAAGAAACAAAGCAGAGGCTTTTGTAACCAGTGCGAAACATTTCAAGAACTTGTTCGATATCATTCTGGTAAAACTATCGAATGACGAATGGAAGTAATATTTTCTAATATCCAGTATATTTTTCAAGAGCCACGTATGTTTCTTGATATCATAGCATATAGCAGTATTATTAACCATGTAGGTATGTAGGTAAACAAATATTTTCGGGTTACCACACATTAAATAGATAAAGAATAGAGATACAATATTTCAAAATAAACTTGTGTCGTAGTCAAATTATATACAAAACCGTAGTGGACTTTAGATAAAATATAGCGCTTAGAGCTACGTCTATAATTTTTCGTGGCCAAAACTGAATTAACCATTTAACTTGTAAGGAATTTTCCAATCGAATTACAATTATTGTTGTTCAACCATGAATTTACTTCTGAGTATCTAAATAGCATAAAAATTAAAATCTCGAAAAATTTTCGGTACTTTAATTAATACAACCTTTACAAATACAAAACTATAAGAGTATTAAATCAAACCTCTGCCCACTTTTCCTACAAAAATAAGGGATAATAGGATAAGCAAAAATAATACACATATAACAATTTTCCTCATGGAAAATTGCCCTAATTGACATTTTCCATTTGTAGTGATAAGATAATATTTGGAGATGGAAAAGCAGTATGCATGGATATATAAATCTAAATTCAGATTAATACCAAATTTACCCTTATTAAATAAATATGAAAAACGAGTGTACAGTGTACACTAGCATAAGGTAAAGAGACTTAAATTTCAGTTCTTGGCGAGTTTACCACTCCCTAAAAATATAAAAGACTAATAATTTTTGCAAGACCCGATGAAGAGCTTTCAGTACGCAAATCATAAGTTTAGTTCCGGTTACAAAAAGAGGAACCTGAATATTGAAAAATAATTCTGGGTTTCTGGATGAAAACTGACAGTGTCTCCATATTTTTTGTTTTACCGGATCGATTTCCATAATTGAGGAAATAGGGACGATTTTACAAATTAGTTGTCATATTAACAAACATTACCGACTATATATGACATGCAATTACACCAAATGTAACTCCTAAATTATGTCTCCATAGTGCCCATGAAATATCACGTCAAAAATCATGCGACATGTCTTAAAGATAATAAAAGACAAATTTTGGCAAAAGCGGATGAAGTGCTTAGTATTCTCACACCAGGGAGGTACTTCCTGTAGCATGTAACCTATAATTGTTATGTATTGAAATTTCTTTTAGTAAAATGAAAAATTGCCGTCCAAGTAAAATTATTGATTGTTTCTCTAAGCAAACCGTAGTGTACTTACATGAAATACTTTTGCTTCACAACATCGACTTAAAAATATTTTTTCAAATATACGAACACAATAAAAAACTCCGAACAAGGATATAACCCGTTGGCGTACTTATTAATAGAAATAGCTGTAGAATATTTCATTATTCAGTAGTGCAACTACTGTATGCGATTGGACTGTCTGTCTGTGAGTTAGTCAGTTAGTTAGTTAGTCAGTTAGTTAGTTAGTCAGTGAGATAGCGCTGTAACTCAAGAACGGTTAAACTTTTTTACAATCTGTTTCCACATTATGAAAATATAGGTTCTCCTTACGAACAAGTTCGTAAATGAGCAAAATTGGGTAACGCCTTCCCCTTAAAGGGGGAGGTTAAACTGTTCGTACTATATGTATGTACGTATGTTGTGGTGTATGTTGTTTGTATGTGTGGTATGTGCCGCTATATTGGATGTTGTGTATGTTGTGGTATGTGTCGCAGTCTTTAGTTGCACTACTGTGATATATCCGTTTTGTAACGGTTTATTTTGTATACTTTAAAAAACTTTTCCATTAATTGAATTTATTTAATACTACAGAAAATAGAAATTGAGTATGTTTTGAGAGACGAATTTTTAAATCTTGGTAGCCATTTTTCCAAAATTATGATGCGGCCTTTTGTAAAGCGAATTTTAAATATTTCAGAAGCAAATATTGAAATTTTGAGTAGCAAATATACTGAATTTTAGAGAAGGCAATATTGATATTTTGAAAAGCAAAAAACTGGCATGACAACAAAACTGTCATATCGTTACAATTTACGAAATCACTCAACACAATTAGAAATTCAAAAAATATTTTCAAACTACAAGTTTCTAATTTTATTAGTGGAACAGTTACTTTGGATTGTAAACTCAAAGCGTCTCATCCGCTCTTGGCAACATTAATCACTTTTATACTTTTCTACGTTTGGCATGGCAATAATTTGAAGAGTAGACGAATAGCGATGGGTAACATCGAGAATCAATTAACGAGTTACACTCAATTTAATTGCACATAATAGTCGTCAGGGATTAATAGCATCACATTAAAGCTGTCATATCCTTCTAATTTTCAAAATCACGGAAGTCCACACAGTGAAGCAAGAGTAAAATGAAACCAAGTTGACAGTTTACATCTATAAGCCCCAAAACTGTTTTCAATCTACAGGGATCTAATTTTATTGGAAGAACAGCTACTCTGGATTGTAAACTCAAAACGCTTCATCCGTTCTTGGCAATAATGTTAATCATTTTTATACTTTTGTACGTGAGGCTTAAGTCTTTGAAAAATGAATGTCTAAACATAATGGGTGTGTAGTTCATTCGACAAAAATTGCGAAAACCAACAATTTGTCTAACAGCAAAACATCGTTCTTCATTGGGCCATACAAATAAAATTTACTATTTACGAATGCATCAAGGGTTGAACTTAACTTGCCGTACTTTTGCTTCACAACACGAATTTAAAAATACCTGAAATTCAAATCTGTAGAAATGAGGCGCATTCAGTTCGAAATTGCAAATAATAATAATATTCCTAAGATCAAGACTCCGTTTCTCCATCACTGTTAGGACTTTACTCAGAAAAAGTGAAAACAGAAAATTTTATGTTAGTATATATGTATCCAGGCCAATAAAATTGCGATTACCATAATAAAGACAACAATAACGGGTCATACAAATAAAATTGACTGTTTATGAATGCATCACGGGTTGTAATTAACTTGCCGTACTTTTGCTTCACAACACGAATTTAAAAATATCTGAAATTCAAATCTGTAGAAATGAGGCGCATTCAGTTCGACATTGCAAATAATAATAATATTCCTAAGAGCAAGACTCCGTTTCTCCATCACTGTTAGGACTTTACTCAGAAAAAGTGATAACTGAAAACTTTATGTTAGTATATATGTATCCAGGCCAATAAAATTGCGATTATCATAATAAAGAAAACAAAAATGGGTCATACAAATAAAATTGACTGTTTATGAATGCATCACGGGTTGTACTTAACTTGCCGTACTTTTGCTTCACAACACGAATTTAAAAATATCTGAAATTCAAATCTGTAGAAATGAGGCGCATTCAGTTCGACATTGCAAATAATAATAATATTCCTAAGAGCAAGACTCCGTTTCTCCATCACTGTTAGGACTTTACTCAGAAAAAGTGATAACTGAAAACTTTATGTTAGTATATATGTATCCAGGCCAATAAAATGGCGATTATCATAATAAAGAAAACAAAAATGGGTCATACAAATAAAATTGACTGTTTATGAATGCATCACGGGTTGTACTTAACTTGCCGTACTTTTGCTTCACAACACGAATTTAAAAATATCTGAAATTCAAATCTGTAGAAATGAGGCGCATTCAGTTCGACATTGCAAATAATAATAATATTCCTAAGAGCAAGACTCCGTTTCTCCATCACTGTTAGGACTTTACTCAGAAAAAGTGATAACTGAAAACTTTATGTTAGTATATATGTATCCAGGCCAATAAAATGGCGATTATCATAATAAAGAAAACAAAAATGGGTCATACAAATAAAATTGACTGTTTATGAATGCATCACGGGTTGTACTTAACTTGCCGTACTTTTGCTTCACAACACGAATTTAAAAATATCTGAAATTCAAATCTGTAGAAATGAGGCGCATTCAGTTCGACATTGCAAATAATAATAATATTCCTAAGAGCAAGACTCCGTTTCTCCATCACTGTTAGGACTTTACTCAGAAAAAGTGATAACTGAAAACTTTATGTTAGTATATATGTATCCAGGCCAATAAAATTGCGATTATCATAATAAAGAAAACAAAAATGGGTCATACAAATAAAATTGACTGTTTATGAATGCATCACGGGTTGTACTTAACTTGCCGTACTTTTGCTTCACAACACGAATTTAAAAATATCTGAAATTCAAATCTGTAGAAATGAGGCGCATTCAGTTCGAAATTGCAAATAATAATAATATTCCTAAGAGCAAGACTCCGTTTCTCCATCACTGTTAGGACTTTACTCAGAAAAAGTGATAACTGAAAACTTTATGTTAGTATATATGTATCCAGGCCAATAAAATGGCGATTATCATAATAAAGAAAACAAAAATGGGTCATACAAATAAAATTGACTGTTTATGAATGCATCACGGGTTGTACTTAACTTGCCGTACTTTTGCTTCACAACACGAATTTAAAAATATCTGAAATTCAAATCTGTAGAAATGAGGCGCATTCAGTTCGACATTGCAAATAATAATAATATTCCTAAGAGCAAGACTCCGTTTCTCCATCACTGTTAGGACTTTACTCAGAAAAAGTGATAACTGAAAACTTTATGTTAGTATATATGTATCCAGGCCAATAAAATTGCGATTATCATAATAAAGAAAACAAAAATGGGTCATACAAATAAAATTGACTGTTTATGAATGCATCACGGGTTGTACTTAACTTGCCGTACTTTTGCTTCACAACACGAATTTAAAAATATCTGAAATTCAAATCTGTAGAAATGAGGCGCATTCAGTTCGAAATTGCAAATAATAATAATATTCCTAAGAGCAAGACTCCGTTTCTCCATCACTGTTAGGACTTTACTCAGAAAAAGTGATAACTGAAAACTTTATGTTAGTATATATGTATCCAGGCCAATAAAATTGCGATTATCATAATAAAGAAAACAAAAATGGGTCATACAAATAAAATTGACTGTTTATGAATGCATCACGGGTTGTACTTAACTTGCCGTACTTTTGCTTCACAACACGAATTTAAAAATATCTGAAATTCAAATCTGTAGAAATGAGGCGCATTCAGTTCGACATTGCAAATAATAATAATATTCCTAAGAGCAAGACTCCGTTTCTCCATCACTGTTAGGACTTTACTCAGAAAAAGTGATAACTGAAAACTTTATGTTAGTATATATGTATCCAGGCCAATAAAATGGCGATTATCATAATAAAGAAAACAAAAATGGGTCATACAAATAAAATTGACTGTTTATGAATGCATCACGGGTTGTACTTAACTTGCCGTACTTTTGCTTCACAACACGAATTTAAAAATATCTGAAATTCAAATCTGTAGAAATGAGGCGCATTCAGTTCGACATTGCAAATAATAATAATATTCCTAAGAGCAAGACTCCGTTTCTCCATCACTGTTAGGACTTTACTCAGAAAAAGTGATAACTGAAAACTTTATGTTAGGTATATATGTATCCAGGCCAATAAAATTGGCGATTATCATAATAAAGAAAACAAAAATGGGTCATACAAATAAAATTGACTGTTTATGAATGCATCACGGGTTGTACTTAACTTGCCGTACTTTTGCTTCACAACACGAATTTAAAAATATCTGAAATTCAAATCTGTAGAAATGAGGCGCATTCAGTTCGAAATTGCAAATAATAATAAAATTCCTAAGAGCAAGACTCCGTTTCTCCATCACTGTTAGGACTTTACTCAGAAAAAGTGATAACTGAAAACTTTATGTTAGTATATATGTATCCAGGCCAATAAAATGGCGATTATCATAATAAAGAAAACAAAAATGGGTCATACAAATAAAATTGACTGTTTATGAATGCATCACGGGTTGTACTTAACTTGCCGTACTTTTGCTTCACAACACGAATTTAAAAATATCTGAAATTCAAATCTGTAGAAATGAGGCGCATTCAGTTCGACATTGCAAATAATAATAATATTCCTAAGAGCAAGACTCCGTTTCTCCATCACTGTTAGGACTTTACTCAGAAAAAGTGATAACTGAAAACTTTATGTTAGTATATATGTATCCAGGCCAATAAAATTGCGATTATCATAATAAAGAAAACAAAAATGGGTCATACAAATAAAATTGACTGTTTATGAATGCATCACGGGTTGTACTTAACTTGCCGTACTTTTGCTTCACAACACGAATTTAAAAATATCTGAAATTCAAATCTGTAGAAATGAGGCGCATTCAGTTCGACATTGCAAATAATAATAATATTCCTAAGAGCAAGACTCCGTTTCTCCATCACTGTTAGGACTTTACTCAGAAAAAGTGATAACTGAAAACTTTATGTTAGTATATATGTATCCAGGCCAATAAAATTGCGATTATCATAATAAAGAAAACAAAAATGGGTCATACAAATAAAATTGACTGTTTATGAATGCATCACGGGTTGTACTTAACTTGCCGTACTTTTGCTTCACAACACGAATTTAAAAATATCTGAAATTCAAATCTGTAGAAATGAGGCGCATTCAGTTCGACATTGCAAATAATAATAATATTCCTAAGAGCAAGACTCCGTTTCTCCATCACTGTTAGGACTTTACTCAGAAAAAGTGATAACTGAAAACTTTATGTTAGTATATATGTATCCAGGCCAATAAAATGGCGATTATCATAATAAAGAAAACAAAAATGGGTCATACAAATAAAATTGACTGTTTATGAATGCATCACGGGTTGTACTTAACTTGCCGTACTTTTGCTTCACAACACGAATTTAAAAATATCTGAAATTCAAATCTGTAGAAATGAGGCGCATTCAGTTCGAAATTGCAAATAATAATAATATTCCTAAGAGCAAGACTCCGTTTCTCCATCACTGTTAGGACTTTACTCAGAAAAAGTGATAACTGAAAACTTTATGTTAGTATATATGTATCCAGGCCAATAAAATTGCGATTATCATAATAAAGAAAACAAAAATGGGTCATACAAATAAAATTGACTGTTTATGAATGCATCACGGGTTGTACTTAACTTGCCGTACTTTTGCTTCACAACACGAATTTAAAAATATCTGAAATTCAAATCTGTAGAAATGAGGCGCATTCAGTTCGACATTGCAAATAATAATAATATTCCTAAGAGCAAGACTCCGTTTCTCCATCACTGTTAGGACTTTACTCAGAAAAAGTGATAACTGAAAACTTTATGTTAGTATATATGTATCCAGGCCAATAAAATTGCGATTATCATAATAAAGAAAACAAAAATGGGTCATACAAATAAAATTGACTGTTTATGAATGCATCACGGGTTGTACTTAACTTGCCGTACTTTTGCTTCACAACACGAATTTAAAAATATCTGAAATTCAAATCTGTAGAAATGAGGCGCATTCAGTTCGACATTGCAAATAATAATAATATTCCTAAGAGCAAGACTCCGTTTCTCCATCACTGTTAGGACTTTACTCAGAAAAAGTGATAACTGAAAACTTTATGTTAGTATATATGTATCCAGGCCAATAAAATGGCGATTATCATAATAAAGAAAACAAAAATGGGTCATACAAATAAAATTGACTGTTTATGAATGCATCACGGGTTGTACTTAACTTGCCGTACTTTTGCTTCACAACACGAATTTAAAAATATCTGAAATTCAAATCTGTAGAAATGAGGCGCATTCAGTTCGAAATTGCAAATAATAATAATATTCCTAAGAGCAAGACTCCGTTTCTCCATCACTGTTAGGACTTTACTCAGAAAAAGTGATAACTGAAAACTTTATGTTAGTATATATGTATCCAGGCCAATAAAATTGCGATTATCATAATAAAGAAAACAAAAATGGGTCATACAAATAAAATTGACTGTTTATGAATGCATCACGGGTTGTACTTAACTTGCCGTACTTTTGCTTCACAACACGAATTTAAAAATATCTGAAATTCAAATCTGTAGAAATGAGGCGCATTCAGTTCGAAATTGCAAATAATAATAATATTCCTAAGAGCAAGACTCCGTTTCTCCATCACTGTTAGGACTTTACTCAGAAAAAGTGATAACTGAAAACTTTATGTTAGTATATATGTATCCAGGCCAATAAAATGGCGATTATCATAATAAAGAAAACAAAAATGGGTCATACAAATAAAATTGACTGTTTATGAATGCATCACGGGTTGTACTTAACTTGCCGTACTTTTGCTTCACAACACGAATTTAAAAATATCTGAAATTCAAATCTGTAGAAATGAGGCGCATTCAGTTCGACATTGCAAATAATAATAATATTCCTAAGAGCAAGACTCCGTTTCTCCATCACTGTTAGGACTTTACTCAGAAAAAGTGATAACTGAAAACTTTATGTTAGTATATATGTATCCAGGCCAATAAAATGGCGATTATCATAATAAAGAAAACAAAAATGGGTCATACAAATAAAATTGACTGTTTATGAATGCATCACGGGTTGTACTTAACTTGCCGTACTTTTGCTTCACAACACGAATTTAAAAATATCTGAAATTCAAATCTGTAGAAATGAGGCGCATTCAGTTCGAAATTGCAAATAATAATAATATTCCTAAGAGCAAGACTCCGTTTCTCCATCACTGTTAGGACTTTACTCAGAAAAAGTGATAACTGAAAACTTTATGTTAGTATATATGTATCCAGGCCAATAAAATTGCGATTATCATAATAAAGAAAACAAAAATGGGTCATACAAATAAAATTGACTGTTTATGAATGCATCACGGGTTGTACTTAACTTGCCGTACTTTTGCTTCACAACACGAATTTAAAAATATCTGAAATTCAAATCTGTAGAAATGAGGCGCATTCAGTTCGACATTGCAAATAATAATAATATTCCTAAGAGCAAGACTCCGTTTCTCCATCACTGTTAGGACTTTACTCAGAAAAAGTGATAACTGAAAACTTTATGTTAGTATATATGTATCCAGGCCAATAAAATGGCGATTATCATAATAAAGAAAACAAAAATGGGTCATACAAATAAAATTGACTGTTTATGAATGCATCACGGGTTGTACTTAACTTGCCGTACTTTTGCTTCACAACACGAATTTAAAAATATCTGAAATTCAAATCTGTAGAAATGAGGCGCATTCAGTTCGAAATTGCAAATAATAATAAAATTCCTAAGAGCATGACTCCGTTTCTCCATCACTGTTAGGACTTTACTCAGAAAAAGTGATAACTGAAAACTTTATGTTAGTATATATGTATCCAGGCCAATAAAATTGCGATTATCATAATAAAGAAAACAAAAATGGGTCATACAAATAAAATTGACTGTTTATGAATGCATCACGGGTTGTACTTAACTTGCCGTACTTTTGCTTCACAACACGAATTTAAAAATATCTGAAATTCAAATCTGTAGAAATGAGGCGCATTCAGTTCGACATTGCAAATAATAATAATATTCCTAAGAGCAAGACTCCGTTTCTCCATCACTGTTAGGACTTTACTCAGAAAAAGTGATAACTGAAAACTTTATGTTAGTATATATGTATCCAGGCCAATAAAATTGCGATTATCATAATAAAGAAAACAAAAATGGGTCATACAAATAAAATTGACTGTTTATGAATGCATCACGGGTTGTACTTAACTTGCCGTACTTTTGCTTCACAACACGAATTTAAAAATATCTGAAATTCAAATCTGTAGAAATGAGGCGCATTCAGTTCGACATTGCAAATAATAATAATATTCCTAAGAGCAAGACTCCGTTTCTCCATCACTGTTAGGACTTTACTCAGAAAAAGTGATAACTGAAAACTTTATGTTAGTATATATGTATCCAGGCCAATAAAATGGCGATTATCATAATAAAGAAAACAAAAATGGGTCATACAAATAAAATTGACTGTTTATGAATGCATCACGGGTTGTACTTAACTTGCCGTACTTTTGCTTCACAACACGAATTTAAAAATATCTGAAATTCAAATCTGTAGAAATGAGGCGCATTCAGTTCGACATTGCAAATAATAATAATATTCCTAAGAGCAAGACTCCGTTTCTCCATCACTGTTAGGACTTTACTCAGAAAAAGTGATAACTGAAAACTTTATGTTAGTATATATGTATCCAGGCCAATAAAATTGCGATTATCATAATAAAGAAAACAAAAATGGGTCATACAAATAAAATTGACTGTTTATGAATGCATCACGGGTTGTACTTAACTTGCCGTACTTTTGCTTCACAACACGAATTTAAAAATATCTGAAATTCAAATCTGTAGAAATGAGGCGCATTCAGTTCGACATTGCAAATAATAATAATATTCCTAAGAGCAAGACTCCGTTTCTCCATCACTGTTAGGACTTTACTCAGAAAAAGTGATAACTGAAAACTTTATGTTAGTATATATGTATCCAGGCCAATAAAATGGCGATTATCATAATAAAGAAAACAAAAATGGGTCATACAAATAAAATTGACTGTTTATGAATGCATCACGGGTTGTACTTAACTTGCCGTACTTTTGCTTCACAACACGAATTTAAAAATATCTGAAATTCAAATCTGTAGAAATGAGGCGCATTCAGTTCGAAATTGCAAATAATAATAAAATTCCTAAGAGCAAGACTCCGTTTCTCCATCACTGTTAGGACTTTACTCAGAAAAAGTGATAACTGAAAACTTTATGTTAGTATATATGTATCCAGGCCAATAAAATTGCGATTATCATAATAAAGAAAACAAAAATGGGTCATACAAATAAAATTGACTGTTTATGAATGCATCACGGGTTGTACTTAACTTGCCGTACTTTTGCTTCACAACACGAATTTAAAAATATCTGAAATTCAAATCTGTAGAAATGAGGCGCATTCAGTTCGACATTGCAAATAATAATAATATTCCTAAGAGCAAGACTCCGTTTCTCCATCACTGTTAGGACTTTACTCAGAAAAAGTGATAACTGAAAACTTTATGTTAGTATATATGTATCCAGGCCAATAAAATGGCGATTATCATAATAAAGAAAACAAAAATGGGTCATACAAATAAAATTGACTGTTTATGAATGCATCACGGGTTGTACTTAACTTGCAGTACTTTTGCTTTACAACACGAATTTAAAAATATCTGAAATTCAAATCTGTAGAAATGAGGCGCATTCAGTTCGAAATTGCAAATAATAATAAAATTCCTAAGAGCATGACTCCGTTTCTCCATCACTGTTAGGACTTTACTCAGAAAATGTGATAACTGAAAACTTTATGTTAGTATATATGTATCCAGGCCAATAAAATTGCGATTATCATAATAAAGAAAACAAAAATGGGTCATACAAATAAAATTGACTGTTTATGAATGCATCACGGGTTGTACTTAACTTGCCGTACTTTTGCTTCACAACACGAATTTAAAAATATCTGAAATTCAAATCTGTAGAAATGAGGCGCATTCAGTTCGAAATTGCAAATAATAATAAAATTCCTAAGAGCATGACTCCGTTTCTCCATCACTGTTAGGACTTTACTCAGAAAATGTGATAACTGAAAACTTTATGTTAGTATATATGTATCCAGGCCAATAAAATTGCGATTATCATAATAAAGAAAACAAAAATGGGTCATACAAATAAAATTGACTGTTTATGAATGCATCACGGGTTGTACTTAACTTGCCGTACTTTTGCTTCACAACACGAATTTAAAAATATCTGAAATTCAAATCTGTAGAAATGAGGCGCATTCAGTTCGAAATTGCAAATAATAATAAAATTCCTAAGAGCAAGACTCCGTTTCTCCATCACTGTTAGGACTTTACTCAGAAAAAGTGATAACTGAAAACTTTATGTTAGTATATATGTATCCAGGCCAATAAAATTGCGATTATCATAATAAAGAAAACAAAAATGGGTCATACAAATAAAATTGACTGTTTATGAATGCATCACGGGTTGTACTTAACTTGCCGTACTTTTGCTTCACAACACGAATTTAAAAATATCTGAAATTCAAATCTGTAGAAATGAGGCGCATTCAGTTCGACATTGCAAATAATAATAATATTCCTAAGAGCAAGACTCCGTTTCTCCATCACTGTTAGGACTTTACTCAGAAAAAGTGATAACTGAAAACTTTATGTTAGTATATATGTATCCAGGCCAATAAAATGGCGATTATCATAATAAAGAAAACAAAAATGGGTCATACAAATAAAATTGACTGTTTATGAATGCATCACGGGTTGTACTTAACTTGCCGTACTTTTGCTTCACAACACGAATTTAAAAATATCTGAAATTCAAATCTGTAGAAATGAGGCGCATTCAGTTCGACATTGCAAATAATAATAATATTCCTAAGAGCATGACTCCGTTTCTCCATCACTGTTAGGACTTTACTCAGAAAATGTGATAACTGAAAACTTTATGTTAGTATATATGTATCCAGGCCAATAAAATTGCGATTATCATAATAAAGAAAACAAAAATGGGTCATACAAATAAAATTGACTGTTTATGAATGCATCACGGGTTGTACTTAACTTGCCGTACTTTTGCTTCACAATACGAATTTAAAAATATCTGAAATTCAAATCTGTAGAAATGAGGCGCATTCAGTTCGACATTGCAAATAATAATAATATTCCTAAGAGCAAGACTCCGTTTCTCCATCACTGTTAGGACTTTACTCAGAAAAAGTGATAACTGAAAACTTTATGTTAGTATATATGTATCCAGGCCAATAAAATGGCGATTATCATAATAAAGAAAACAAAAATGGGTCATACAAATAAAATTGACTGTTTATGAATGCATCACGGGTTGTACTTAACTTGCCGTACTTTTGCTTCACAACACGAATTTAAAAATATCTGAAATTCAAATCTGTAGAAATGAGGCGCATTCAGTTCGAAATTGCAAATAATAATAAAATTCCTAAGAGCATGACTCCGTTTCTCGATCACTGTTAGGACTTTACTCAGAAAATGTGATAACTGAAAACTTTATGTTAGTATATATGTATCCAGGCCAATAAAATTGCGATTATCATAATAAAGAAAACAAAAATGGGTCATACAAATAAAATTGACTGTTTATGAATGCATCACGGGTTGTACTTAACTTGCCGTACTTTTGCTTCACAATACGAATTTAAAAATATCTGAAATTCAAATCTGTAGAAATGAGGCGCATTCAGTTCGACATTGCAAATAATAATAATATTCCTAAGAGCAAGACTCCGTTTCTCCATCACTGTTAGGACTTTACTCAGAAAAAGTGATAACTGAAAACTTTATGTTAGTATATATGTATCCAGGCCAATAAAATGGCGATTATCATAATAAAGAAAACAAAAATGGGTCATACAAATAAAATTGACTGTTTATGAATGCATCACGGGTTGTACTTAACTTGCCGTACTTTTGCTTCACAACACGAATTTAAAAATATCTGAAATTCAAATCTGTAGAAATGAGGCGCATTCAGTTCGACATTGCAAATAATAATAATATTCCTAAGAGCAAGACTCCGTTTCTCCATCACTGTTAGGACTTTACTCAGAAAAAGTGATAACTGAAAACTTTATGTTAGTATATATGTATCCAGGCCAATAAAATTGCGATTATCATAATAAAGAAAACAAAAATGGGTCATACAAATAAAATTGACTGTTTATGAATGCATCACGGGTTGTACTTAACTTGCCGTACTTTTGCTTCACAACACGAATTTAAAAATATCTGAAATTCAAATCTGTAGAAATGAGGCGCATTCAGTTCGACATTGCAAATAATAATAATATTCCTAAGAGCAAGACTCCGTTTCTCCATCACTGTTAGGACTTTACTCAGAAAAAGTGATAACTGAAAACTTTATGTTAGTATATATGTATCCAGGCCAATAAAATGGCGATTATCATAATAAAGAAAACAAAAATGGGTCATACAAATAAAATTGACTGTTTATGAATGCATCACGGGTTGTACTTAACTTGCAGTACTTTTGCTTTACAACACGAATTTAAAAATATCTGAAATTCAAATCTGTAGAAATGAGGCGCATTCAGTTCGAAATTGCAAATAATAATAAAATTCCTAAGAGCAAGACTCCGTTTCTCCATCACTGTTAGGACTTTACTCAGAAAATGTGATAACTGAAAACTTTATGTTAGTATATATGTATCCAGGCCAATAAAATTGCGATTATCATAATAAAGAAAACAAAAATGGGTCATACAAATAAAATTGACTGTTTATGAATGCATCACGGGTTGTACTTAACTTGCCGTACTTTTGCTTCACAACACGAATTTAAAAATATCTGAAATTCAAATCTGTAGAAATGAGGCGCATTCAGTTCGACATTGCAAATAATAATAATATTCCTAAGAGCAAGACTCCGTTTCTCCATCACTGTTAGGACTTTACTCAGAAAAAGTGATAACTGAAAACTTTATGTTAGTATATATGTATCCAGGCCAATAAAATGGCGATTATCATAATAAAGAAAACAAAAATGGGTCATACAAATAAAATTGACTGTTTATGAATGCATCACGGGTTGTACTTAACTTGCCGTACTTTTGCTTCACAACACGAATTTAAAAATATCTGAAATTCAAATCTGTAGAAATGAGGCGCATTCAGTTCGACATTGCAAATAATAATAATATTCCTAAGAGCAAGACTCCGTTTCTCCATCACTGTTAGGACTTTACTCAGAAAAAGTGATAACTGAAAACTTTATGTTAGTATATATGTATCCAGGCCAATAAAATGGCGATTATCATAATAAAGAAAACAAAAATGGGTCATACAAATAAAATTGACTGTTTATGAATGCATCACGGGTTGTACTTAACTTGCCGTACTTTTGCTTCACAACACGAATTTAAAAATATCTGAAATTCAAATCTGTAGAAATGAGGCGCATTCAGTTCGACATTGCAAATAATAATAATATTCCTAAGAGCATGACTCCGTTTCTCGATCACTGTTAGGACTTTACTCAGAAAATGTGATAACTGAAAACTTTATGTTAGTATATATGTATCCAGGCCAATAAAATTGCGATTATCATAATAAAGAAAACAAAAATGGGTCATACAAATAAAATTGACTGTTTATGAATGCATCACGGGTTGTACTTAACTTGCCGTACTTTTGCTTTACAACACGAATTTAAAAATATCTGAAATTCAAATCTGTAGAAATGAGGCGCATTCAGTTCGACATTGCAAATAATAATAATATTCCTAAGAGCAAGACTCCGTTTCTCCATCACTGTTAGGACTTTACTCAGAAAAAGTGATAACTGAAAACTTTATGTTAGTATATATGTATCCAGGCCAATAAAATGGCGATTATCATAATAAAGAAAACAAAAATGGGTCATACAAATAAAATTGACTGTTTATGAATGCATCACGGGTTGTACTTAACTTGCAGTACTTTTGCTTTACAACACGAATTTAAAAATATCTGAAATTCAAATCTGTAGAAATGAGGCGCATTCAGTTCGAAATTGCAAATAATAATAAAATTCCTAAGAGCATGACTCCGTTTCTCGATCACTGTTAGGACTTTACTCAGAAAATGTGATAACTGAAAACTTTATGTTAGTATATATGTATCCAGGCCAATAAAATTGCGATTATCATAATAAAGAAAACAAAAATGGGTCATACAAATAAAATTGACTGTTTATGAATGCATCACGGGTTGTACTTAACTTGCCGTACTTTTGCTTCACAATACGAATTTAAAAATATCTGAAATTCAAATCTGTAGAAATGAGGCGCATTCAGTTCGACATTGCAAATAATAATAATATTCCTAAGAGCAAGACTCCGTTTCTCCATCACTGTTAGGACTTTACTCAGAAAAAGTGATAACTGAAAACTTTATGTTAGTATATATGTATCCAGGCCAATAAAATGGCGATTATCATAATAAAGAAAACAAAAATGGGTCATACAAATAAAATTGACTGTTTATGAATGCATCACGGGTTGTACTTAACTTGCCGTACTTTTGCTTCACAACACGAATTTAAAAATATCTGAAATTCAAATCTGTAGAAATGAGGCGCATTCAGTTCGACATTGCAAATAATAATAATATTCCTAAGAGCATGACTCCGTTTCTCGATCACTGTTAGGACTTTACTCAGAAAATGTGATAACTGAAAACTTTATGTTAGTATATATGTATCCAGGCCAATAAAATTGCGATTATCATAATGAAGAAAACAAAAATGGGTCATACAAATAAAATTGACTGTTTATGAATGCATCACGGGTTGTACTTAACTTGCCGTACTTTTGCTTCACAATACGAATTTAAAAATATCTGAAATTCAAATCTGTAGAAATGAGGCGCATTCAGTTCGAAATTGCAAATAATAATAAAATTCCTAAGAGCAAGACTCCGTTTCTCCATCACTGTTAGGACTTTACTCAGAAAAAGTGATAACTGAAAACTTTATGTTAGTATATATGTATCCAGGCCAATAAAATTGCGATTATCATAATAAAGAAAACAAAAATGGGTCATACAAATAAAATTGACTGTTTATGAATGCATCACGGGTTGTACTTAACTTGCCGTACTTTTGCTTCACACCACGAATTTAAAAATATCTGAAATTCAAATCTGTAGAAATGAGGCGCATTCAGTTCGACATTGCAAATAATAATAATATTCCTAAGAGCAAGACTCCGTTTCTCCATCACTGTTAGGACTTTACTCAGAAAAAGTGATAACTGAAAACTTTATGTTAGTATATATGTATCCAGGCCAATAAAATGGCGATTATCATAATAAAGAAAACAAAAATGGGTCATACAAATAAAATTGACTGTTTATGAATGCATCACGGGTTGTACTTAACTTGCCGTACTTTTGCTTCACAACACGAATTTAAAAATATCTGAAATTCAAATCTGTAGAAATGAGGCGCATTCAGTTCGAAATTGCAAATAATAATAAAATTCCTAAGAGCAAGACTCCGTTTCTCCATCACTGTTAGGACTTTACTCAGAAAATGTGATAACTGAAAACTTTATGTTAGTATATATGTATCCAGGCCAATAAAATTGCGATTATCATAATAAAGAAAACAAAAATGGGTCATACAAATAAAATTGACTGTTTATGAATGCATCACGGGTTGTACTTAACTTGCCGTACTTTTGCTTCACAACACGAATTTAAAAATATCTGAAATTCAAATCTGTAGAAATGAGGCGCATTCAGTTCGACATTGCAAATAATAATAATATTCCTAAGAGCAAGACTCCGTTTCTCCATCACTGTTAGGACTTTACTCAGAAAAAGTGATAACTGAAAACTTTATGTTAGTATATATGTATCCAGGCCAATAAAATGGCGATTATCATAATAAAGAAAACAAAAATGGGTCATACAAATAAAATTGACTGTTTATGAATGCATCACGGGTTGTACTTAACTTGCCGTACTTTTGCTTCACAACACGAATTTAAAAATATCTGAAATTCAAATCTGTAGAAATGAGGCGCATTCAGTTCGAAATTGCAAATAATAATAAAATTCCTAAGAGCAAGACTCCGTTTCTCCATCACTGTTAGGACTTTACTCAGAAAAAGTGATAACTGAAAACTTTATGTTAGTATATATGTATCCAGGCCAATAAAATTGCGATTATCATAATAAAGAAAACAAAAATGGGTCATACAAATAAAATTGACTGTTTATGAATGCATCACGGGTTGTACTTAACTTGCCGTACTTTTGCTTCACACCACGAATTTAAAAATATCTGAAATTCAAATCTGTAGAAATGAGGCGCATTCAGTTCGACATTGCAAATAATAATAATATTCCTAAGAGCAAGACTCCGTTTCTCCATCACTGTTAGGACTTTACTCAGAAAAAGTGATAACTGAAAACTTTATGTTAGTATATATGTATCCAGGCCAATAAAATGGCGATTAGCATAATAAAGAAAACAAAAATGGGTCATACAAATAAAATTGACTGTTTATGAATGCATCACGGGTTGTACTTAACTTGCAGTACTTTTGCTTTACAACACGAATTTAAAAATATCTGAAATTCAAATCTGTAGAAATGAGGCGCATTCAGTTCGACATTGCAAATAATAATAATATTCCTAAGAGCAAGACTCCGTTTCTCCATCACTGTTAGGACTTTACTCAGAAAATGTGATAACTGAAAACTTTATGTTAGTATATGTGTATCCAGGCCAATAAAATTGCGATTATCATAATAAAGAAAACAAAAATGGGTCATACAAATAAAATTGACTGTTTATGAATGCATCACGGGTTGTACTTAACTTGCCGTACTTTTGCTTCACAATACGAATTTAAAAATATCTGAAATTCAAATCTGTAGAAATGAGGCGCATTCAGTTCGAAATTGCAAATAATAATAAAATTCCTAAGAGCAAGACTCCGTTTCTCCATCACTGTTAGGACTTTACTCAGAAAAAGTGATAACTGAAAACTTTATGTTAGTATATATGTATCCAGGCCAATAAAATTGCGATTATCATAATAAAGAAAACAAAAATGGGTCATACAAATAAAATTGACTGTTTATGAATGCATCACGGGTTGTACTTAACTTGCCGTACTTTTGCTTCACACCACGAATTTAAAAATATCTGAAATTCAAATCTGTAGAAATGAGGCGCATTCAGTTCGACATTGCAAATAATAATAATATTCCTAAGAGCAAGACTCCGTTTCTCCATCACTGTTAGGACTTTACTCAGAAAAAGTGATAACTGAAAACTTTATGTTAGTATATATGTATCCAGGCCAATAAAATGGCGATTATCATAATAAAGAAAACAAAAATGGGTCATACAAATAAAATTGACTGTTTATGAATGCATCACGGGTCGTACTTAACTTGCAGTACTTTTGCTTCACATCACGAATTTAAAAATATCTGAAATTCAAACCTGTAGAAATTAAGGGCATTCAGTTCGAAATTGCATAAACTAATAAGCGAATTGTATGTATACTTATATTGTATGTAAGCCTACTTTATACTTGCCCTGTATCTATTCCCATGGTATCATATTAATTTCAATGTCAATGTGTATTTCATGGCAACACTTTAGTAGCCCTAAAAATACAAGCTTTTTGACATAAAGGTAACAAAAACTGACTATAATAAGTTTTGCAATGTATCCTAAAATCTATTAACCATGTAGAATTTCTTTTTCATTTTGATTTTTAAATCATTGTTAAATTATAAATTGAATTCATCGTTTGAAAAATTCATGAATATCACAAAGACTTTTGTTTCTGGCACAAAAAGGACGAAAAAAATTCCCAATGCACAACATACAGCAAAGAAACCATAACACATTTCTTCGCCAACGCCTTCTCGAAAATTTTCGAAGCATTTAGTAACTATAAAAGCTGAAGACCAATTTACAGTTGTCACCATTGCTGTTGCAAACCCTAAAAAACCAGGAAAATAATAAATAAAAAATTTTTTGTCAAATTTCATTCTACTTTTAATAGTAAAAATTGAAAATTATAATAAAAATGTTTACACGAAAAGAAAGTATTAAAAATAAAATAAAATTCCTTCTTACCTAAAACTGCATTAGGAACAATGTCTCTCATAAGAAGAAAAGAAATAGTGCCGATTCCAACTGAGAATCCAACGCAGAATAAAATGCTACTGATTGCAGGGATCCAACCGAAGGTGAGCGAAACATTTGGAGATGCATTAATCAAATAGAAGTAAACTCCAAGAGCCACAAGTGAGATATGCATAATGACAAAGGAGGTAACAAGAAGAATTTTCCTTCCGAATGTATTTACAGTGTAGAAGCAGGAATCGCTATGAGAACTTGAAAAATCCCGATAACTACAGTTTCTAAATTATTCTATATTCTCCTCCTTTCTTTAAGATTTCCACGCAGTAAAATGTCAATGCATTAATCTAGAACAGAATTATTAAAACAATTGCAATTAACTACAATTATTAAATTGCAGAATTTCAAGAATGCTATTCATGTTTTGGTATTATTGTCACTTTGGTTTTAATGTCATAACAAAGTTTCACACAATGATGCAATTTTTTGTTGTTTGAGGTCTAAATATATGTAAATACAGGGCATTTGCATGTAAATGAAGATGAAGCACGAAACACGGTACGAAGGTGACTGGGCTTCTTCGCGTGACTGTTGTGTTGTATATTCCTCTGCATCTAATAATTCATTACACAAATATATCGTTAGCGATTACGCCTTTATCATACATTTTAAAGCATTTCACGGGTGGCCTATCACAATTTTTGCGATAAATACAAAGAAACTATCGTGATATTCGTAAACGAATGACGGTTTTGAAATCCATACTTATTTTTTCCAAAAAAAAAATTTTTAAGATAGATTTGCCATTTTTTATGATTTCAATGACTTTTAAATAGGTGTCCTAGATTTCTTTCATGATTTTTGAAACTATATGTGTGAAAGATTCTGCATGAAACTTTCTTAATTATACTGCAAAAAACGTTGCAGAAGATAAAAAGGTTACAAAATAAGATATTTAAGGTACTTTAGTATTTAAAATTAAAATTAAGGTACTAAGTTTGAATCGTTTGAATTAAAATACATCCATACATTTTCTAATTCTTCTTTAGTAGACCTCCTCCAGCCACTTTCAGTGGATTTGACTAAATTTCCTCTAAGCCAACACAAAGATTCCTTGGCTTCTTCTGTTTGCCCCATAGCCATATAATACCAAGGGACTCTGGAATGAGTGTTATCACAAAAATCCATAAATCAAAGGAACGGCAGAACAGATTAATGCGAGTTGAGATGAGGAAACAAATTGTCCTAGTGAGTAGTTACATAGAACAGTGTTATAATTAAACGTAACATTTCTTATTAGCTATTGAAAAATTATAAAGTTTTTAAAGTAGGTAATTATACACGCGTCAGAATACTGAGAATACATTGTGACCATAATAGTAATTAACGCCGCGTACTAATGATGAAAACTAGTTTTATTTCTCATGGTCATGACTTTTTATTACCTACAGTTATTCTACAGTTACAAACGACATCAAAACACTATTACTGCTAAAAATGGAGGAAGTCCTTCATAAAAGACGTTTTCAAGTTTTGTGTATGAATTTTGAAAATATAGTTGGGAAAAGTATTTTTGAAGTGAAATGGAATAGCTTACCATAATAATTTTCCCAGAAAAAACATCATTAGAAATAAAGAGACTAAAGCACCTTTAACATTATCACTTGTAGTTTCACTAATGTAAATTGGTGCTGAAAAAGTGCAACCGCTAACACCGAATCCTATAGAGTTCAAGTTCAAATAAAACATTGTACGTTTACATTTCTTAGAAAATATAGTTTCAAAATGTTTTTAAGACACTTATGTTACTACTGAAAATACATTTTGGGCAAACCTGTCAATATTCTTCCAGTGTACATAGTTGGTAAATTTCTTGCAGTAGCAATAAGAATCCATCCGAAGAAATATGGTACTGATAATGCAAAGAGACTAGTTTTTCTGCCGAATCTTTCGACACAGCAACCTAAAAATATTTAAAATTTAGCAGATTTAATTAAGTATTTCTAAACCCGACATTTAGAAGAATAAAAATTAATTTACCTTGTTAGGGAGCGTTCATATACTACGAGGACCACTTTAGGGGGGAGTGGGGGTACCCAAAAAGTCTTCATCAAAGTCCTCACATAGGGGGGGGGGTCTCACCAAGTCTTCGTTACATTATTTTTGTGCATATCACAAAGAATTAAATTGGGAAAAAATTCACCGTTATACCCGCTGGGTAGCCGATTTGTTTTTAATTCCTCCATTTCAAATATTAAATTATCAAATTCTTCCTTGATTTTTCTTTTCAATCTTTTACAGCAGTATGTTTTTGTGCTATTTTCATTTTGCAGAGGAGATGGTTTTTGAGTTTGCGGGGAAGAAGTTTCGCTTTTTAGAAATACATTTTCTCTTCTAAGCTCCAATTCAATTAAAAAAATCTCCCATGGTTAATCCTTTCTATTTCATTGTTGAAATTAATTTTTACGTATTTTTTTTAACAGTTAGCCGTCAACAATTGCTTCTACTGTTCTACTACTTGTACAATTCCACTGAATTTAATAATACTTCAAGTGCACTCTTTCGGTACGGCCGTACTTCAATTGGTTATTATTCATAGATGGCGTTTTTTCATTTTGAGGTCTTCGAGGACAGGGAGGGGGGGTCACGGGTTGTCCTCGAGTGCTCAAAGGGGGGAGTGGGGGTCAAAAATCGCCGAAAAAAGTCCTCGTAGTATATGAACGCTCCCTTATAGGGCCTGCCGAAAGGGTTCCAATCTAAATTAAATGCAAATTTCAAAACAAGGATACAATTTTTAATAGGTATCATTAATTTTTAGACTTACAGTCATAAAAGAACCAATCCATGATTTACTATCGTTACTTAATGTTCCGACTTGATGAGTTTCCTGCAAACTTGGCAAAGCCTCTGCAGAAAAACTTAAAACATTTCCCAAGCCAAATCCGCTTATGGTTACTTAAACAAAAAATAATGTAAATAAACATACATAAATATTAATTTAAATAATAAAGAATTGCTATTGTAATATTGAAAAATGGAAGTTACCAACGCTAGCAGCAATATACTGCGTCCATTGTATATCTTTGAGGAATTTGTCCAAACATTTCATAGTGCAGTGAAAAAATAACTCTGAATTTTGAAGCACAAGAGAAGATTCAATATATATCTTCAAGGAAATGTTAGTGGTGTGTTAAAAATGTGAAACACATAATGTTATTATTACTTATTTTTAAACTTTTAGTGTACTGATACAATTAATAAAATAAATAAATTGATATTTAGAACTTATTCTAAAATAGTTCTTTGCCTCGAATGCAAAGGTAAAGCATATTTACTAAGATTGAATATATATTTACAAATGCCAATTTTACTTTTCAAGACTTTCGACTTGGCTACCTTTTGGCAATTGTTCAACACTTGTATTGTAAAGTCAATTTGACTTTCTAAATGTAAATGCTCACTTTATCATTTATGCTGCTGCATCTTGTAGAGCAGTAAAACTAAGTATTGTAAGTCACACGTAACGTAAGCGTAAGTAACCTACTAATTACAAACTAAAACACTCATATCACATTACAACTTTACAACACAACCAATAACATTGTATACTTTGTGTGGGTATGAAGATATTGCAATATTTACTCATTCAGAAGCACCTAAAGCTAATTCTAAGTGTGTTTAATCAAATTATCTATGTAAATGTAAACTTTATCTCACGATTTGCAATAGTAAACGCTCAAGTGTGATAATTTCCTTCTTTTTCAGCCGCTCTTAGCAGATTTATTTATATACAAACAAAAATTATGTTACCTCCTAGCCCTGACTCATAAAAATTCCATTCATGAGTTAATTCTCATAATACAATAAGAATTATGCGAATTAATTTCAATATTTAAGATGGATCTTCGATGTACATATAATGATAGTTGGAGACTTATTACTAATACATGATAAATAATAAAATAACAAAGAATATCATGTAATCAAAACTATTATTAGTTATTCGTGTATATTTCAGTTTGAAACCTTAATAACCAACACTCAAATTCAAATTGCTGACTTAATATTTATTTATTCTATCGGGAGTTGCCCACTGTCGACTAAACATGTAAGTCGATGCAGTGTAGACATAGATGATTACTTGAATTTATAATTAAAAGAACTTTTAATGATACTTAACCGTTTCCAGAAAAGTTACTCAATTAGAATCGTAGAAGACAACAAGTACAAGACGGCTTAAAACGTAATAATCAATTCTCATCAGTAGACATCTTTTCAGCCTCAGGTACTCCACAAAGGATGGGCTCGATTGTAGAACCCTCTGGTAATTCCAATTGTCGAGGACCATATATAAGCAAATAGGCAGTATGTCAATCACCACCTGTTATGCGGGTTAGGTAATACCAAAGTGCTTATTAGTACTTCATCAATAATCAATATATGGGGATCTCAAAAAGAATCAATTTGCCATAAATGAAAATCGTCAATTTTTCACAAGCATAATTATTTTATCACAAAAATATTAATTTGCCACAACAATCGTCACTGTTCATAAAACTATTCCCCTTTCTATTTGTAATATATCTATGTCCAAAAATTCCTGGAGTAAAAAGTATTTAAAAGTAAATATAATAATGAAATTTATTTGGTAGTGCAATAATATTTGTGGAAAAATGAATATCATTGTAATGAATGACGATTTTTGTGGCAAAATGACCATTATTTTGAAAAAATAACGATTGTCGATTGTCATTTATTAAAAATCGATTATTTCGTATTAGTTTTTATGACACTTTATCACTTACCTCCAGAAAGCTTTAGAATATCTTCAGATGTAACTGCCAACACCTTATCATCATCACACATGAGCCAAACATTCGAATCTTTGTGTTTTACCCATGCCACATAATGCCCGGAAGAAGACGATCGCCCTTTATGCGTCAGAACAGCTTGCAACTGGTAAAGTCCGGAATTGTTAGAACTGACATCTAAAATAAATTAATAATACAAATTGCAAGACCTACAAACTAAAATTGATCTATGTGTGTTCATTAAATTACCATCTTGGAAATAATACGGCACTTTTACAGTGTTTTTCGGTTTTTCTTTTTCTTCTCCTTTATCTTTATTGACAAGTTTAGCTTCAGTTTCAGCGTCCTCGGCTTCTTTGAACTTTAAGCGTACAGGAGTCAGTTTATCTTGGAGTCTCTTTGTACAGAGATCAAACGCGTCGAAAACCATTGGGAATTTGACGTCTTTCAAAATCTTTGTATTGATGTTTGTCGCGTTCTTTATAGTAAAATCTAACCTAAAATGTACAAATGAAAACTTATATTACAATATGTACAATATTTTCTAATGAAAAGTATTAAAATGCTTAGAAAATCGCATTTACTTACCATTTGTATGGTTAAATAGCCTGGAAGTCTATCAATTTTAGAGGTTGTCGTATATCGAGCATCTTTTTCCAATGTGACTGAATGCTTTACAACTTTGTCAATCAGTTTTCCAGCCAATCCAGTCTGCATATATTTAACATCTGCTGTGATGAAGCAAGACAACTGCAGAAACGTCTCTCTTCCAACGGGACACTCTTCTTCCTCTGCTTCATCACATTTCCATTCCAAAGCAAGCTCCCCTCCCATATATTGCTCAATTATTGACACATATTTCGATCCTTCTTCAGCTGGCAACTTCTGCTGAATCATTCGAATCATTTCTGTCCAACATCTACGAAAAATATTTACTTTAAGTGGTAATTTTTCTTTTATTTGGTAGAATTGGCATATATCTGTCAAAAATAATAATACATCTTTCCACTTTCCTTTAATTCTGAGTCTATTCCTAATAATATACAATATTTCCATTATATATACAATATATACATTATGTACAATATCTTACTCGTTTGCATCCTGCTGAGCAAAAGTTCCATTTTCTCCACGTTCTGCAAAACGTGGAAACGCAGTGTGCAGAGCGTGTAATATCAATACGGGAGGAAGTGATAAACCGCTATCCATCGTATTATAAAGATCACGGAGCGCTGCAGTAATTGCCACCGGTGATTCTGAGGACGTTGCTCCTCCAACAAATTCTTTTAACGACTGAGTAAGCACCGGAACGGTTTTCAAGCACTGGACTGTGGCGTTCATGTAACAAGTATTTCCCAGATTAGCAAGTCCTAATGGTAGTTCCAGCTACAAATACACAAAACAAGTACTTTATTTACAAAACGAGATACTGAACCATTAAAAACCTTTTCGTTTTACAAGACATGTGCAATCTATTAGTTTTAATTGTAATTTTATTCATAATTAGTCATACAGCGGCAGCAAGTTCCGATTCATCCATATCTTCAACAAATTTCATTTGTTTCTCTGGTGGTTTTGGAATATCTTCATCAACAGTTCCCATTAAAAGAACAGTCATACTTTTCTCTATTGGAAAACCCGACCAAGTTTCATCTCCAAGAGTTTTCCCCTTTACCATCACCTAAAAAACAATGGTGAGAATTATGAATGATAACTAATGGCGCACATTAAGCAACAAATGACACTTTTAAGAACTAGTAATACTGAAAGCATTATTACTACCTTCTGTCTATGTGGTTGTACCCCAGTCAAACCAAACAGCTGGGTTTTAAAAACCTGAGGATCCTTGTCGATATTGCATTCTACTTCCTTGTACGTCTCCCGACCCCATTTTACGTTAACTGTGTATAAAAATAGCATTTATTTCGTTTATTATAGTATTTAAGTAGTTTTGGAGTGTAGGATAGGGTAATCATTGTGAATAGTCTTGGTGAATAATGTATTAAATACTTTTTTATACATGTGGATATATCTTACCTGTAAAACTTGGCATTTTGACAATACAGCTGAAGACCACCTAAAGAATTCCAGACAGTATTACCGTTGACTTAATTATGAGTAAATAATTCTAAAGAAAAGTACTGGCTTTTGCACAATACACTCTTTTAGCACGCACAAATGGATTAAAGTATTTTCGTAATTTCGTATATACTTGCTTTTTTTGGTTTTCTCTTCGGTTATCTCTTGAAAATGTGAATTTAGCAATTTTATGGCTTGCAGTGTGTACAGAAGTTCAAGAGAATGCGCCACAACAGAATGGAGAAGTTGGCTCAATATGTAGTCAATAGTCACTTTACCAGCCGGGGTTTATTTTGTGACCTAAGATGTCACAATATATATGTCATTTGCCAACTGGCCAAGGTCGCTTCATTTTACTATTGAAGTAATGCCATAATGAATTTCCAAATATGAATGAAATGTAAAAGCAGAACAAAATTATTGAGTTAAAGAGGATGAAAACAAAGAGAATGCATTTGTTGCAAGCTGCAATAATAGTTTTTGCCGAAGGACAAAATAAATACAAAGTATGTGATTTCATTTTCAAATGTTTATTTTTTACATCAGGAAACAAGAACAGGTAAATATAGTAATACTGAAAATAAAGTAATCAATTAAAAGTATAAAAACTTAGGTGAGTTCCTATTTTAGACATTAAAAATGATATTAGAGTCAAACTTAAAAGCTTAAAATTGATATCTACTCGTACAATTAAAAAAATCCTGGAACACAAAATGAAATATCTGGCTATACTTAAAATTCATTAAAACACCTGGTAAAATTCAATCAATATCCCTAGATTTTGATTTCACAGTCGAGTTAAATAGAATATTGAAAATATTCGATTACACCTATATTTTGGTAATTATTTAACAATACAATTTTTATTAAAAGTATGCAGATACATTATTAGGATCACTTCTTATACAATACGATATATGTATGACTGGACATTGCTGACTACTGACGAGATATTGATGTTCTCCAGGCCGAAGAAAAGTGGGTTTTAAAATGAAGAGTCACCTAGGGATAGAATAATCGACAAAATGAAAAATTACATCAAAATCTTTAATATGAAATACTTTGTTGACAAATAGTTTGCCGATTTGATAATATATTATCATAATTCCTAATTGTATATACCGGATGGGTTTCTTTCGTCACCTGAAGTCAAGTCCAGAGGTACTTCCGGTATGTCTGGGATAGAATTTTGGTTGGTAGTGCTTAAATTCAAACCTATTTTGTATTTATCTTCAGTGTCTTTGCCATTAGGACGATTTCCGATTGGATGACGAATTTGGGCTGGGTTACTTCCTCCAGAAAGATCTTTAGGATTATTTTCAAAGGCATTCTTCATGTTTTCGAGGGGTGGAGACTCACTTTGAAATAGAACCGAACGGTTAACAACGGCATCTCCTAGTTTCTTCATTTTGTTGTACAAAGTTGCATGAGGGATTTTAAATTTTCTTGAAGTTTTGAAGACGGTCTTTCCACATTGCACTTCTTCAATTGCAGCTAATATGTCACCATCAGAGTATTTATTTGCACACTTTAGAGTGTTAGATGAGGTGGGGAGAACTTCTGTAATAACTTTTTCGTCTAGAAGTAAACCAAGCATTCCAATTATCATTTTTACATATTGATATCTATAATACTAAGACACAAAAATGGCATTAAGATAATTTCGTAAGATAGTCTTACCTTTCTTATTATTCTGTGATTTGTTTAGAAAAGAATGGTTATCGTCATCAACATTGCCAACCTAAAAGAATAGTAAAACAGGTAAATTATAATTTACAAAGAACATACTACAAAAGTTTGTAATAGCTTAGAAAACTTTTATGATAGTACTGTATCTTCTCATTGCACTAAATGTAATATGCTTGAAACTGAAACATTTGAACACATCATGTTTGTATGCCCAATGTATCAAATACCTAGACTACAATTGACAAATAATGGAATAATTAAGTATGATGATATATTTGATGATTTGTCTAAAGAGCAATTGAAGTCTCTATATGTATTTTGGTTGAACGTAGAGACAATTAGACATGTGTAGATTTAGTTCTTCAATTTCTTAACTCTACAATGTTTGTGCATATTTGAAATTTATAATATACAAATGATGTAAAGGCCGTGGCCAAATCATTTCTGTCAATAAATAATAATAATAATAATAATAATAATACTACAAAAGTTTGAGCAAAATACGTGTTACGTGCAAAAAAATGTTTTTGTTACCCTCTTCCTATTTCTAATTTTTCCAGAATATTTGGAGCAATTTCCAGAAAGTCTTTGACGCTTCTTCGGCTATACAAGGAATTAAATTCTTTTGTTATTAATAAATTGGAATTACGACATTGTATTCCTTTTATTCCAATTACCGGAGAAAATAAAAATCGCTACGCGATTAAAACTAATATTAATAGAAAACAAAGATCTTTAATAGTAACATAAAATATCCTATGCTCACCAAAGCAGGAGTGGTTTCAGATGACTGCGTTTGCGATGCTCCTTGTGATGTTCCTTGAGCCGCTGGACAATCAGTTTTTCCAGAAAATGAATATGAAAAACTAGGAGTTTCTTTTTTCTTTAGCATTGCCGAATAATCGGAAAGAGGCATTGACATTCTTTTGAAACATTTTTTAGACATAGGAATTGGGGAGTCTGCCTTTGCAACTCCTGCGATGGTATCTTTATCTTTCCCTTCCAAAGGAATCTGGTCACAGCACTGGCTCTGGCCTTCAGTAGCAACGCTAACGCTGCTGGTATCACTTCTTGGTGACAAGAGATTCGTTGCTGTTTCCGTTGAAGGCATTGTGCTTGGCACGTTATAAGGCAAAAAAGGCTGAGGTATATTGGGGCCTGGGCTTCAGGTAACCAGTTCCAGTTCCAGTATGGATGAGGAAACCCATGATACAGTGCAGAATTGTCGATTGGAATTCCGTTTGCAAGTAGGTGGCAAAGGTAATTGTTGTCCGTGAAAGGAGAATAAATTTGAGTTGGCGCAAATGCGGAGCGTGGGTGAGCAAACTCTTGTTGACCTTGAAACTGTTGAGGTGCTTCTTGTTGGCCACCTTCTTCAGTCTCTACAAGACCTTTGACCTTCAGAGACCTTGCTGCCTTGAGAAGATTCCCCACTTGATCCAACGATACGATCACTTTTCCTTTGTACATGAACTCCAGAATGGCCTTAATCTCCGGGTAGTGAACATCTTTCAAAACGATGATCGGACTTTGATTCTGCATCCGCATTTGTGGTGTCAAGAAAAGATCGTTGAAATACGACGAGCAGGCAGCCAGGACCATCTTATGACACTTGATGAATTTATTATCGCAAACTAATACAACGTCTGCCAAATTTTCACTTAGAAAGAAATTTCCAATCGCCAAAGATAGATTTGACTGATGACTGTTCCATTTCAGACAGTATTCATTACTAGAAGTTGGAATTGCGTCCATTTCCATACTTTTCCAGTAGTACAGCTTCGCTTAAAATGTAACTAATGAATTAAACAATAAACACAGAATAAAAGCAGACACCTAGTCAAAAATAGTTACGATAAAATGTTACAAAACAACAAAAAACGAATTCGTAGTGGATGGAGATCGAGCGTTGCAAATTGCAAACACACAATTCGCAATTTGCCTCTTTTCTGTTCGACATTCTTTTGATTAAATCGTATTATTAATTTTACCCGACAGCACACATTATATAGCCGACTCAGTAAGTCTAAGTAAGCAATGCTGAGTTTGAACCACGTTTGAACTGATCTCTTAGTTACCTCATTTATTTAGCACTGTCCAGGTCATGGTCTATTTAATACTATCAGCTGGATAATTTAAATGTATATTGGGGACAGCAATAATTGGGGTTTTTACTAACATGTGACATCTTTTATTGCATATTTTTTATTTTTATCTATTGTTTGAAAAAGTATTACTTTTGGATCATCCTGGTACAGGTTTGACAGTCTCAAATTAAATTCCGAATAGAATTTCGGGGAGTATTAGTGTTTTACAGTGGTAACAACCCTATTTAACAAAATTATTATCCTCTCACTGAATTTTTGGCTTTTGAGGGCTGTTCAATTCTTGCGGTTCTGTATTTAAACCAAACTCTCTACAGCTTTGGGATGATTCAAATAAGATTTCAACTTCAAATGAGTATGAATCAAACTAACTTCTCCAATCAATGCGGAATCAAACTAGTCGACTGAACTTTCCAATGTCATTGAGATTTATTACACAGGGATCGATTTCGTTACATCATCAGCCTGTTATCGTAAATAAAAGAGAAAAACATCCAGGAAAATATTTTATATTGGAGAGAAATAGGAAAGTAATTTTTGAGTTACATATTTGGTTATGTTAACAATGGACTGTTTCGTGAGAATTACTGATGAAAGACAACCGCCGACTTACTGGCTGCCCACCAAAGAAGTACTGATAACTGAAAACGTAAAGGGTAAGCAGTAATAAAATATAAAATCTGTAGGCGCCGCTCTCTTTCTATTTATATTTTGTATTGTATCATTTTTTGGTCAATGAACAGTAAATCGCCAACAAGAGATTGTAAGATGAGAAGATAGTAGCATAACATTTGTAAATTTTTGATAATTTGATAATTTTTGTGTTATAGGTTCAGTGTTTCTTCCAAACCTTACGTAGTTGTCTTGTCCCTGTGTAGTAGAACTAAGAATTATGGTAAGTAATTTTTTACTGTTTACGATTTCCACAACCACTTACTGTTACTAGTCAAAATTAAATTACTACTTACCGGTTTACTATTGTATTATGTTTGGTATTTTTTCTATTCTATCAACTTTTTATCTAAAAAAATAGGATCCCCTGCCGGTAGAAGGGTTCGCTGGAGTAGAATTGGAGGCCATACAGCAGTTTAATGCTGCGATAGCCGGCGTAGGGCACGGACAACTTTACTTGCAGCGTGATCAGTATCGCGCTGCGTTAGCTACTGCACGAGCTACATTAGTAGTTCTGTTACGAAGGAGTACTGGTTTGTTTTACATATATCATTTTTTAAACCCCTATTAAGCAAAATTTGTACTCCAAAAATACTTAATCTCGAAAATACTACATGTACAGGGTATCGACCAATACATTTAATTATTATAATAGTTATTAATATCCATTTTCAATGGGAATACAAAAAGAACAAATTGGGCCC
>CM036941.2:13800178-13859607 GCA_020352615.2 Yoshiicerus persimilis
GTTCCCAATAGCGATTGCTATGTTTTGCTTGTCTATTTGAAGTGTACTCAAAATAGAATTATTTTTCATTTATTTCTATTAATGACTATACTGCCTTTTCTCGTTCAGTTGAGAGTTTTGCTATTTTTGATTAGTTTCATTATCTACAGTTTTTCAGTTATCTCGATTCTTCATAAATGAGTTTTAGAGTAATAGTTTGCAAATTCTTTAGAATATACAGTATATCTTACAAATATATGAACACAAAACAAGAGTATACTATATCTATCGTTTTAACTACCTATTTATTTTCATACACATATTTTCCTAATCTATATGTAAGTCAACCTTATTCCAGAAACAAAGAAAAATATCTATAATTCGTAATGTATTCGCACAGTACTCCTTCTCTATACATCAAGTACTGTTCCATAATGTATATACTTATAATGGAATACTTAATAATGTCTATTTTAATGTAATAAATAAAAATGTTTACATATATCTTCACTAAGTCCGGCAGTAATCCTAGCTATATGCCAACTGTAAAATTCCCGAAAGCGATGATATCTAAATGGATATATCCTAGACAGTTGAAATTCATAATGCCGACTTTCCTTCCAGTAAAAAGTAATTAGTATCACTAAAGTGAAATTACGATTTCTCTTCTTATTATACTAAGATCTGCTTTGCAACTTTGCAAGATTGGTGAATTAATGAAGTAATTGAAAATTCCCTCTTCCCGGAATTCTTTTCTGGGATTAGCATATTGAAATTTTGTATGTCAATTATATTAATTGAATTTAACTCAAGGTACATTCAATGCACTACAAAAAGGAATTACAAAAGAGTTTAACTATTTATTTCCCAGAAAAATGCAGAATTATAATATAATTAGTATACAAATTTCAAGAACAAAACCTTTCAATGATCTAAAAATCTGAATTCCGAAAGGAAAATAATTGCAATGCTGGAATAAAGCAGTATAATATTTTTTGTGAATTAAATTTCGAATTATATCGTTTGCATCGCAATAATAGTTAAATAAGGTAAATTGCAATACAACGAAATGGAAATGGACATTCTTAAACATTTAAAGACAACAGCATATCAATGGTGTACAATGTAACCACTTCCAAGAAAGTAAATACAGTCGATCTCTTCATGTAGAAAAAGGGTCCCATGCTGAATCTCATTGCCCGAGAACTTCTGACCATTCTTCTGATGAGTCTGTCCTCGTTTCCTTTCCAGTTTTGAATGAAATCAAGCGATTTTATGTTGACCATTGCAAGTGCTGGAATTAATATTACTTCAATGACTAGAACTAAAAGTGACATGAGTGGGAATATAATGAAGCCAGGCATGGGCATGATATTGTACATTTTGAGACATCCAAAACTGAAAAGAATATTGAGGAGACCAGCCACAAATAATATTGGTGGACCAACAGGGTAAACCAATAAATAATTGATATCCAAATTCAATAACCGTGAGGGCTGGTACCAATGCATAGCGATGAAGGGATTCTTTTTATAGAATTTTTCAGTATGGTAAAATTCTTTGGAAACTATTTTTTTGAAAGTAGTGATTCGTAACAAAAATGTTGTGTTAACAGCATAAATTATTGCAAAATAAATTATCATTAAGACAGGGAACCACAAATGCGAAACTAAAATCGCAAAAAGGGGAATAATTGCAATACGGACAATAGTGGAAGTGATATGGACTTTTTCTAACAGTTAAACTATTGGACTAAAAGGAACAGTTAACCATGCAGTCGATGCTAATGCAGAAACACCTAATGACATGTAAAATATTAGTTTTAAAACCGTGGTTAATATGTCGAATTGCTTCATACTGGGCAAGTCTAAAGGATGAACACATTTTTCTGCAAAATAGGAATTAAATACTACTATAATTGTATAATATTAAAATTTGTTACAGTTAATAATATCAAATAATAATTCTTGGTCTTACCGTGGGCATTTCTGCTGAAAAGTGATGAAGAGTTTATTGTTGCAACGAAATGATGTATTTTAAAAAACAGAACGCAATTAAAGAATTGGGATAATGAGAACAATAAAACTGTCAGGATGAAAATAATTATCTGTTCCGCTGAGAGTGATGGTGCGTATATCTGCTTCACTAATGTTAGTATTATTATAGAGTTTATGAAAACCCCAAAAATGAAAGTAATTCCACAAACAGCAAATCTAAACTTTGTGGATGTCAAATTTAATTCGTGTACTTTTGGATTCCATTCGAAAAAGGACGCATACAGAAGATCCCCGGAAACATAAAAAAACGAATTCATACCAGGAAACAAAATTTGAGAGGCCATTGCAGTTACTCTTCCCGTGAAAAGTTTAGAAGCCAGTGAACCTGGCTGGTGCAATGTACAAAGGGAATATACTGCGTTTCCACGAATACCTATGATTTGAGTATTATTTTTTTTCTACTAATGACAGTACTCAACTTACTGTTTTTTCTGATTTAGTTGAGAGTTTTCGAGTTAATTTCGATTACTTTCATTATCTACAGTTTTCAGCTATCTCGATTCTTTAAAAACGAGTTTTAGAGTAATAGCCTGCAAACTCTTTAGTGTATAAGTATATCTTGCAAATAAATGAACACAAAACATAAGTATAATATATTATCATTTTAACTATTTATTTGCATGACAATATTTTTTTAATGCATAAAGAAGTCAATCTTTTCCTGAAGAATAGAAAAATAACCATAATTCGTATTGTATTCGAGGTCGCATACTTCTCAACTTTAAGCTCATGCCATTTTATAATTGTAGTATTATTAAGTATATCAAGTATATTGAATAATTAGGTTATATTAACTATAATAGTATAACTACTGTGTATGCTGAAGTATATACTATGTTTATATAATCATAGTGTAATGGTTACATTATAATTTTAGTCAACTAGGCAAAAGTAAAACAAATACATACGCTTTCTTGATATATCAAATACCGTTCATTTCGAATATGTCTACACGTAATGGAATTTTTAATGATAGTTTTGAGAGAATAAGTAGAACTTTTTAAGGAATATCTTAACTGAACCCGGCTATGCTATTCCTTTCTACTAAATATATACAGTTCCTGAAAGCGATGGTATATAAAAGGATATTTCCTATACAGTTGAAATTAATAATACCAACGTTCCAGCATGAAATAATTTACCTATTAGGTAGGTAGTAGTATCAGTAAATTGGAATAATAATTTCACTTTTTGTTGTACAAAGAAGAGGCTTGCAACTTTCCAAGAATTCTCAATTGATGAAGTAATTGAAAATGCCCTCTTCCCAGAATTCTTTTCAGGATTAGCATATTCTATTATTTTGTATGTAATGAGTTACACATTTAATATATAATTTTGACAAACACAAAACAGACCCAAATTTTTATTTCGCAGAAAAATGTAGAATTATATTACAATGCTGCAATAAAGCAGTTTCCAATATTTTTCATGAATACATTGTAATAATTTTTCTCGACTAAATGCGCCTACCGCTCTAGAATCTATCGATATTTATTTTATGATCTTTGGCTTATTTTGCATGCTACCACTTTTGACTATGAATTCAATGAAACAACATGTATACGGACTTTAATAAATTGTCGTTTAATGGTACTTATTATTTCTTCTGCATTTATTTTCATGGAAAACTAGTAAAGCATTGCATTAAAAAATAATGGCAAATATTACATATGAGTTCAGTTAATTACAATAATTTATTGGTATATTTAAAAAGACTGATTGTACTCTAGTATACATTTTTACACATTTACAGAAATGAGCATATTAATAGTGTACAAAGTAACCACTTCCAAGTAAGTAAAGACCGTGGATCTCTTCATGTAGAAAAAGGGCCCGACTTCCATTTTCATGGCTCCAATGCTTCTCAACATTATTCTAATGAGTTTGTCCTCCGGTCTTTTCCAGCTTTGAATGAAGCTCAACGATTTTGTATTGACTTGTGCAGCAGCTGGAATGACTACTACTTGGTCGACAAGCAACATAAGCGACATGCAAGGAAACACGACGAAGCCAGGCATCGGCATGATTTTATACATTTTGATGGACCCAAAACTAAAAAATATAGTCAAGAGACCAGCTACAAACATAACGACTGGTGCCAGATAACGAACAAACAAATAATTGACGTCCCGATTCATAATTTTTGCTGCATTGTACCAATGGAGAGCAACCAATGGATTTCTTTTGAAGAATGTTTCTGTACGGCGATACTCCTTGGAGACAATTTCTTTGGCAGAGGTGATTCGTAACAAAAATGATGTGTTAAAAGAATATATCAACCCAAGATAGACCATCAACAAGACGGGATACCATAAATGGCAAATTCCAATTGCGAAAATTGGAATAAGCGCAATACGGAATATGCTTGAAGTAATATGGATTTTCTCCAGCATATAAACTAGGGGACTAAAAGGAAAAGTTAGCCATGCAGTTGCTCCAAGTACGGCAGTACTTAGTCCGAGGTAAAATATTAGCCTGAATACGGTGCATAGTGAATCGAATTCCTTCAGGCTAGACCTCTCCGATGGATGAATGCATTTATCTGTCCAAATAAAAATAAAAGTAAATTCAATCAGAAAATATTTTATTTATTATTTTATGTCGTGAATTAAATCTCAAATAATACAAGATCTGTTCTTACTGTTGCAATTTCTGCCGAAAAGTGTAAAGGAGTTTATTGTCGAAACACAGTGATGTCTTTTCGCAAAGAGAATGAAATTACAAAAAAGCGATAATGAGAACGTTAAAACAAGCAACACAAATATAACGATCTGCTGTACTGAGAGGGACGGCTTATAGATTTGTTTGACTAATGTTATTAGTGTTACCAAATTGATGACCATCGTAATGGCTGAACTGGTGCCCCAAATAGCAAGTCTAAATCTTTTGGTTGTTAAACTTATCCTTTTTGAATCAGGATTCCATTCAAAAAATGACGAGTGCAATACATCACCAAAAACGTATAAAAGAATAAATTCGTACTGGGAAACAAAATTTCAGTGGCCATCGAAAACTGTCAGAAGCCTCTTTCACTTGGTAACCTTCATTTCGTATGCAGCTGAAATTAAACTAAATCACGTATTGAACTTACAATGTGAACGGATGTGTGAGTTACCTTGCCGAAAATCAATACATTTCTAAAAATATTATTGCCCGTGGAAAAATAATAAGTTTATCAATCCTATCCCATCTCCACTATTCAAAGAGGAGCACGCAATTCTTCGCGTTCTTAATAGAAGTATAAAGCCATTTCCACTCTAAATTATTCATGAAACATTTAAATTATAAAATACCAATCACGTTCAAATTGTGTTCACCGTCTCAAAAGAGCTGCGGAGAAAACTGACTATTCTACCCAAATAGTAGTAGCCCTTACCTGACTACTATCCAATTTAATTTGGAATACTTGTATTAGTATTGACTTACTTCATATAATATAGTCACTACTGTATGTAATCAATAAAATTATGCGCCAATGTAAATACATTTTTCGAGTTCAGACGCAGAAATAGGCATTAGAAATTAGACAAGTCAGTATTTTTATAAGTGCTATTTAGTCGGAAAGTATTTCTCACTGAAATAGTAATATTGTAGTTTGTAAATTTTAACCCAGTATTTTATGTCCTAAAAGTGTTCTGGTTGAATCAAGGAATATCAGTTAAACAGGATAGAAAACTGAATATATATGTTGCAACTTTTTGCAGTCTTCTTAAAAATCACCGATGGTATAATGAAGTATATAGTAAGCTATCCCAGAGAAGTTACATTTGGTTTTAGAAGAAAATATGTAGGAAAAAGTAGTGAACTTTCTCTATAAGTAGAATACCATTTGGATGTGTACAAATATAATGGAATATTTAATGATAATTGATATTATTATAAATAGTATTAAATAATATTAAACGTAGGCCTTCACTTGGCCAGCTTATAGTATACCTGGCAAGATGATTACCTGAATACCATTATAATGTAATTCCTTCTCTATACTATAGAAAATGGTAATATTTAATATACTTAATATTTCCCTTTTTCAAAGCATGGTCAAGTATAATATTTCCTACATCCCCTTGATTAATATTATTCATAACTAAGTCTGGTGAAATCAAGGTGAAATAAGAATTACCAACCTAGTAATTATCATTTACCCAATGGCTTTAGTAATTTTATTTATTCCAATTTATTAACATTCTTTTACTGATGACTATTATTACACATTAACAGAAATGAGCATATTAATGGTGTACAAAGTAACCACTTCCAAGTAAGTATAGACCGTGGATCTCTTCATGTAGAAAAAGGGTCCCATTTCCAATTTCATGGCTCCTGTGCTTCTCACCATTCTTCTAATGAGTTTGTCTTCGTGTGTTTTCCAGTTTTGAATGAAAATCAACGATTTTGTGTTGACTTGTGCAGTTGCAGGAATAACTACTGCCTGCATGACGAGCATCGTGAGCGACATGCCCGGAAATACGAGGAAGCCAGGCATTGGCATGATGTTGTACATTTTGATGGACCCAAAACTAAAAAATATAGTCAAGAGACCAGCTACAAACATAACGGCTGGAGCTAGATTACGAACAAGTAAATAATTGAAGTCCCGATTCAACAGTTTTGCTGCATTGTACCAATGCATGGCAGCCAACGGATTTCTTTTGAAGAATGTTTCTGTGCGATGGTACTCTTTTGAGACAATTTTTGTGGCAGAGGTGATTCGTAACAAAAATGATGTATTAGAAGTATATATTAACCCAAGATAGAGTATCAATAAAACGGGGAACCATAAATGACAAGTTAAAATTGCAAAACATGGAATAAGAGCAATACGGAATAAGCTAGAAGTGATTTGGAGTTCGTTCAACATATAAACTAGAGAACTGAAAGGAAAAGTTAGCCATGCAATTGTTCCAAGTACAGCAGTACTTAGTCCGAGGTAAAATATTAGCTTGAATACGATGCATAGTGAATCGAATTCCTTCAAGCTTGACCTTTCCGATGGATGAATACATTTATCTACACAATTAAAATCAAAAGAGACTACAATAGACAATATTTAATTTATTATTTTGTAGCAAAAATTTATTATAATACTTAATTATAATAATTTATAATAATTTTTTATTATTAAATCTCAAATAATACAGAATCTTTTCTTACCGTAGGAATTTCTGCCGAAAAGTGCAATAGAGTTGATTGTTGAAACACAGTGATGTCTTTTAGCAAAGAGAAAACAGTTACAAAAATGCGATAATGAGAAAATTAAAACTGTCAACACAAACATAACGATTTGTTGTACTGAAAGGGACGGCGTGTAGATTTGTTTGACTAATGTTATTAGTGTGGCCAAATTGATGACCATCGTGAAGGCTAAGCTGCTTCCCCAAACAGCAAGTCTAAATCTTTTGGTTGTTAAACTTATCCTTTTTGTCTCAGGATTCCATTCAAAAAAAGACGAGTGCAATACGTCACCAAAAACGTAAAAGAATAAATTCGTACTGGGAAACAAGATTTCAGTGGCCATCGAAAATTGGTAAAACTCGTTTTCAGTTAACGTTAACTGCAGCTACAATTTGGGTAATGCTATCAAGTATTATGAAACTTTCATACTGGCTGACTCAATTACGTTGCTGCCGCAAAGTTCACCTAAAGTATAAATCGAAGAACAATAAATATATTATTTCTAATATAACAATATTGTTTACAGAGTAATAAGAAGCTCTACTATCAATATTATTCCATCTACTTTATTGAACGAAGAGCTATTCCTCTGGTTCTTGGTAGTATAAAGCTATTTCGGTTCTAAATTATTCATAAAACATTTAAAAGATAAATATCAATCATGTTCAATTTGTGTTTACCGTCTCAAGAAAAGGTTGCTGAGAAAACATATCAGTCCTTACCCTACTATAACTGAGCCAATTTAATCTGAAATACTTTTACATGAGTACTGACCTAATTCATATCTGTGTAGGTATTCTTTATATTTATCTATATATATATATAAATACTTGCCAGTTCAGACGCAGAAATAGGTATTAGAGATCAACATTTTACATTTTTATAATTCTTCTTTAGTCGCAGGATATTTTTCATACAAATAATAACCAGAAATGATAATAACTGGTATATTTTGAGTAAGTAATCTTAAATATTTTTAAGTACAAAAGTAATACAATGAAGAAGGACTAATGTTCTAATGTATACCCAAACTGATTTTTATGCATCAACACCCATTAACTAGCAAGAAATAATTATATTCTCACCTATTGAGAACTTTCAAGTAGTACTGAATTTCGTCATTGCGGAGATGCAGATGTTGTAACAGTTCTGACGCAAGCGCGTTGTACAATGTATTATGTAGTTTTGAAATCAGCGTACACAACACGTCTATTAATACGTGGAACTGTAAGCTTTATGACTCTATTTCTGAAATCAGTTGACCGATTGACTCAGTCTTCGAACCAACTCACAATAACTGGACCTTAGCAAATTGTTTCCAAGTTTGAAGTCATTCGGTCAATCTCAATCATTCGGTTTGATTTAAACAACAAATCTTTGCATTTAACAATTAATGTAACATTAAACCCCTACTATAACATTTGCAGAGATATATCTTTTACGGTTTTCTTAAAATTCTTAATACATGTTAGTTTAAAGATTCTTTTCTACATTTTTGTATAGGGTAAAGGATAAACACCACTTAGTAAGGAGCAAACAGTTCGTTTCAGCATTATCACCATCAGTAAGTTTTAACTTTAAAGTGTTAGTCCTAAATAAAAGCTGTATTTACTGCTAAATGCTAAGAAATAATATTTTCGATCGTATATAATATTAGAATGTCGTAATCGAAATAATATATGTACACAAATAAGTTGATGATAATTTTTTGCCACGTATTGCTCTTCAGATATTGTTGTTTGATTGTAGTTGCGAAGTTTGTAATCAACAGAAGAATCAAAGGCTGCTATATCGATTACTGAATTTCGATTTCGTTGAATTACCGGAGCTGACATAGAAGGCAAAACAAGATGTTTCCGATTTCTCAAATTGGGTCAGGCAGAGTTACCGTAAGGAATAATCTTGCACTTTTCAGTTTAAACTTGAACTTGTACTACAAATATGCTACCATAACATTTCTTTACAAAAATAGCTAATTGGGGTCAAAATTAACTTGTGTGAAAATGTTTTTTATAATTAATTTAGAAGAAAAAACCGGCAGAGAAGCTAAATGTTGAAGAATGGACAGATTGGCACATTCTCGGGTGCAATGTTGACTTTAAAGAGTACCCCCCACTCTTGCAGTACAAGGAGGTCTTTTCGGGTCTGGACGAATGCACCTTCATGAAATGTGTGATTTGCAAATGCGTCTGCCCTCCTCCACCTTATTCCTGTGAAAATGGTCATCTCCTTTGTTTTTCCTGTACTTCCATTCAGAAGAAATCCCTTTGTCCTATTAGAGTCCGATCACCTTCGGTCGTAGGAAGGATTTCTTGCAAAAAATTACTGGAGCCGCTGAACAATTTCAAATTCGAGAGTCACTTCTCTAAATTCACCAAAAAGTATTCTTGCCCTTACGCAAAATTTGGTTGTCAACAATCGGATTTACTGCCCAAGGAATTAGTTTCGCATGCACAAGAAAACTGTCCTTTTCGGTACGGCATTTTTCCTAAACGAAGAATAGTTTCAAAGATTTTAGTTTTATAACTATTACTCAATATAATTATATACTAATTTATCTTAATTTTTATATTTTGTTGTAGTTTCGCAATAAAATGCTGTGTTGATGGCTGCGAGGGAGAGAAGGAACCGATTCGAGTTGGGAAATTTCGGGATCACATCCTGGCAAACCACGGGGGTCAAGAAATTCTTTTGGAAATGTATGACAACAGCCAGCCTCATCCAATTCATTACGATCCTTTAAAAACTGGTAAGAATACTAGTTGTTTGTAAGCAAGTTCTTTTTTGTCTTTAAATTACTTTGCGTATTTGTAAATTCAAAAAATTTTTAATTTTTAGAAGTATGGATTCCTCTTCTATTTACTGACAAGGCAAATGGATACATGTTTACCCTTGTCATGAAAAAGGCGAAAGATTTCGTTTACTTTTGGATTTACCAAATTGCAGAAACAGAACCAGACTTGCCAACGAAAAAATTGAAAGGGAAAATTGTGGTTCGCTCAAAAGTTTCGAACGTTAGTGAATATTTGTAATTAAACGTAAAAGTAGACGTCAATACTGAAATGGTCAGTTTTTAAAAGTACTTTATATTTCTTTCAGTCTCATTTATTTACCAATAATGCGATTCACAGCAGTAACGTATCTAACGAAGATGTCGTCAAGACTTGTGATGTATTGAAAATTCGCATTAAAGCGTTTGAGGAACAATACGTTTCAAAATATCAGCGACCAGTGACAAGCAAGGGACTTCCGCAAAACCCTGTTCAGAGTTATTTCGTTTTATTTGTTGCTATTGTAGAGGAGAAAAGCCTTGAGGTAAAATCTTTCTATTCTTTTTCATTGTACAAAAAATGGGAAGCTTTTCCGAGAGAATTTTATTTATTTAATGAAAATATCCTAAAATATTAATATTTGTTTGGTTTACAGGAAAAGGCGGATTATGACTTAATCGGCAAGGAGAAAAATGTCAGTGAAGCTTCATGTAGTATTCAAAAACCCACAGGAGCAAGGAAAGCCAAAAGTAGCCAGTAGCGAAGACGTTGATCAAATGAAGAAGAAGAGTCTTTTTGCTGACAATCGCTAATGAATTCAATCCATAATGAAGGAACAAGAACTTATTTCAATTTTGCTTTTCAAATAGACTCTTTGTTAATGTGTTTGTATCAAAGAAAATGCTTTTCTTTTTTATAGGTATTATTACATTACTTGTTATATTATATCATATTATATATTATACGAAAATTATGGGTAATGAAATGGAGCCTTAGACGGTATGAACGAAGCCCACATAATGAAAGGTTCCGAAAATAGCAAAGAATCTCAACTTTAATGGATGTGGTATTCTTATTTAGATGAAAAAATGTCCGCAGTTTATTAGCCGTAATTAAATTAGCTTATTATTATGAAAAATTAGTATCAGTTGAAGTTATTACACGATTTATTTGCTGTAATTATAGTAAATTAGTAAATACCTGTAATAAGTCTGTCAATAAAAATTGCTCTAATAGTAAACAAAACAAAAGTAAGAAAGTATACATTTTAATTTTCTGATTTTCTTTCATAAGTTATTGCATACAGTAATTTCCCCACTTGCAAATCATTGATTGGCAGTCATCAACAAATTTTTGGTATGAAAACTGACAATTATTGGCATAAAGTAGAAAATGTCTTTTTTTAACTTTATGGAAGCAAACTTTTAGCAACATTTTTAGTTTCATTCTTTTATTTCTATGTACAGCATCATATTCATTGTGTGCAATGCGATGACTTCCAAAAAAGTAAATGTTGTTGATCTTTTCATAAAGTAGAATGGTCCAACAGTAATTTTAATTGGTTGGAGGCTTTTGACAATCTTTCTGATAAGTTTACTTCTTTTTGTTTCCCACTCGTGAATAAAAACCAAAGATTTTGTATTGACGGACGTGAAAACAGGGAATGCAATTATTTCCATTGCTACTATCATAATGGACATTAGTGGGACGACCAAGAAACCAGGCATAGGAATTATATTATACATTTTGAAACATGCAAAGTTGAAAAGAATGTTGAGTAAACCAGCAACCAATAAAAGAGGAGGAATAATATAATAAAGCAGTAAGTAATTGAGATCGAGTTTCAAAACTAAGAGGGACTTGTACAGGTGTAAGGCAACTGATGGATTATTTTTAAAATATGCTCTCGTTACAAAATATTTTGGTGCGCTTACAGTTTCTGCAGTACAAAGGCTCAGGAAAAATACTATATTAACGCAATGAATGATAGCAGTAGAAACGATTAGAAGAATAGGATACCACAAATGTACAAAGAAAATTGCTAGGAATGGAAAAATCGTTATTCTTAAGAATAAAGAATTTATTTTCATTTTCTCCAGTAAATAAATTATTGGACCAAAGTCAACTGTCAATAACGCTGACGATGCGAATATTGAAATCCCGATTGCCATCCATGTAAAACTTTTCAGGATAAATGCCAATTTGTTGAATTCATTTAAACTGGAACGTTCCGAAGGATGAATGTATTTACCTGTGATAAAATATTTATGAATATTAATTTTTAAAAATTGTTTTGGTGAAAAATAAAAATAAGACTTTTTTGAACTATACAATTTTTGCCTTAAAAATTAATAATCACCACTTTGGAATGTATGTAATATATTTTAAGTTATATATTAGTTACCAGAGCATATTTTGGAGAACTGCGAATAAGAATTGGTGGAAGTAATAAAACGCTTACTACTTAGGAGGAAAATGGCGATTCTACAATATAGTGATATAGAAGTTGTTAAAATAAAAACACAAAACACAACAACTTGCTGCACTGAAAGTTCTGGAACAAAAATTGTCCGAACCAAAGCCAAGAAAATTATAAGATTTAACGAAAGGCCAACTGTAAAACTCACTCCGCAGCCTATAAGTTTCCCTAGAGAAGAACTAATACTTAATCTTTTTGTTTCGGGGTCCCAATCATAAAAAGATGCGTAAAACAGGTCACCAAAAATGTAGAAAAACTGGTCCATTGCAGGTAGTAAAATTTCGGTAGCCATTCAATTTTTTGACACTGATTATGGAAAATATATTTTTTAAGTGTTATTAAAAGTCTTATTTCAATGGTATTGTCACAAATTATTTTCTTTGACTGACGGTTTAAAATTTCTACGTATAGTTTTTGACAAGCAGGGTATTCGAATAGGGGGCTTTACGGAACAAAACGTTAATATAATGATATGATGAACAAGGTTATACTGAGTTATAAAACAGTACTACAATAATAAGAAAGCAGTAAAGTCCTATTTTAATCATCTCTAATTAAATGAGAATTATATGAGAATAAGTATAATGTTCAAATTATTCCTGGTATTTGCAAATAAGACGAGAAGACTAATAAATTATAACAGTAAATTTAGCTATATATATATATATGTTACCGGCATTATGTCAAAACCGGAATTTTGTAAAATGCCTGTCCTAGGATCGGATATTTGTAGTTAGCCTAGGCATTTTAGAGATGGCCTAGGAATTTTGTATCAAGCCTAGGATGTATGTAAAATAATTCAACATACATCCTAGGACGTATGTTATGTAAAATAATTTAACATACATCCTAGGACGTATGTTAAATTGTTTTACATACATCCTAGGACGTATGTTAAATTGTTTTACATACATCCTAGGACGTATGTTAAATTGTTTTACATACATCCTAGGATGTAGGTTTAATTGTTATACATGCATCCTAAGACGTTTGTTAACGTTCTAGGATGTGTGTAAAATATGCTAATACCCAAACTTAGCAATGAAAATGATAACTTTTATTACATAACATCATACCAATTTAATTAAAACTCTTGAAAATACAATTTTGAAGTGTCGCAATAAGTAAGTAGGCACAGGCAGTACACCTATTTGATGAGAAGCAGATGTAGTTATGCGTGGGAAGTATAATAAAGCCCGGGGGAGTAATTCGGGCTGTTAACTTAAGCTCAGTCCAATTCAAGTTCCAGTGGCAAAATGACTGAAACCAAAAAGGAAAAATTTAACAACCAGTTAAAAGAAGTTTACGAAAAGAAGGCAAATAATAGCAGAGTTTTTCCTTTAGAGCGATACATGAAAAAAGTTAATAGGTTAAGAGAGTTAAAAAATGAAAGTCAACGAACAGCATCAGATTACTATTTAATTTCTACTTACGAGCTAGTGGAAATTGACGATGTGAAGTATCTTAGCAGAAAAAGAAAAGGGTTGCTTATATGGAAGAAATTTATGATATCATTTCCTATAATGATAAGTACACTTGTGACTTCAAAATTGTTTACCATGAGATTTAATTCAATAGTTATGAGCATCAGTTATTCTAGCTCTAATAAATAATCTGACTGACTTGATCTTCTTAATATTTAGTATAATGATAATTAAACTTGTTGTGACTTCAAAATTGTATTTTCAGGAGTTTTAATTCAATTGGTATGATGTTATGTAATAAAAGTTATCATTTTCATGGCTAAGTTTGGGTATTAGCATATTCTACATACATCCTAGAACGTTAACAAACGTCTTAGGATGCATGTATAACAATTAAACATACGTCCTAGGATGTATGTAGAACAATTTAACATGCGTCCTAGGATGTATGTTAAATTATTTTACATAACATACGTCCTAGGATGTATGTTAAATTATTTTACATAACATACGTCCTAGGATGTATGTTGAATTATTTTACATACATCCTAGGCTTGATACAAAATTCCTAGGCCATCTGTAAAATGGCTAGGCTAACTACAAATATCTGATCCTAGGACAGGCATTTTGTAAAATGCCTGCCGGCAATTTACAAAATTCCGGTTTTGACATAATGCCGGTAACATATATATAGAATTACAGTTTAAGCAATGCTTAGTTGTAGTTAGTAGTTAAAGCAATTATAGCATAGCTATACTAGCTATGCTATAATAAAAGTAAAAATTATAAAAATAATGTCGCAAACCCAGTATTTACATTTACATTTACAGTAAGTCATTTGAAATACAGAATATATTATATGAAACTTATGTAAGGAGTCTAAGGAGTGTGGAAGCACAAAAATTTCATAGGAGAACCTAAATATGGATATTTAGCAAATAGTAGTTAATAGTACATAATTTAATAATTTTGAGAAAAACAATACGACTATAGTAAAGTGAAGAAGCCAAATTAATGATTTTAAAGCCAAAACAAAAATAAAGACGTCTGTAAAATCTCATATTAAAGTTAAAACCTACAATAATGCTTTGGTATACCAAATTCACCGTCTCAATTTAACAAATTAAAATATGAAGACATTCTTTGTCTAACCTCCTGCCTCCTACAAGAATAATAGACGATTCGAATACCGGTTTACGGGTTTAACGCAGTATTGACTTTTTTAATTTTGAGTTTTGACTGTTAGGCGTTTCGTATAGTAGCTTGATGTTTGGTTTAAAGAAATCTCTCTGTGATATGATGTATATTGACACTAAATATAAAACCATTTTTGAAACTGAAACCAATTGTTACTTTAAGTTTCATTGTTTGCTTTCTTGGCATATGAAAAGTTACTTAATTGATAATATTTTTTTCTTGTACTCTTAAGGAGGAGTTCATTATGGGCAAAATCCAAATTTCAGGATACGGCTTAACATAGAACAAATAAACCTGACAATTTTGGAATTTATTTTTATAGAGGACCAATTTAAAATATTTTACTGTCAAATCTTGATTCCATCTGGAGGAAAAATGCAGTCGTAAATTGCATTTCAGTTTCTACATTTTGTTATTTAATTCATATTTAAGGTGTGAAAGCTCAAAAAATCCTTTCCTGGCTGGACACAGTAATTTACAGTTTATTGTGATGTGTTATTAAATTTTATGCGTTTTTTAAAGTCTCAAAATCTATAAGACAAAATTTTTCATGTAAATATTTTGATAAATGATTTGAAAGGTTTTGCGGCAAGCAGAAAGAGACTTCCATCAACAATTGCATAAAATCGGATGGTGGCACTTTATTTTTTTCTGGCACATATTTACTGCTTTGAAATAATGAACCCCGCCTTAAGTTAAAATCCCGAAACTACCAGTAAACACATACTTTATATATTTTACCGAAGTCCCCTAAGCATGATATCGTATGATTAGTTAATAACACCTTTGTAGCAAAACAAAAATTATGCTTTTGTAAATATTAGTAGTAATACAATGCTACATTGTAATAACATAGTAATTTTTAAAGTTTATTTTTCGTGTATCTAAAGAGTATATTAAAATGGTTCAGAAAACATCAGTTTTGATAAGGTATAATTTTTGTAGCTATACTAGACTTTTCGATATAACTCGTAAAAGTACGTAAAAAGAATTTTTAACTACGTTTATAAAAATAAATTTTTTTTGTGACATGTTCAAAAAAAGAGCACAGGAAAGAAATTACGTATAATTATCCAAAATAGTATTATTTCGAAGTAAACGCTACACTAAAGGCCAACTGTGTCCACCGATTTGAAAACATTTAAAACAAATTTTCTTTGAACTTTAAAAGGATTTCTGTACTGACGCCGCCTCATGGAATTAAACAATCTGTTCGTTGGGGAAGAACCATTAAGTTGCAAGTCTTTTTAAAATATTGGTTTGCCAATATAAAGAAATACAATATATTATGCAAAATGAATTCCTCAATAATCCCTCTGATAATCATTAATCATTAGAGTTCATTTCTAAACTTTAAATGAAGTCCAAAGTATTTTGGGCGAGCTTTTCATGGTTGTCGGTCTACAGTTACGATCAAACGTTAGGGATTTTATGTATATCTAATGCATGCAGTGCAATTATGTAGTATGTTACAAGATTTTTGTAGAAGAGTGACTATGTTAAAATTAAAAAGTTGCAAATTTAGTTTTTGCACAAACTAATAAAATTTTGCACCGTATTAATGTTCCAGCCCAAAGCATCTTAATGGGAAACCATAGGAAAAATGCCTACACAAAAATTGTAATTCTCAGGTATCTGTAAAAACTACCGAATCCAAACAAATGTAAAATAAAGTGGTGCCAAGCCCAAAACCTTGATAAAACAGAAAATACACCTGTAATCATAAATAAACACTAAAACTTCCTAAAATTGCATTTGGGCGTGTTTATAGTTTTGGTTTGTACGTATTTTGGCACGACCTTCTCCACTTTTTCGTAGAATAAGCTGTAAAATGCTAGAATATTTGTTTTAAACGGTTCAGCTGCACACACGACAATAGACTGTCATTGAAATACTATTTTATTTGCAATACAGAACCATAGAATATGAAAAATAAGGATATTTTAAATATTTTACGACTGGGGATTTAATATAACTTAATTACAGTATTATTAAGGAAAATAGAAAAGGGATTAGGGATAAAGGTGAGAAGATGAGCACCGTGAAAATGAGAAAGGCTCTGAATCAGTATTTTACTTTGTGTGACTTTGCCTACTTCGGTCCATGGGAGTGGGATAGAAAAAAAGAAAAACTGTCCGTAACGAAAAGTAAAGTTCGTTTGATTTTGTGGTATTGTGGACACGTTTGGGTGTTGCTGAATATTCTTTACTTTGCAATGGTAATTTTTCACGAAATTATCGCCAGTAAAAATTACTTAACAAAACCACAAATGTTCTTCACCGCTATGATTGCCCAGCTTTGTCTATTTGTTTCTGCAATTACTTCAACGTTTATTCTGTTGACTATCAAAGACGTAGTTCTTATATACAACCAACTATATTCTTCGGACATTACTATTCGAAGTAAGGTTTTATGAGGTTTAATTATTATGTATTGCAAAATATAAATACAATTAATTTTTTTATGTAACAAAAAGTTGTAGTATTTGCATTTTCCCCTTTAATTGAAATTTCTTTTAGTATTTAAATTTTTCGCCTCATAATAAAATTTTTCCTTACTATTTGATTTCTTTCCAGTTATATTTAAAATTTTCCCTTAGTATTTCAATTCTTTGAAATAATAAAATTCAATTTTTGCATATGAATTTTATTTGTCCCGTTGTATTTGAAGTCCCTCAATTTCCTCTCTAATGTTTGACTGACTTATCTATTTTGCACAGGAATTCAAAATTGCAAGACAACAACGTTCGATTATTTTGGATTTGCAATGTTGATAATATGTCCGAGCATTTTTGGTGCTGCAGTTTTATTAGTATTATTATTCGGCACACGAAATTTGCATCCGTTTGGACCGGCACTGAACATAATTTTATCATTTTACGACATCAGGAGAATCTATTTGCAAATACTTCTGTTCGTTCACATGGCATTTTTGGGAGAATGTATTGCGTTCAATTTATCAGCTCTGCTATTAATGTGCATTTTCTACTATAATATGAGTTTCAAATGGATGGAATATCTGATGAGGCCGAATACAAACATCCGTGTACAAATAAATATTGGAAAGAAAAATAAATATGTTGTTGTTGGAAGACTATTAACACAATTTCGAAAGCAATATCGAAGCCTGACTATAGTAAATGACCATTTCAACGAATATTGTGAACGCATAAGCCCTTTTGCCCTTGCTGTGGCTTTTGGCACCAACTTAGTTTGTAACTACGGCACTTTGAAAATGTACCACGTTTTTAATATGCCGTTCTACTTGGTAATGCCAGGAGGGGGAGCCGTTGCTTTTTTCCTCGAATTAGTGATAATCCCAACTGCTTCGGCGCTCTATGTCAACTCAATTAATCTAAAAAGATCATGGCTACCTATAGGCGACAAAATTCTTCAAAAGGAACTTCTTTCATTCAGGCCACTAAAATCCAAAGTTGGACCATTCTTTTACATCACAAAAAACACTGCGTTTACATTCTTTAGCAATATTGTATACTATACAGTTAATTTACTCCTTTGTCTGGAAATGTATTAAAAGTAATTAAAAATGTGTCGTTCATTAAATGCAAAAAAATCTAAAATTTTCTATGCAAAATATTAATTATACATAAGTTTTGCATTTCTGGATGCTTAATATAAAACACTCCTAAAATGACTCAAGGAAATTAGGCTGGATGGATTACATTTTCATTTATTTATATTTATTGGCATTTAATGTCAATAAATAGAGATTCCAAATTAACTGTACTCATGTTAAACTAGGACAAACATAAAATAATAAAAAGGAGGAAGGTTAAGGTCATGATAGTCTTGAGATCTAGGTTATTCAGTCTTGGCTGTAGATTATGGCTATTAAGACCCAGCATTCAATATAGATCAAATACGTAATACGCTTATAATATTTTTCCCGACAATTTATTTGTTTATTGACATGAATTTATTTGCTCATCCTAAGTAAATATCCTGATACACAATCTGGCTCTATAAGGCTGAATACTTCAGATATGAGCTTTTGGTTTTCTATATAAAAGAAACAGAAAGTGAAACATCTTTAGAATTTATTTTGCTTCGCGAGTATATTTTACTTACCAAGAAAAATGGAAATTCTAGTAAGAATTTCAATTTTTGTTGCCCTGATAAAAATTTCTATATGCGACCCTACGACAATAAGCTGCAGCAAACCTTCACGAAATGACTTGAGAAGTACGTGAGGATTTCATTCTATTACTAATATTTTTCATTGGCATTTCTTTTAATTATCTATTGCAAAATAAATATTTATGTTATTTGAATAATTTCAGTTACAGGAGGCATTTGCCTTAATCCAGGAAAAGACAATTGTATTGGTGTAGACACAAAAGGAATACCAACAAATAAATTGTATAGAAAATTGGGACGAACAGTTTCCGATGTGAAACGCAACAACTGGAAGAAATGGAACTGGAGCACTGGTTGTGAAAACAATGGTCTCTACAGCGGTTATCAGTGGATGGATCCATCAGAACCACTTTCGGTTGTTCTTTTATTTGATATTCAAGAAACTATTGCAGGAATCCAGTTTTGGGTATAACTATTTATTTTATACTATTTTCCAATTTTGTATACATTTACTTTTAATTATAGTGATGTAAATCAATAACTTTATATATTTTTTCTGTATAAAATAAATTTTATTACCAAAACGTGCAGATGCCATATAACGAAGCTCTGATGCCTGGACAAAATTTTCAGTATCATAAACAATCAATGATTCGGAATGCCACTGTGTCTGGAATCCAGTATTATTACATTACTGTTTATTTTATGGACCCTAGTAAGTTCTATAGTGTATACTAAAGGGTTTACTTTCTATGAGATGAAATGATGACTCACTTCACAAATAACAAATTTTTCAGCATAAATATACAAAGAACCATAATTCAAAAACACCATAAGAATGAAAATTGTGTACTACTGATCTGTAAACTCAAAATATTTTATTGTTATTAACATTTACACCAATTTAATTCACTTCGGGTTTCATGTAGTACATTTAATTATTTTGGGTATTAAAATATGGTAAACATGTTTTATTCTTGCGGTAATTTTACAATTATGGCTCTTCGTATATTTTTGAGCTAAATGAGTTAATGTCAAAAGGAATTTTTATTATACTCGATAAATGCAAGCCTTTACTGAAATATACTAATATTAATTATTGGGATATTAGAATTCTAACAACAGAACTATACTGTTCAATTATTCATGAGAATTCAAAACAAGTTTCATAAATTTTAGATTTTGTATTAAATTTACTTGCAATATTTCCAGATTTTATCTGCAACCGGGGAAGAAGTGTAGAAGATCTGCGCCGTGATGGAACAATAACGTCTCTGTTTGTTCAACAAGGTCCATCACCCAAACATTCCAAACGAATTTCAATGTCTGCGCAAAGAGCATTTCAAGAAGGATGGGAAGAAACTAACTGCCAAAAATCAATTGGTAAGTAAAGAAAATTCGAATAGAAGATAGCATTTTCAAGATTAATCAAAAATGCCAAAGATATAAATTGGGGGTTGGTTAATTATTAGGAATCCATAGTTTCTACAATCAGCGTACATGGGAATATGATGGGTGCTCCACGTTTCAACCTCTTTATCTACTGTTTGACCATCAAGGAGAATTAAATGGAATTGGATTTCTGGTAGTTGGTCGAGCAAGTGCACCGTCTTTTGAAAGACCGTCTTTAGTAATAATAACAGTTTGTCTTTTATCCACCATAGTTTCTAAAAGAAAGAAGAATTATCAATTTGACTTGATTTATATTCACAAGTATTTTAAGGCTTGTATTTAAATGCACCTCAAAAATAATCGGTTTACCTCAAGAAAAATTATCCCTTTACATCATATAAATGCATTTAGTTAATAAATATTTATCCAATTTCAAGTATCATTACTCCCAACGTCCCAACTTATAAAATACCATTGTCTCAAGTTTTAACGCAATTTTCTAATGTTTTAGTACATTTAGCTCAAGTAGAGTACAAAATCCTTACTATACTTGAGGTAAATGTACTACACCATTGGCAAATTGCATTAAAACTTGAGACAAAGGTATATTATCAGTTCAGAGTAATTATAAGTGAAATTGGATAAATTTTTATTGGCTAAATGCATTTATATGAAGTAAAGCTACTATTTTTCTTGGGATAAACAGATTATTTTTGAGGTGCGCTTAAATTTCCGTAGTTTTCCGTATTTTAATGAATATACTGAAAACAATATAATAATTATAACAAATAATAACCATGCATTTTGTTTTAAGAAAACTGCTGGGGAAAGTAATTGTGCAACATCGACTCCTAAATGTCTCCAGTACATCAATGACCGATTTGGGATTTCGTTACTTAATGTTTTCTTTACTGAGCACCCCTATGATTTCAAATGTCCTGAAAATCCACTTCCAGGAATTAGTAGTACAGGATCTATAAACGCAGCCACCCATTTTATTGGTAAGAAACTAATTATAAAATTAAGTAAATTGTACTCATGCTCTTCTCTGTCAGGAAAATGATTAATTACTGGTGATTAAAAATAATTTCATTCTATTTATAAATATTTTTAGATTATTTCCGAAATATTGACCCTTACGGTGTTTCTGCTTCTTCATCGCTGAAAACCGATTTGCCAGTTTGTGTTGTGGGTGGAGGAATGAGTGGATTTGGTGTGACTGCAGAATTGGAGAAAAAAGGGTATCGCGTAGAAATATTTGAAAAGAGTTCTCGCCTTGGAGGAAAAGTATTCACGTATCGAGAAGGAAAAGATCTGCAAGTTGAAATGTGTCCATTATTAATCAGTCCTAAAAGTACAAGACTTGGTAAATTCATCAATGATTTCAATTTGACACGTGATTATTTTAATGAGAAAGACAGAAAGGGTTATGCCTTTGAATCCATGATACCCATTGACTTCCCAAAACCTGTCACTGCTGAAAAGATATTCCAGGAAGTGGAAAGATACGTCAAACTAATTGAAAAATATGAAGATGACCTACAATACGGATACCAGAATACTTCTGAAGACCTCTTCGTGTCTATTTACGATTGGTTGAAAATAAATAATTTCGATTCGGATATGGGGAAAATAATTGCACTGTTAATAACAATACAGGGATATGGCGCACTGGAAGACATACCTGCAATCTACGTTCTCCAGCTTTTGGACAAGTATAAAATACAAACTTCCTTCAATAGAAATGCAGAAACGTTTTTCGTTATTGCAGAAGGCTTGGATTACTTAGTGGAGAAAATAGCTGGAACTCTGAAAGCAAAAATGCATTTAAATCATGAAGTCAGTCATATTTCAAGAAAGAATGATCACCAAATTATTAGTTTTAAAAATGGAGAGGAACAAAAGAGATGCTCCAAAGTTATTCTAGCTTTTCCACCTTTACTCAACAACATTAAAAATATTATGACACTCACTGATGAAGAAACGGATATCTTCTCCCAAGTGAAAATCAACAAATACACTTCAGCAGCGCATCAAATCCCGGCATGGAATTCCACAGTTTATGTTGAAGCATTTACTTGCAAAAATCCTAATCATTCTCTTGTAATGGCAAGACCGGAAGGAACTGGAGAACCTGTGGCATTTCTAAGACAAGATCACGGAGTAAGTTAATTATTTATTATTTAGCAAATATTATTATTTTATTGATATATTAGATTTATTTTATTACAAAGTTAACCAAATGTATTAATTATATTTCAAAATAATTATGGATTTTTGATTTTGCTTTCAAAAGTTTAATTAATGGGCATATTTTTAATTCAGGCAATGAAGAACGTTTACAGCAGCTATTCGTGGATTCGTGGCAGCTTTGATTCCAAAGCTTCAGAATCGGATCTTGATTTAATCAACACAAAATTAAATGCAGTATTAATGCGGATCGACAGAAATGCAAGAACGTTTTACCAAGAGAATTCCGAATACTTTCCTCATGTCACAACCGGAGCATTAAAAGAAGGCTTCTACAGAAGATTTGATAAACTGCAAGGTTCAACAGGTGTTTATTATGCAACGACACTACTTACCTTTGAAATTATGGAGAAAGCTCTCGAAATGGGAGAAACTCTGGTTAAGAAATATTTTTAGTGACTTGTTTATGTATGTAGCTTAGCCTCAATTTCAATAGCAATTTATTTACTCTATATTCATTGGACGCAATTTAAAGTCGGGACACAAATGAGTGAAACCAGAAACAGGAAACTTTTCTGTGGACTGGATGAAAAGCGAACTGTTTTCCGGCTACAGAGAAGTTAGTAAATGAAATTGGGTACTACTACATTAATGCGAGTTAATATGGGTACGGATTTTCTATGGCACATGAAAAGACTGTTGTATACTTGTAACTAGAATGTATGAGGGTGTTAGGTGCATATGATAAGGCAGGTGTTCAAGCTCAGAATAGCAATGGAAAATATCTTTTTAATGAGTCCATTGTTAAGGTTAATACGTTTAGGAATACAAATTATATTACAAAGAATTTCTTTGTAAATGTCAAGTAGTGTAGTAATAGGTATAAAGGTATAATTATCTTTATAATTTGCATGATATGGATAATAAATACAAAGAATTAGTTGGTTGAGGTTGGGACTTTCGTCTTTCATACGCAACAAAGTTTTTCAATTGCATTTTATAAGGAACATCGCCACATTTTTTTCGTAAAATTTCCAGTAATGCATTGGGTGATTGGGTGGCATATCTGGAGTCATTTGTAGTGCATCACGGATAACTTTTTTGTGCTCACTTGCTAGACCCTGTTTTAAATGAATAAGTTCGTTTCCCCTTAAGTAGAACTTGATTACATCAACGGTCAGCTCGTACACTCGCTTTAACTTCATTGGACAATCTTCCCCGCCTTCATCACAGTTGAAGTACTCTACAATTAAATTTTTTCGATCACGTTTGTATCTTCTTCGCCAAAACTGTTCAACTTTCAAGTACAGTGATTTCCTTCCAATCGTATTTTATAGCAACCGTATTTTTCTTTCTTTTTGAAATTTCATTTTTCTTATTGCTGTCATCACTATTATCACCGTCATTGTCGTAAGTTAACACAGAAAATTTGCTGGCCATTCTTTTCGCTTTACAGACACCAATTAGACCTTAATACCTACTACTACCACTACTGCAGTCAATTTGTATTCCTTAGGGCAACAACCTAACACTAGACCATTTAAAACATTTTCTGTTACTATTCCGAGCTTGACCACAGCTACAGATATATATAATGTGTTCCAAAATTTCCCTATTTCAATAGAGGAAAAGGGGACGTCCCGTGCATATGCAATAGAAAATCCGTACCCGTATTAATTCATTATTAATATAGCCGTATAATGAACCGTACCTAATTTCATTTGGTACGGTTCATTCAGTTCGCTTTTCATCCAGTCCACAGAAAAGTTTCCTGTCTCTGGTTTCACTCATTTGTGTCCCGACTTTAAATTTAATCCTATATTCATTTACACCTTTATAATATTGAAGTATGTTTTAATATAGTAAATACCGTATCTGTATGCAAATATACACTGTGCTCTTATTTTATATTCATAAATTGCATAATATATATTATAGCTATACAATATTATATAGATATAATATTGTAGTAATAATTGCACAGCTTATCTCACATGGTTTTATTCATGTAGTGATAGTATTATTTTCTACTTTTGTACTGTAAAAGACCCCCTCTGCAGTTTAACGCTATGAATTACCTGTTACTAATGCAATTATCACCAATTTCAACCCAAAGCACGTTACGAAGGTTTAAATCCAGTTAGGCAGCAACTATTACTAATGTATGACGTAAATTGCTACAATTAATTAGCACAGTTTTCTATGTTTTTTAATTGTGGTTACCCAAAATTTTAATAATGAAAGAAGAACTCAAGAAGTGTATTACGAAACACATAGCTCATTTGGCAGAAAACACTGGGAGCCTGCAGAAAATATTGAATTTGCTTCTTGGATATGGGGTCCTGCAAACACAGGATTGTGACGAAATAGTGGGTTTTGTATTAACGTAACAAAATAATTTAGACTTATTTGCATTGCTAATCCAAGTGAACATACAATTACTGTTAATTTTTTGTCGTATTAGAAAGCGGAAAGAACGGATTACAATAAAAATACAAAGTTGTATGATATTTTAACGCGCAAGTCGGATGAAGCGTTTAATTTGCTTGTTAAGGCGTTAAAGAAAAGCGGATATGAACATTTGGCAAAACTATTGAAAGACGAAGCCGAAAAAATTCCTTCTGTACAGAAATCGAAATCCGATACTGAGAATTCTTTAGAAGTAAATGCGGATAGCATAAGACAGCGCTCCAATAAGAAACCTCAAGCACATCCCAAAAGTTCTTCTAGGGATAAACCTCAGTACCAGGTTCTAAATGTTCTAAACATTATAAATATGTATAAACAACCCTCTCAATATTTATTTCATCCCATTTACGCTTTTCTACTTCCCAATTATTCTCAATTCTCAATTTAATGTGTAAATAACTACTCATTACGATTCCTATTTTCTCATGGAAACTAGACATTCTTCACCAAGGAAGGCATCGTCATAATAATAGTGGTATCTGCCTTGTTCATCGTTGGAATATATGTTTACGTGAACCAAAATTCGGTATCTTCCGAATCAAAAGTAGCGCACCCGGACCCCGGATCTAAACATGCAGCACCTCACATACCTGCGTATGAAACAGCTTTAGAGAAAAATTTTTTGTACTTAGCAAAACACTTGAGCGATCACATTAGTCTTAAAACCCATCTGCTACATCATAAAATCATTTCAAGTGCCGAAAGCGAAACAATTGTAAAGAAACAAAAATAATTATCAATAATATTTTCTAATGGTTTACGAATAGATTTTGATTTTAATGAATAACTTTATTGAAAATGTTATAGTTCCTGCCTAGCAAAGGAGAAAGTGGAATAAACTTAGAGTTACTCCAGGTACTTAAAAGAAAGGATTGGAATCTAATTGGGGACACTGTAATTGACATACTCCAAGAAACTGGAAATTCGCAATGTGCTAAAGCATTGCTTGAAAACAGCTAGCTGTTATTCTATGGAAAGTAAGAGAATCGTTCTGAAAGTTCAAATAGAATACAAAAAGAGGGAGGAGCATGGCATTACCAGATATAAGATACGCCTGAATTATTAATATTTTAATTACACTTAATTTGTTTCTTAGTGTGTTCAATAATATCTTGTTCGTTCTAAAGAGAACCTAAGTGTTTTACAGGAATCTTTATTACTGATTACTAGCTACATTATACTAATATTATACTACATGCATTATCATACTCCATATTCACAGCAAGGGAAACGCGGGTTTCGTAACAATCTGAAGTATGCTTTTATATAGTAAATACTATATCTATATGCAAATATTATAAACCTTGCTCTTATTTTTTGTTCATAAACAGCATATATATTCCATATACAGAATATGTTATATTGCGTTAAAATAAGTGCACAGCTTATCAGGTATCAGTATAGTTTTATTTATGTGGTTTGTCCTCAATTTGATTAGTGATATAATTTTTTTGCTTTTGTGCTGCATAAGACTCCCTCTGCAGTTTAACGCTGCGAATTACCTGGTATCAATGTTATTATCCACTATCTCAACCCAAAACAGATTACGAGGGTTTGAATCCAGTTAGGCACTATACCTATATGCACGGACGTTGTGCAAACGTTAAAGTAAATCGCTGCAATTAATTCGCACATCTTGCTGTGCTTATTAATTCGTTGTTGTTACCTGATATTGTAATAATGAAAGAAGAACTGAAGAATTGTATTAAGAAAAACGTAGTATATTTGATAGAAAACACTAGCAACATGCCAAAAATATTGATTATACTCCTTGGATATGGGATCCTGCAAGGCCAGGAATGGGAGAAATTAGTAGGTATCATAATAACTTTACAAAATAATTAACATTTTATCGTTTAAGCCAAGTAACCTTTTAATTACTATTAATCTTTGCTTTTTGTATAAGAAAGCGAAGAAAGAGGAATACCAACAATGTGCGGAGTTCTACAATATTTTAATGCGAAAGTCGGACGAGGCATTTAATTTGCTTTGCTTATGTTTTGCTTTGCTATGCTTTGCTTTGATTGTTGAAACTTTAAAAGAAAGTGGAATTGGCCATTTAGTGGAATTATCAAAAGAAGAAACAGCGAAAATTCCTACTGCACAAAAATCGAAATCCGTTACTGAGAATTCGTTAGAAGTAGATCAGAATAATATAATAAGACAAAACGCCAATAAGAAACCCTACAGTACTCCAAGAGATGAATCTCAGCACCAAAAATGCATAAGCCGCCCTCTCAAAGTTAGTTTTAATTAAACTCATCTTCTAATCTTTTCTACTTTCACAATTCTTTGATGCATTATATAAATAACTACACTAACAGAATTCTTATTTCTCATTGAAATAGACACTTTTTAACAAGGAAGGCACCGTAATAGTAATAATAATATCTGCCTTGTTCATTATTGGAATATCTGTGTACGTAAACCATAATCGGGTATCTTCCGAACTAAAAGCAGCGCCCAAGATACCTCCACTTGAAACTGCACTCGAGAAGAGTTTTTTGTACTTAGCAAAACACTTAAGCGATCACACTAGTCTTAAAACCCATTTGCTACATCATAAAATCATTTCATCTGCCGAAAGCGAAAAAATTGTAATAAAAGTATTTAACAATCAGTATTTTTTCTAATGCTTACGATTAGGTTTTAATTAATAATTTTGTTTTATATGTTTTAGTTCCAGCTTAATAAAGGGGAAAGTGAAATAAACTATGATTTACTCCAGGTACTTAAAAGAAAGGATTGGAATCTCATTGGGAGCACTGTCATTGACATATTCAAAGAAACAGGAAATTCGCAATGTGCAAAAGCATTGCTTGAAAACATCTAGCTGTTATTCTACTGAAAGTAAAAGGATCGTTCTGAAAGTTCAAATAAAATACGAAAAGTAAAGAGCATGTGACATTACCAGATCCCGTGAACAATCTGTTAATCTTGTAGTCTGTCCGTTTGCGCAATAACTCTTGAAGGGATTAATATAACTCGTTAAAATTCAAAGACGGATCACCAAAAAGGTGAGATGGGTTTAGAAATATATTACAGCGAGATAAAAACAACATGCAATAGCACAGGTCAATCAGCTTTTTAGTATTTGAATATACTTTACAGAAATGTGCTATCTTTCTGAAAGTACTTGAATAAATTCAATAAAAATATCAATGTCACTTGGTTAATACTCTATGTTTATTAGCGCATTACTACATACATATATAAATGCTTATACTACGGATAACAATCTAAGATAAGGAATAGCAATCAACTGATAATGTTTTTATACTCTTTGTCTGCACATTTATTATATCGTGATGTTTTATTAGTTTGCTATAATCATGCACAAATACAGCGAATCAAAATCTAATTAAGCTGTGCTTTACATTTTACCAGGCATTTTAACCACAACCTGAAGCAGTAATAATAAGGTGGTGTATTCGGAGAAAAGTTTTACTACTGGGTCTTGTTACTTTTCAGTGGCTTCAGAATACAACTTTGCTTATTAAAAAATTGGATACCTTTTCAAAATCGCAAAACTTTTTGGAAATTTCGAATCAATGTAGAGCAAAAATTAAATAAGCAATCTGTACTGTAAAACACACTGATACTACCAGCATCAGTAAATCATGAGTACAAATCCATTACAAGCAAATTATAAATACCTGGCAGAGAGCATTGGAGACCATGTCCCTCTTAGTACATTTCTCATTCAGGAAAACGTCATTACAGACTCTGAAAGCCAGGAAATTGTAATTAATTTTCCTAAATGTAATTTTTATTCACTAAGAAATGGAAAACTTGCATTTAAGAATTTGAAGCTGTATATAGTTGAAGGAATTTACTGAAACATAATGGTTTTGTATGTTTTATAGTTCCACCCTAACAAAACAACAGCAAAATGGAACACTGACTTACTTGGAGTGCTTAAAAGCAAGGATTGGAACTTAATTGAACAAAAAGTCATAAAAGCCTTCCAAGAAACTGGAAATGGACACTGTGCTACAATACTATTAAAATATTTGGGAAAAGAGTCCGTAAATAATAGAGATGAATCGACTTCATCTTTGAGACATCGAGAAGGTACCAATACTGATAACCAATCAATACATTCTAGCACTACCAGCACTCCTTCTAGAGATAGACGAAGAAACCAGAACCGCGTAATAAAATTATTGATTGCAATATTATACGTATTTCCAGTTAATTTTCCTATTTGTTCAACTATTAATCATTATCCTCTGAATGTTTTAAAATTTTATTAGATATTACCTCATATACCTATCCTGTACATTGTAACATTTGGGTCTGCCATAATCGCAGTTGTATGTATTGCTTATTACGTGAGCACTACAGAGAAACCGATGTTTTCCCCAACAAAAGTAAACTCCGTTTCTGGAACTTCACTGGAACAGCATGGTGTGTATCTCGTAGAACACTTGAGCGACCATATTAGTCTTAAAAACCATCTACTGCATGAAAACATTATTTCAACTCCTGAGAGCGAAAATATCGTAATACAAAAGTTTTTATAATCTGTAGTTTTATCAGTGTTCTTTGATTTCCTAAATGCATTTCAACATTTATTACAGTTTCAACGTGGTAAAGGAGTAACGGAGATGAATTCTGATTTACTTGAAGTCCTTAAAAGAAAAGACTGGAGTCGCATTGAAGACAAAGTCATTCAAATCTTCAGAAAAACTGGAAATTCACATTGTGCAGAGGCATTGCTTGAAAATATCTAGTCATTATAATAGCGTTATTAAGTAAATTTTATGGAATTTTGCTAAATAAAATACAAAAATTTTCTCTAGTGTTGCTCAATTGTCTGTAATTTTAATTAGGAATAGTAATCCGTTGTTGTAATACTTACATCTCTCTTTTGTCTCTCGATAAGTCAATTTAAGTTAATCATGCGAAACCGTACTACAGCCATTCTACATGTATGCATTTAATGCAATATTTAAAATTATTGAAGTAAGCTACCTTGTGAATAGTATTTTAAAGGGCAGCAAATAATAAACGCCTTATCAGTTAACTATTCTTGTTCAAAATACTGGTTATTATTTCAGTGAAACGTTATTGCACTTTCAAGACAATGAACTTCATAGCTGGAAAAATAAAGTATACTTAGCGATGATTCAATAATTTATTTTCCAGATACCTACCTAACTTGGTTTCGAGAAATTCGTGTAGATTAATGTTAAATGCTGTTATCACTTATTTTTATCTATCTAATTTGTACCTTTGTACTTACGATTATATCCCAATTTAAACATGTATAACTTATATATTATAATACATAAATTATAGGTATATTGTTGATACTGATTAATATTACCAGCCAAAGTAGTTATAGCAACGGTCGCTCTTATAAGGTACTCTCAAGCGAGAATATTTTAAATAAAATTTCAACTTTTTCCATTTTGGGGAGACACAGTGTCAACATGGGGAAGCAGTCTGTATGGAAACACAGGGTTGGGTCCAAAATGGCCGATTTGTACCCAGGAAGGAAAAACTTGAATTTTTATTTTTTAAATTCTCGGACGGGAGTACCTTTTAAGAGCGACAAACAACCGTTGCTATAACTACTTTGATTACCAGCACAGCTCGGAAATAATACCCCTTGAATGTTAATATTGCAGTTAGTTCAAAGGAAACAATATTATTTTTGCTCAAAGGATTTTTCTTCCTTTTTAAGCAAAATTTAGGCATGCAATCCGATATTCTCCACCCTAAACTGAAGTGTAAGCCGTGATCGATGTGGTTCTTCTGTTGCAAAAGTAAAATAAACATTTATTTGCATTTGACTTTTCATGGATAAACAGAATAACAATTACATTAAAGTTTTGAACATTTTCTAAATGCAGGAATTCAATTTGTTGCAATAAATGATTAGATGAAAATGAAAATCATTAAAATGATGAATTCGAAGAATCATAATAATAATAATATTACAATCATAATATTTGCTGTGAAATTATTCCTATCTGCCCAGTTCAGTTTTATTAATGTGTCAAATTAGGTACAACGTAGTAAAGTACGTAGTACAGGCCATTTAATTACCATGACATGAATTAAAATGAGTAAAATGATACTGTTTTCCCCTATGGACACTTGGAAAAAGAAAATATTAATTGCAACTGTAAGTAAGCTTTTAGCATTTACTGAGGATTTGAGAATGAAAAAAAGTGCACAGAAAAAAGGCAATTAAGAGTGTAATATTATTTAGCATAGATATCGTCGCTTTCATGAACACCAAGCTTAATGCATCAATCGATCGGAATTAGTTTCAATTAAATGCTACGTAATTACTTGTAAAGATTAGTATTTCTAAATTTGGAGTATGCAAATGTATTTAATTTATGGTTCTTGCAATTTAAAAAAATAGTTTCTTATAATATATAAAGCCTATTATGTAAAACCGAAGTTATCCGACCGCTGGCAAATTTCGATGAGTCAAAATTACCATGAGTCGTAGTAAATTACACGTCAACTTACACCTTTTGAGGGATACCACATAATATTCATTCATTCATTACTATTTATTCCATAATTAATGTACTTGTTGCGGCATCTCAAATGTATCCCCTACAACGGTATGGTCTTGATGCACAAATATTATACAATGCCTAATGCAGTCAGTATCAGTATGCGAAAATGAGAATAGGAATAGTGCACACCTTCACTACCTTTTATTGCAACAGGTTGCACATATAAACAACTGTTATACTCATTCTATGGTTATTGATATTTTTTAATTCCGTAAGTGAGAATACAAATTAAGTGATCACTACATTTAACCAATTATTGTTTGCCTTACTGTTAAGGTTACCTATTTGAAAATGAGGGAAGCAGACAAGGCAATGTTAATAACACACACTCACTATTTAGCTGAAAATACGAGCAGCTTTCCAGTCGTACTGAATAAGCTCTTAGGCAGGAAAAAACTAGAACCTTTTGATGTTCAGCAAATAGTAAGATTTAAATTATAATTTATTTTATGCTAAATATATATTAATAACCTTTCTTTAGCAAAATGATTAAATTCTTTTGTGTTCCGAATTTTTTAGGAAGCTAAATTAACTTCTTACGACAAAGCTACTGAATTGTATAAAATTCTGCTGAAAAAAGACGACGATACATTTGGTGTGCTCCTCGATGTTTTAAACGAAAGTGGAAACAATCATTTGGCAGACAAATTGAAAATAACAGGAGAAGCAGGAAGACCCGTTTCAAAAGAAGGGAATTCCAGTTCCAGAACTCCACTAGAAAAAAATTATGTATACCTGTCTGAACATTTGAGCGACCACACTAGTCTTAAAGGCCATCTACTAGAGCACGAAATTATTTCAACCGCCGAAAGCGAGAAAATAGTAATTCAATTAATTTTATTAATAAAAAGTTTTCAGTTCCTTTTTCAGTATCATGTGATTAATCTATTTCAAAATGTTACAGTTTCTGCCTAACAAAGGGGTAACGGAAATGAGTGTTGATTTACTCGATGTGCTTAAACGAAAAGATTGGAATCGAATCGGAGACAAAGTCATCCAAATATTCAAAAAGACTGGAAATAAGCAATGTGCAGAAGCTTTGCTTAAAAACCGTTAATTTATTATTGACCATGGAAAACTCTCTCTTAATGCTCAATAATAAAATAAACTGCAAAAATACCCACTTTATCAAAATTAGCGATTATTTCATTGAACGCTTGTATAAATCTATTATTTTATTCATTTATAGTAAAATATTGCTTGTTATATGTATTAATATCTGTAAAATTTCTTGAAATAAATGTATTGTAAGGACAAAAACTAAAAAATATTTCATAATCATCATCATGTTTTAAGGTCTCTCGTATTGCTTCTCTTGTTCACCATAAAAGCACTAACTGTTTATTTTCAAGGCAATGAACTTCGGTATCTAAAAATATATATTTAGAGATGATCCATAAATGATTCCAGGAACCATGTGACAGGAACATTACATGATATCATTTATCTGTATTGTATGTACGTACATCTGCTACATCTACATATATACTGTATATCACTGTAATACAATTTAATCCTATATGTTATACCGTTATAAGCAAGTCTAAGTATATTATAGTCATCAACACTGAAATGCGAAAATCAACAATAAGCGTGTATAATATCTAAAACTACATTCAATATAACATTTTGTTAAGGTAGTCTAATAAAACAATTATTTGACTTTATAAAATGTGGAGATAAAGTCCACCACAAAAATAATCAGTTTGCCATAATTGAAAATCGTCAATATACCTATATCATAAAAATAATCAGGTTATCACAGTAATAGTCTTTTACAGCAAATGCAATAATGATTACTTTGCCATAACAAACATTGCTGTTTCCATAAATTAAGCTGTTTTTACAATATGTTTATTTATGGGCTTTGGATTAATAATATGATAAAATCAACTTAATTTATTTAGGACAAAAACAATAATAATATTAGTTATAGCAAATTGATCATTATTATATTGAGCATAGTATTATTATTCTACCACATAATAAACTGGTATGATAAACTGATTATTTTATGGTAAATTGACTATTTATGTTTATTTTGGCAAGTTGATTATTTTTATGGCCAGTTAAACACAACCCTAAAAATGTCTATCTATCCGGCTGTTACGTGCGATTGCTTTGTTATCTCATAATACATGACGCACTCAAGTATTGGAATTGCAAATGTTACCTCGATGCCTCGATGTTATCAAAATTATACAATGCATATGTGAAAATGTGATTTACTATTTCAATCCTACACTTCATTTAAACCGGTTGCACAAATTATTATATATAGAGGTTTAAAGTTAGTTAAAGATTTATTAACGTTTTCTAATTCCATAAATAAGCATTAGCTGATTTAATAAATTGTGATTTGCTCACTATTAAGATTCCTTAAAATTTGAAAATGAAGCCGGCAGACAAGAGAGTGCTGACAAGAAACCTTCCCTATTTGACAGAAAATACTGGTACTATTCCAATGGTATTGAATATGCTCCTCAGCGAAGGAAAGCTAAATTCTATTGAAATTCAGGAAATAGTAAGATTTAAAAATTCTTTAGCATAAAGCAATAATATATTTAGGATGCATTCTTAAAGCATATTTGGGTACTAATAAGATTTTTCTTAATTTTATAGAACGCGAAACAAACATCCTACAGCAAAGCTACTGAGATGTATACTATTCTAATGACAAAAGATGATGAAACTTTTGGTGTGCTTCTCAAAGTTTTAAAAGAAACCGGAAACGACCATTTGGCAGCAAAATTGACAGAATCGCAAAGAACCATGTCGATTACTGAAGTCCCGTCCACCCCAACATTCAAAAATTCACTGGAGAAGAATTATTTGTATCTAGCGGATCATTTGGGAGACCACACGAGCCTCAATATTCATCTTTTGCACCACAAAATTATTACCGATGCCGAAAGCGAGAAAATCGTAATTACAATTATATAATTGCAAAGACTTCTTAATCCTAATGCATAGTAAATAATCTAAGAATAATAAATTTAAACTAACTATGACTAAATGAATTCTTTAGTTTCACGCTAACAAAGGAAAAATTGAAATAAACGCCGACTTGCTTAAGTTACTCAAGGGAAAAGATTGGAGTTTGATAGAGGCAACTGTTATTCAAATATTCCAAGCCACTGGAAATGAACATTGTGCCAAGAAACTTCGTGGAGAATTTTGAGTGCTATTTTTACTAAGAAATACAAATATATTATATCCTTTGTTAAATTGAAACTATATAAAATAAAAAACTAAATATGCACGAGTTTACTAAAAAGTATTGTGGATACCAATGAGACACTACTTTTATGCATAATCTTTATAAGGTGAGCATTTACTACGCATTTGAGTTATAAAATATCACCATCATGAAAGTACATATATTTATGGTAATGGCGCCCACACTCAGAGACGTTATTTGTTTCATTGTTGATAACTTATCATCCACAAAATTGACGCAAATATGCTGAGTCAGTTCGGTTTGATAAGATACTTAAGACCTAGAACTAATGAATCATAATCATGCTGTCATATAATACTGAACCAAAACATGGGGAATATCTATAAACCTATAATATATTATTTTATGTGTTTCATACTGTCTGCCAATATATTTTTTCTGCAATGAATTTTGAGTTTGCCATATACACCGAAGGAATATATAATGTTGTATCCAAATTCAAACTGCTTGCACATGCTCTTAAAATTACAAATAGTACGCACGTTTACATTCAAAGTATACTGTGTTGGGTTGAAAAGTTTTCAAACCAGGCCTCCTAATCAGAACGATTACAAAATTTATTAAAAAGTTAAATTACAGTGAATTGCATCAGTAAATAATGAGTGACAATACTCTAGATGCTAATTACATGTACCTTGCGGAACATATTGGTGACCACGAAAGCCTTAGTGTCCATCTCCTGCAATATAATATCATTTCAGCTGCTGAAAACGAAAAAATCGTAAGTAATCTTATTTTCTTGATTTGCATTACGAATATTAAGAAAACTAACGATCTTGTCCCATTTAGAAATACTAGGGGATGGAATGAATATTTATTTACTAAATGCTAAAAATGCAAAACAACAAAATATGGCTTTAATTATTATTGATAAAGCTTAAAAGTAAAATTTCAAGTACTAACCGAAATGATTACAGTTTTTAATTCTTACTATGTAAAAATGGTTTGTATGACTTGTAGACAGTAGATTGATGCATTTATGAATTCATTTATATAAGTAATACATAAATGTTCATTCATATTCATACTCCATAAATGAGTTACGGTAGATATACATAAAACAATAATTAACAAAATATTTTGACTTTACAGTTTCATCCTTACAAAACATTAACAGAAAAAAACGCTGAATTACTTAAAGTTTTTAAAAGCAAGGATTGGAGTTTAATTCAAGATAGAGTTATACGAGCATTTCAAGAAACTGGAAATAGCCATTGTGCCAATAAGCTCCTTAATAGAAGGCAGTAGTGTATGGTATATTTTGTCAACTTTTACTTAGGTTAAGATATTTTAAGGTAATGTCATCGTAATTCAAAATATCTGACAGAAATCGAATTTTATTAACCTATTTAATGTATGTTAATAGATCAACAAATGCTAAAATGTGAGAGAGTGACCGAGATCACGTAATAATTGCATCAAAAATATATATCAAGAAATTGTATATTGTTGATTTGTAATACATTATTGTTCATTTATTAATCCATAATGATAAACGCATAATTAATCATCCTTCAAAAATGGAAGTACTTAAAGGTCATAGTAAATAATACATTTTCGGAGATACTGCATAATATTTAATTCAAGGAACTTTATATTTAATTTATTGTCTAATCTACAAAAGTATGTTACTTAACTGCTAAATACCATTTTTAGCACAGGGAAAATTAAAACGAGTATATTTTACTTATACCTTCTTGGGGAATTTCTTCTCCCTCTTTTCCATGGCCTTCGTCTTCAATTCTAATGTTTGTAAGTCGGCAGAAGAATTTTCTGACAATTTGATTGCGTCCTCTAAATCTTTCTTTATCTCATCTCGAAGAAATGGGGTTTTCACAGTTAACTGCTCAAATCGCTGTAGCATGTCTTCAGCTATTTCTTTCAATACAGTTCTTGCTTTCTGTAACTGTTCTACAGAAGGATCACCCTTAAAATGCTTTTCAATGAGAGCAGAATATTTGGAGCGATCCTCGTCATTCACACTGTAGGTATCGACTTCAATCAACATGCCATCCACAGATAATTCAACGTCGTAAATTCCTTCCTGAGAAACGGAAACCTTTAGTTCAACAGGATCTTCTTTTTTCACGGCGTATTTTGCTCTGCCGAAATGGAAACGATTCAAATGTGACAATTCTTCAAAAAACGAAAGCCTTTTCTCAGCTGCAAAACGAGAATTAATTTTGTTGTTACTGTTAAAACGATTTCTTGAACCTTTAGGAATTAAAGTTAACGATTTGTCGCTCCAGTCCTCAGTGTACACAAAATCATAATGCGTTATTTCGGAAACAGATTTTCGAGCAGATTGAATATTCTTTGCTAAAAGAAGTGAGTATTCGCAAACTCCTTTGAAAACAAGACTTTTTCCCAAGTGGTGGCTTCCAGACATTGTAGCACCCTTGATTCCTAATGCTTCAATAGCTTTGCTGCAACAATCGATAATTACTTTGGAGGACGAATGGCCTTCGTGAAGAATAATTGCAGTTGCGTCCAAAATGTTCAAGGATTTAAATTGTTTTATGACTGTCGAATAAATTTCTTTCTCTTCAGAGCCCTTTCCAAATGGTAGCCAACTCCGAAAAGAATATGAAGTCTTGTTCTCAATGTGGCCGTCCCCAAAAGTAAAAATATTTGCAATTATTTCCTCGGAGTAAGAATACAGAGCGGCATTGCATTTTGATTTATCGCTTGCATCGATTACTAAGCAATTTGTATTATTTTCACCTTTTTTAGAAGTGAAATGATTGAGGGCAGCTGCACTTGTATCATTGATTAAGAAAACCTCTTCAAAACCTGCAACCAAGGAAGCTCCTTTGATAACTTGACGATGGCGACTGGCAAACCACAATGGAACGGAAATGACAAGAGAAGAAAATTTTTCTGATGACTGTTTCTCAGCTAAATCTTTTAAAGATGTAAAAACTAAGGAGAAGAAAAATTCTAGGTTGATTTTAATTGCTTCTTCCCGGATTTTTATTTCTTTTTCGGAAGATTCTTCATTTGAATTTGAAGAACTTAAAAGGTCTTTTAGGTGGACAGTTTTGGAGATATCCATAATCTTCTCGGCAGGTACTTGCCCCATAATAAATTCATCGTTGTTCATAATACTTATAGAATTTTCTATGACCTTGTTTTCGTGGTCGCCAATAATTTGGAGTTGTCCATCAGGCTGTGCGAATCCAACGAGAATTGTATCAATATTCAATTCAACGCATAAGCAAGGCGTAGTGCATCCTCGAGCAGATTCATTTTTCAAAAGTTCTTCCCTGTCTTTACGAATTTTCAGCATTTCCGTTTTCCTCTTCTCTGTGTTCTCCGTGCGCATATCTTGAACATCGTTTTCTATTTCCCTCTCGATGATTTCAATATGGAAATCTACACTTTCTGATGGAACGTTAGTTGTGATATCTTTTTTCATGTGGTCCACAATGGACGCTTCCTCTTCTTTGAATAACTCTTCAAATTCCAAAGGATCAATGGATTTCGCGGACAATTTCTTGTTCATTCTTTCCTTGAAATTCTTCCCAGCACCGGAAATTATACGCCGTAGGATTTTTACAGCATCGATCATACTTTTCTCATTTTTATCTAAATACACTTCAAGTAGGTCTTCTAGTTCAACTTCCAAGACCTTTGAAAAATCTTCTAGGCCTGATATCTCTGGAGTACAATAAAATGATGCAACCTTCTTAAAAGCTAGAATGCTCTGGATTTTCAATGCTTTATGTATTTCTATAACGTGCTGAGTACTGAATATCTTGTTTTCAGTAGCAGTGTTCATTTCTTGATTGTAAAAGTCTTTAACAACTTTTATCGCCTGCTGTGCTCCTTCAGCTTCCAATTTTTGGACTTCTTTGTTTTGACTTATGAACCAATTTTTCGCAAAATCAATGGCAATCTTCGAAAGCTCCAAAAGTTTACAATTAATTTGTATAATTGGATGCTCCAAAGACATTCCCTTTGCTGCTTCATGACAGTCATTCAGAAGTTTATCAGAAAAGCAGATTTCTTTCCTGAATTGACTTTCCACTTCAGTTTTGTATGCTTTCAAAACGGTTTCCAACTTCAAAACGGTCTGCAATTCCTGTTTGACATTTTCCCTTAGCCGGGACAACATAGCATCACGGTAAATTATATCCGGACAGTAGTCTTGAATAATTTGTTGAATTAATTCCTCGTGAACAGGAACTACCAATTGAGAAATAGAAGAAAATCCAGTCTCTGTGATTTCTTCAGCAACTTTCCCATAGATTTCGGTACAGTATTCCTTATAGCAAAATGCATTAAGCTTTTCAAGCAACTTTTGTTCCCTAGCAGTTTTTAAATTGTTTTCCAGACGCTGCTTATAAAATTCCAGTTTTTTGGCAATAACTTTCTCAAAATGGACAAATACTGTTGGAATTTCTAATACAGGATCTAGCTGATCACCAAAAGGTAGCCAGAAACTTCGTTCTCCGAGCTTCTTTGAAAACTGTTGGTGAGCGAAATTCAACTTTGACATATCAGCAATTCCATAGAGAAAAGAATTTTCCATGTGAGAATCGTATCGGTTTTGAACATGTTCCGAAGCTTTTATCATCATACTTACAATTTCATTATTTTTATCCTTATTGTACTTTTTGAATTCCTCAGATGTATATGTAATTTGATCATCTTCCTTGGGAATTGCAAGGTAGTTTGCGAATTCGTCATCTAATTGCGATTGGAAGGAACGAACTTTATTTTTGAAGACGGTATCATCTACATCTTTAAAGATTTCTCCGAGATGTTTAATACATTTCTCTAACTGGAAGTTGTGAAAATTGCGTAATTCATTTTCATTACTTCCGTTTGTCTGCATGAATGCGATTATATTGTGATTATACGTTGCTATTAATTTGTCCGCTCTTTCTTTGAATGCCAAATCAGTTTGATTTTGCGTATTGCCAGTAACGGTGCCTGTTGAAGGCTCTACTTTTGCGTCTTCAGTTTTCGGTTTTACAGATTTAACTAGTGCAACTTCGGCAACTTGATTTTCTTTCCTCCCAGATTTTCCCTTTTTAGAGGATTTCTTGAGTATCTTTTTTATCTTGTCATGTTCTCTGTTTAAACCGTTTTGAAATACTTTCAATTTTTCTTGTTTTTCATTTTCAGTTAATTTTAGGTCATTAAACAAAAGCTCTAGTTTTCCGATTGCTTCTTTTAAGTACATGGAATGCTTATTCTGCAATTTTTCTTTAGTTGTGCTACCTTCAGTATTTACAAAGTTTGCCATAGAATCCATATACATTCGTTTGATTTTATCAATATCTTCTTGCATTTTACAATCAATTTCTTGTTTCTGTTCGGTTGTTTGACTCGAGCCTTTTTGTTGCGTTGGCATTGAAGTAGTGAAAACTACTCCATGATCTTTTGCAACGGATTTCCCTGCTGTGAATGAGACTTCAGGTTCAGGATCTGCTTTTTTCTCTGGAACGGTTGCGGCTTCAGGTTTTGTAATGTGAACTCTGGAGCCAGAATTTAATCCACTTTCATCTACTGGAGAATGTCCAATATTTTGAGAAGAATTCTTTAATGTCAACGAATCAGCCGCATTTGAACGATTTTCTGCAGTTTTGGTCTCAATAACTGTATCTTTGTTCTTGATTTCATTAGCTAGCTCTTGGTGTTCCAATTTTTCCTCGGTCTTTGCAGGAATATCTTGGGAAGAAGCTTTGTTGATTGACGCATTATGCGTTATTTCATAATACCCAATATTGGATTCTGTTTTGCTAGACGAACCTATTCCGCTCATGCCATTCTTCTCAGTATCGTCACTGAAACTGATTAAATTCACCATTTCTTCCTTTACCACGGTTAAAATGTTTTGCAGAGCAGAGTTTTGTTTTTCTGATTGGGAAGCATCTTCGTTTTCATGCGAATCTTCTTGTCTGCCAAGAGAAATGCATTTATTCTGGACATCTGACTCTGATACAATAGGAATTTGTAGAACTTTTTCATTTTCAGTACCGTCACAGACGTCAACCTGTGCACCAAGAGTATTTCGTTCTGAGTCTGCGGACGTCATTGCTACACATCCATCATTAATCGGTTTTTGATCCCTTGCATGTTTATTATTCACAAATTCTGAAAAATGAATAGTTGCCGATTGTACTGCACTGATATTCTGTACTTCAACAACATTTTCCTTCTTGAAATCAGTCCGTGGATTAGGTTTATCAGAATCAAAACTTATATTCTTGATGTACTGATTTTCTTTCTCCTTCGAAGAATTTTCATTTAACTGATTTAAGTTGTCCAAAAGCATTTTAGCGTTTGCTTGACATCCATTTTCTCCATTTGATGCTTCCTCTGGTGAAATTTCGTTTACTTCAGTAGTTGAACGATTTCCATCATCAGAATTTACTCCAAGTTCAGACTCCTCACGAGTTCCACCATTCGATAGCTCAGCAATCCCGTTCATATTTGACTGACGATTGGGTAGTGAGCCCAGAGAATCAAATTTGCTGTTTAGGAAAGCAACAACCTTTTGAAAATATTCGATAATTGATCCCTTGTTTGTCGAGGAGTAGCAAAGCAAATCTTCGACATCGAGAACATCATTCATGAATTTCTTAATTTGGTTTACGAATGCAGTCTGAAGGGTTAAATAGCCGTCTTCGTCAGTCATTGTGGGATTTCCAGGTGAGGAGAAGACGTAAACATCTTTATTTTTAATTCCGTCCCATGCCTTTGACAATTCCTGCTTATCAGATGATTTCAGGATGTTTTCAATATATTTTTCACATTTCAGAGAACTTGCTTTTCCGAAAGATAGCAATTTATTTTCAGGAGAATAATCACGAATCGCAAAAATGATTTTCTGAGAAAATGGAGTTTCTAGCGATTGCAATAAATCTTCCCGAAACTTTAGCAATTCCAACTGCAATCAAAATTATAAGATATAAAAATAATCGGCCTTCCACAATGAAAATAGGCATTTTTCCAAAAAGAGTTAATAATTTTTCTACAATTGTATTACTTTACGATTTTGTATTACGTTGCGGCAACAATCGTTACTCATTACAATGATATTCATTCTTCCATAAGTAATATATCCTTGTTTACATATTACTTCATATTGGGGTGGTCAATAAGGATGACCACTGGGGCCTAGCAACGAGCAACTTCTTCCAAGCCGAAGCCCGAATCAAATTAATCCGCGTAATGCTCATATTTTGGCCATTTACCATTAAGAAAATCTGTTTTCGCTATAATTATTGCGCAATTTCACTTAATATTCTCAGTCAGTCCAAGCAAATGATAAGATAGAATAATTTACGATTTTTCACAATTAAATTTCACATGAAAATCACAGGAATAATATAAATATTTTTCATTGTCATTGATTTATTCTTTTGTGCACGAAAATGACAGCAAGTCCCGAAGTCCCCCATTGCCTTGTTGGCTGAAAATATTTGTAAAATAGTCAATTTTATTGGTTCCTTGCCTCTGGGCGGCCATTTTATCTTTATTAAATTGTCGTCACCCTACAGTCCAATTCTCCTAGATACAAACAAAAGTGACGGGAACCGGAAAGTTTTCTTGTCGCTCATTGGGTGAACATATTTGTAAAATATACAATTGCATTGGCTCCTTGAGAATCGGCGGTCATTTTCTTCCTTTCCCTTCACGGACCCGGAACCGATTTTCAGAATTTGGGCAACGAGAATTCTCACAATATAAGCAAATTTCTATAATAATTCTGAAAATCGGAGTCACATTCTCATAATTTTTCGTTGCCCAGTTATTACTACTGCAGAGCGCTTCACAACAAACTAATTATTTTTCAAAAGAAAAATAGTTATAATATCGGTATGACAAAGCTTTCAACAAAGAGTAAAACATGTTTATATATACGCAGTATGTATACATAGAGAGAGATTCAACAGTACAACCTTCCATGGGACTTGCAAGGAAATCGTGTAATACCTATCTTAGTTGATTAGACGTTACGAGCGTCGAGTCAGGAAGCGGCAATTTAAATATCAATGTTATAATATACACACGAGTTGTCCCATGGAACGTTTGCAGTGAATCGCTCTGCAATAGTAATGACTGGGCATTGAAAAATTATGAGAATGTGACTCCGATTTTCAGAATTAGGGTGGCGACAATTTATAAGATAAAGATAAAATGGCCGCCCAGAGGCAAGGAACCAATAAAATTGACTATTTTACAAATATTTTCAGCCAACAAGGCAATGGGGGACTTCGGGACTTGCTGTCATTTTCGTGCACAAAAGAATAAATCAATGACAATGAAAAATATTTATATTATTCCTGTGATTTTCATGTGAAATTTAATTGTGAAAAATCGTAAATTATTCTATCTTATCATTTGCTTGGACTGACTGAGAATATTAAGTGAAATTGCGCAATAATTATAGCGAAAACAGATTTTCTTAATGGTAAATGGCCAAAATATGAGCATTACGCGGATTAATTTGATTCGGGCTTCGGCTTGGAAGAAGTTGCTCGTTGCTAGGCCCCAGTGGTCATCCTTATTGACCACCCCTATACTTGTTACCCTTTATATTATACGCTTTATTTCCGAAATATATTATAAAAGTGATAAAAGGTAATGAAATCCATTGAATAAGCAATATTACTGGTACAAACATTAACTCTTTTGTCAGGATTTGTGATTTTTGTGGCCAAATAAAAGAATATTAATATGGTTGTGATAAAATGATTACGCTAGTGTTAAAATGACTATTTTCATTGGTGGAAAACTAATGATTTTTAGGCTGCAATAAATTATCGCCATAAGTTCCATTCTACAGAAAACTATATACATGAAAATGTTAAAATGTTTTATAATTAAAAACTTACGTCAACGTTATTAAACTGATTAACAACGGTCATTGGACATAGGAGCCAAACAAAGGCTTCCAATATCTTTTGTGATTGCGAATCCTCGGGTGAAATAACATCCATTAGTAAAAGTTCAATGTACTCTCCATTGTCTTTCTTGAGAGAAAACGGATGGGACATCATTTGGAGACCAGGAACGCTACCATTGTCTGAATCTTGCTGATTCCAAGAGAAACCTTCCAGACGATCTACTTTCTTTGTCACAGGTCCAATCCAGTTACCCTCTCCGTTCTTCCTCAAATTTTGTAATATCAAATTAGACAGGAACGACTTTCCCGAAGCTTTCTCTCCTAATATGCAAATACAAGCCACTTTGCAATTTTCTTCCAAATCCTTTCCTCTGGACAAAATTTCGCTTAATTTATCCTTATTTACATTGGCTTTCCCATTACGGATGGTAATTATTTGCTCAGGAAACGGTGAAGTACAATTCTCGTCCTCGCCACTACACTCAATAACCTCTTCCATGTTGACTGCTAAACTGAAATGAAAACGAAAGGCTTGCAATTAAATGTATCTCAAAAATAAACGGCAAACTCAAGAAAAATTATTACTTTACCTCATATAAATACATTTAGTTAATAATTGATTATCCAGTCTCAATAAGTATCATCACTCCAAACTGATAATATACTTTTGCCTCAAGTTTTAATGCAATTTGCTAATGTTTTAGTACATTTAGCTCAAGTAGAGAACAAAATCCTCACTATACTTATTTGTCCATACCACTGTAAAAATAAAAATACAATTTTTGAATGCTTACCCAACGGAATTTTGTAAACTGAATGATAATGAGAAGAATGCCAAGCAATCCAGACGAAAGCGAACTATGACTTCAAACTCCCAATCCCAATCAAGTGTGTCAAATGTAGACAGGAAAAGGAAAACTGTTGAATGAAGAATCAGTAACTGTCAATTCGATATATTTTGCCCCCAAACCCCACGTAAACACATCAAAGAACTAAAGTAAATATTGCAAAACAGAAGGTTACTTTGCAGCTTGCGGAATGATTGTGCGGAATGGATTGCGAATTTGCTAAGTGTAAACTGTAAACTTGGTGTATGTATTTACTATAAACATCTGGCCACATACAGAGAGAGTCACTAGATAGTAACCATTGTAAATACAGTGTACAAGGCAATACATGTGTATCTAAATTGCCCACTTTTGGCTTTCCGCGGGAAATCAAAAATAACACACACATACATACCATGATATTTAAGTATACAATACACTGTAAACGCTATGGATACTATCTAGTGAGTCTCTCTGTATATATCTATAATGTAGTTTTTCTCCGAAACACGCAGACGCAACCACAACTGCTGTTAAACTTTGGGCTGCTATACCGCTCTTCCGCTCTGTCTGGATCTTCCTTTGTCCCCTGTCACATTTCTTGATCTCTCATTCTGAGTTCTGTCAGCCGACCGTCTTTTAAATACTAATTTTGTGATATTCTTCTGGTGTAATAGTGTCATTTGTCGTCATTTCTACTGGTGGTGTCTTGTCGTTGGTACATTTTCTGCCAAACTAGGTAATGTTTTGGTAATTAAGGTAATTAAAAATGTTTTACACTTTTTTGATTAAGGATAATGTTGGATTTTACTATTTTATATATTTATATATCATATATCATGTTTATTTATGTTGGGCATTAGGATTGTTTTCGGTTTCTGTTGGCCCCGACAAGGTTTGGAAGTTAAACATTTTCTCACGCCCTAAACAACGAATTGGAGGTCAGATTTCTTTTTAATTAAGTTACTTATAGTGTAAATTACAATGTACAGTGAGTTAATCATTATTTGTATATTTTGTAAATATATAAAGACCTCTATATACTAGTACAAAGGTTTTTCACTCGAGTCCAAATATATCCAACTGGATTTATTATATGTAATGTACTTGTATGTACTATACTTTATAATTTGCAATTCCAACACGTTGAAACATGAGAAATATACTTGCAAAGTCATAATGTATTTATTAATGACATAATGACGTTAACTTTTATTACTGTTGCAAATTCAACATTATAATATCATACTAATGATTTTATTATACATGTTTTAGTCCGGCTTTGGTTTTGTAGCGTGGAATAACAGTAAGCAGAAAGCAAACATCCGTTCAGACAGATAAGACTTGAGAGTTGACAGCGGACAATAAATTGCAGTCGGTGAGTCATGAGTTTATATTGTTTTCCTTTGAATTATGAATGGTTGCAAATTGCACGGGCTATTTGTACCATTAAGTGTTATGTTTATCTTACATTGATATGCTCATTGTACTCAATTACCTAATATAATACTCTACTCCACACGCACACATAATTTCACATGTTAAAACTCAATCAGTCAATCACAGCAGTAAATATAATGCAGTGCAAACATATTTTGCACATTTTTGCATTTATAATGGTATTACTATTTTATGCTTCTTTTATTCCCCCTGACTAGACAATGCACAATTAAATTAAGAAACTTGAAACATAATTACGTCTAGCAAGCGACTCTTTTCGAATTGCGTTTGCCTTGTCTTTGTTTTCTATAGTAAAGTATATGCTACGAACTAAAAATATTGAGATTGAGATTAGCATCATTGCAAAGTTTGATATTTCTAATGAGTATTTTTCAGTCCAGTATGTATGTCATGTAGATTGATTGATTGTTGAGTCTCTAACGACTCTAGGTTTGTTTCCCAAGAATTTTGTATGTTGCGATTTGCTCGTTTACAAAATTGCACGGGATCAACGTGTGATTTGCGAATTTTTTACTTTAATCCCTTTCTGTAGTCCACTAAATGCTTGAAATAGTAATCACATCCAAAGTACACACTTCACAGGGTTTTTACAATTATTGTTTGCTGTATACCGTTATATCATTGAAATTCAAGTAGAGACTTCCTGTGACTCATGTATTTTTGAGGTTATCTCTAGCTCGGCACAATACAATATTTTATGCAATGCTTTTTGATCTATATGCATACAAAGAACAATAAATTTAATGGAATGACTGTCTGAAAAACATAAAGGTAATTAATATGTAATAATATTTTCCTGTACCTGTAACTAAATAAGCGTTGGTAATACATGCCATTTTGGTTTCATTTAACCAAATAATGCCAAACGCCTTAAAAATAGTAATATGTTAATATGAGTTTTTCTGTTGATATTAATATTGTTCTGAATGTATGATAATGTAATTAATGCGTTTTATAAAATTAGGCACTAAAATGGAAGAAGTAAAGATGAAAAAGGGAAAGCCACTGCAGATAATTGAATTCCAAATGAATGCTGCTAACAAGAAAGAGTTGGTACTCAATAAAGAGAACCTAGAGTCGATTCTAAGAAATGTCGAAGATATGCCCATAGCTTTTATTTCCATAACGGGTGCCAGTCGACAAGGAAAGTCATTTTTACTCAGTTTTATGATCCGCTACTTAGAAGCCTTGAAAATTGACGAAAGCGATTGGATGGGATGGGACAACAAACAAGAAGCTCTCGTTGGATTCAAATGGCGGGACGGAATAGACCCCGAGACATCCGGTATGTGGTTATGGAGCGAACCGTTCATCGTTGAGTCAAATGACGAAAAAATTGCCATTCTTCTAATGGACACTCAAGGAACTTTCGACTCCTACACTACTCAAAGAGAATGGTCAACGATTGTCGGATTAAGTATGCTGATGTCTTCTTGCATGATATTCAACTGTCAGCAAAATGTTCAGGAAGATGTTTTGACCACCTTGGAGACATATATGCAGTATGGTATGCAAGCTTTGCAGCAAAGTGGAATAGAAGATCAATGTCCTTTCCAGAAACTGATGTTTTTGATTCGCGACTGGAGTATGTTATCTACTTATCCATACGGATCAAAAGGAGGAGCCCAATTCCTCGCTGAAAAATTGAAAATCAAAGAAAATCAGTCAATACCGGCAAAAAGAGTTCGGGAATCAATTAAAAATTGTTTCGAATCGGTGGAATGCTTCTTGATGCCCGACCCGGGAGAAAAAGCGAAAGAAGGTGATTTTAACGGAGCCCTTAGTCAACTGAGTACGCAATTTGCAAAGAAGTTTGAAGCTTTTGTAACAGATTTTCTGAATCCGGATGATGTTGTTAAGAAAACGGTGTTCGGAGTCGAATTCAAAGGTCTGGATCTTCTCACCTACTTCGACAAGTATGTGGAAATCTTCAATGGAGACGAACTTCCTGAGCCGATTTCAATTTTTAATGCCACTGCACAGCTGAGTAATCAAAGCGTGATTCAGAGATCGAAAAAGATTTATTTGGAAAACATGAAGAAAAAGCAAAGAGGACAACATATCTTTGTATCGGACAAGAAATTTGCGGCATTTCATGGCGAATCCGAAAAGAAAGCTGCGAATGCGTTTGAAAAAGAGAAGTTACTTGGCAGTGACGAATTACAAAGCTTGGTGAAGGAAAATTTCTTTGAGGAAATATCGAAAGAATTCAAAATCCTCCAAATGCAGAATAAAACTAAACGGGAGAAGGAAATGGCCAAAGCAGAGGAATCTGGAATCCAGAAATACAAAGAATATGTCGAAGATGAATTGTCCGAAAACTTTTACGAAGACAAAAAGTTAATTGGCAAGTCTGAAACTTTTATTAACGACATCATGGATGAAGCAGAACAGAAAATTGAGGAAGAAGATGAACAGCTACAAAAGAAATTTTTAACAGCGTTGAAAACAAAGTTGGAAGATGAACAGAAAACTTTTATTGAGAAGAATAAACTGAAAAGGGCAGAAGCTGAAGAATTTATGAACACTTTGGTAGAAAATATCACTAGCGAACACAGCTATGAACTAGATGAAGAATTAAAGAAAAATGAAACACTGGAAGAAGATGAGATTAACCATTTGAATAAAGATATTCTCAAGAAATCTCTCGACAAGTTCTCTGACGCTGAAAAGAAGGGAGATCGCAATTTCATCGGCAATTACAAGAAGATTTTGGAGGAAAAGCTTGAAAATAAAAGAGAGAAGTTAATTACTGTGTACTTAGACACTCAACAACAGAAACGCTTAAAGGCTGAAAAATTGATTAATGAACTTGTAACCGATTTCGAAAAAACACTTATACTGGAAGCTGAAAATGTTGACAATGAAGAGGATCTTAAGGAAAAGCAAAAGGAATACGAAAAAGAAGCTGAAAAGAGTTTCCAAGCAAATCATGAATTTGCTTCCACGAATGAAATAGTAGCGAAACTTGGAGAAGACTTGAAACTGAAACTAGCAGCTGTATTCGAAACTGAGGTTCTGGAAAAATACCATTCAAAACAGAAAGAGAACGAAGAAAGTTTTGAAAAGGCGTTCAATAAATCTTTGGTTTCTTACATCGAAGAAATGGCGACATTTGTGGAAACTTGTGAATACCACCATGCGGATGCTTTGAAAGCACAGCATAGTATAGCAGAAAAAAATGCTCTTGACCTCTACAATGGCAGTCCAAAGTTTGGAAAGAATATTGAAGAGAAAACTCGAGAAATGGAGGAACGACTTAAGAAGGAAATGGAAAATGCGTTTAAGAAAACATTGGAGGAGAACGATTTAAAGAAATCTAATTTGGAACACAAATCTCAGAATGATGTGACTGAGTGTGTAAAGGAATATCAAAAGGAAATGAAAACTGCATTGGAATCCGCAAGGAATGAAGAAAAATTAAAGGAGTTCCACAAGACTGCATTAAATAATGCGAAATCATTATTCAAAACGAAATGTACGATTAAAACTGACGCCGAGTTCGTGGAGACGTACTGTAAAAGGATTGAAGAGGAAGTGGAAGAAACTTTCGAAGAAATTCTTGAATTGTACCAATTAAAGGCGGAAGAGCAGTCTGTTGGAACTGAGAAGGCATTAATGGAAGCAAAACGATTTTATCATGAAGAAATGGCTAAGCATGTTTCCCAAACAAGATTTATGCGTCCAAGAGATTTGGAGAAACTTCATGTCGACGTTTCCAAGAAATCTATTGATCGTTGTTGTGACCTTGCACCTTTAACTGCTCTCCAGAAAGAAGACTTAGAAGCAAGTCTGAAAATTACCTACAGAAAGTACGAGGAAGCTAACGATATGAATATTCCTATTGATCCAGCAATTGGAATAGATTTGGGAACAACATATTCCTGCGTGGCTGTCTACTATAAAGGAAGCATTGAGGTGATTTCAAATAAGCAGGGAAAGAAGACAACTCCGAGTTATGTAGCGTTTAAAGATGGTATCGAAATTATTGGAGAAGCTGCGAAGAACCAAGCCCATGAAAATCCAGAAAATACAATTTTTGATGCAAAGAGAATCATTGGACGACGTATGGATGATGAAAAATTACAAGCAGATATCAAACTGTGGCCTTTCAAAGTTGTGGAAGAAGGAGGAATTCCAAAAATTGAAGCAGAAGGGAAAACTTACTATCCAGAACAAATATCAGCGAAGATTCTCCAGGAAATGCGGGTAAATGCGGAACAATTTCTAGGAGGATGTCATATTACCCGCGCAGTTATTACAGTTCCGGCCTATTTCACTGATGGACAACGTGCTGCGACTATTGACGCTGGAAAAATCGCTGGACTCGACACTGTTAAGATAATTGATGAACCTACAGCCGCTGCGATTGCCTACAAACTTCAATACATGGATGATGAAAGTAGAAACATTCTAATTTTTGATTTGGGGGGCGGAACTTTTGATGTTGCGGTTCTGGAAATGCGGAAGGGCGTTATTGAAGTTAAGGCAAAAGATGGAGATACCCATTTGGGCGGGGAGGATTTCGATAACAATTTAGTGGAACATTGCGCATTGGAATTCCAAGCTTCTATCGGCGTGGATTTTCTCGAAGGAAAAGACTCCACTGTATTGGCCAACCGCAGGAAATGTCTCAAAGCCATTCGTCGTGTTAAAAATGAAAGCGAAAGAAGGAAAATCGATTTGGCGGCTGCAAAAGCTGTAAATATTGTTGTTGACAGCATTGACAGTGGTCACGATTTGAAAGTTCCTGTTACCCGTGATGAATTTGAAAGTATGAATCAAGAATTGTTCCAGAAGACCATCACTATTGTAGAGAAAGTGTTGAAATCGGCAGGAAAAGACAAATCTGAGATTGATGACATCGTTTTGGTTGGAGGATCGACGAGAATCCCGAAAATTCAAGAACTTCTTACAAATTATTTCGGGGGGAAAGCTTTAAGTAAGAAAATCAACCCGGATGAAGCTGTCGCTGTTGGAGCTGCTATTCAGGCTGCAATCTGGAATGGAGAAATTGCTAAAGAGTCAAAAGATTTCAATACCATCTTGGATATTACCCCATTTCCTCTCGGAGTTGAAGTTTACGGTGGAGATTTCTCAATTATCATTCCGAAAAATAATCGAATTCCCTGCCAAGTCGAAGATACTTACAGAACTGCTCACAATAATCAAACTTCCGTTCAGATTGTCGTGTACCAAGGAGAAAATAAGAAAGCAGTGGACAATACTCTCCTGGGAGAGTTTTACTTAAATGGAATTCCACCTGCAGATGCTGGACGGGAAGTTGTAAAAGTCATAATGACCATCAATGAACAAGGAGTTCTTGAAATCAAAGCCACATGTTCTAGTAGTGGTGTTTCTAATACTGGATTGTCAATTAATGAACAAAGATGGAGACTAGGAGCTGATAAGATTAAAAGGATACTTGGGGAGGTTTGTTTAATGATTTATTTACTAATACAGTTTATAACGAGAATGATAATGCTATTCAGACTTGCTGCACAACTCACTTTTCCCAATGAGGCGCATAACAATAGTATTTTACTCTGAATTGTTGTGTTATAATTTTGTTTTCTTTACAGGGGAAGTAACCTCAGTTGTGGAGACTAACATTCGATTTTGCAGAGCTGCTGATTTATTGATACTAAATTGCCAAAATATTTGACAGATGACGGTGATGAATTAATTTTGATTTAGTTTAAGTGTTAAGAAATAAGGAATTGATTTTTCGATATTTTTTCTTCGTAATGTATGAGTATGTAGTTGTAATTTTCTTGTGTATTTAATTGATTGTGTTAACTGCAGAATTATTATTATGGTATCAGTCATAATCATAAGTTAAGGATGACTAAGACTTATAACGGAGTATTATTTTTCTGTATTTAATTGATTGTGTTGACTGAAGAATTATTACAGTAAGCAGATGGTTACTAATCATTGTCAAATTATAGGAATTAACAATTAGTATTAGTTAGTAATTATTAAATGCAATACTTGTAAAAATAATTGATTATGTATTGTTTGGATTCACTAGTGTGCAATAAAATACCAATGAACATTAATTTAACCTAATATTTATGTTTATGATATGAAATACATAATTATAGTTAAGTCCAAAATAATCTGTCCTAGAAATACTTCAATAATTTAATTGAATAAGAATAAATGCGTTAATTTTTCCATTTCTCCAAAAACTGGGGAACCCAATTAAAATGTCTCAAAGGTTTACAAAATACAATAGATATCGGTGGAGGTTCTTCGTAATGATAATTTAATAAAGCACATTGGTAATATACTGAAATTTGATTTTTATTGATCTTTTATGATGAATTTACAGATATTATTATGGCAAACTCAACATTATGCAGACTAATTAATTGTTTTTGCTAAGTAATTAAAAAATCGTTATCAGTATAAAGCTACACATCTTATAAGAGTACATAAACTGAATGATTTGCACTATTCCAAATGATAAAAAACATTATGAGGAAATAAATTTAACAGCACTTTCGAACATTGCATCCGCCTGAACGGCAAACTTGCCAACTAGCCAAATTTTAGATTTATCAGCAATCAAAGCCCAGTCGTCTTCACGCGATTTTAGTTTAATACTAAAGTAGGCCAGGGCCAAGGCTGTTGCAAAGGCTTTAGAATCCCATCCTTTCATGTTACTTTCTGAAATGTTTGTGACATTAAAAATTAACAAGAATTTAATACTCTGTTCAATGGAAACGGAATTTTGTTGTAAAATGATTTCGTAAATCAATAATATTCTCAAAAAATAAATTACCTCTTTGCAGGGACGATAGGTTTAAATTCATTAATTGGCACAGGTTTGCGTCAAGATTGAAAGATCCATCGAAGAGTTGAAGAGCAGCAATTTTGTAAAGTGAATCGCTACTATAAGCCATTTCGGTGATCAAATCGCGGATTATTGACTGTTCCAAGTGTATTAATTACAAATCCTGTCCGGAAAAAGATTACAGTTAAATATACAAGAAAAAGAATGCAATTTACAAAATTTGGTAAGATATTATAAAATATACAGAAATTTACAAAAATAAATATTCAAAACATACAAAATACATAATGTACAGAATAATATACATAAAGAATTTAATTTACCTGACCGCAGTTTAGAAACTGTTGTAATGTGATGTACAAAATTAAACTACACTTTTAGCAGACAGGTTTTTTGCCGGTTTTCTGCAGATTGGTGGCAGAAGACGTAGATAACAAAATGACAACTTAATATTTGTTTGTGATTATGTGAACAGAGTACATGCACTATCCTCAGTCAAATAACAGCCGCTGATTCTCTCAGTACACATGACTTCCTAAAGTGTTCAAATAATTCATGGAATTGTTATAAATGAGTCATGTCATGAGCGTTATCATATATTATAATGATATTTTATGCAATGCAAGCGAATTGAGAATATTATTATTTGCACGTTATACAGAATACAGAATAGTCCACAATTCACATAGTGCTAAAAATAGACTAACGTATAAAATCTAATGGCGATAGCATTATGTAGTTATGTTTCCAATATTTATATATTGAAGTCTTATTATTAGCGAAGTCATTACCAAAGACGTTAAACTCCATTATTAATTTTCCGGGTTAATTAACACAATTAGGGACACTTTACAGTTAAAAAATGTGAATTATTGATTATACACAAATACATATGCATAAGATTGTTGCTCACCTTTAATTTGACTGAAGCTCTTATTTTATAGTGTGTTTTTTATTTACAGAGTTATTAGGCATTAATTACACATTTCACATATTATTGTACTGCAATTCTAATAATATAATTCTATTGCAAATGTTTAGCATACAAAAGCTGTAGTCATCAGAAATTTATTGATTACGTAGTATCGTTAAAAAAATTAGTAATTAACATATCCTTGTATAGAATTAGAATTGTATTTTTGCCATATAAAAGCTTCAATATTACAACAGAAATTAGTACTACACAAACAGCCGTAATTTATAATTAGTGGACACGGAACATTAATTTAATGAACTTTATTAATAGTGCCATAGTTTTGCAAACAAAAGACAAAACAGCTCAGATTAATGAGAACGATTGTGGAGGTCTTCATTGGAATATTCAGACTGGATATTGTACAGCACTCAAAGCTTCCTTGTAAACTGACTCGTCACTGCGACGATCTGAATATGACTTTCGCTCGTCCAGGAATGTAAAATATCTGAATCATTCATTACGATTTACGAATGTCTTTCTTTCTATACGTATAATTCGCAATAATTATACATATTCTCAATTCTCCACAGATATCAATCATGTTCATTTTCATATTACGTTACGTTAGCAAAATGAAGCAAAGCGTACAACGTTTGATAAGCAACAGATTATAATATTATATCGCTTAAATACATCCAGAAAGCACAAGCAACCCTTTGAATATTTGAAATATTTGAAAAGACTAAATTCAAAAATTTCTCAAGTACAAATACAACCACAGCAAGAACGACCAGATATCCAAATACAGGAAAAACTGCAGCAACTTTCATGTCAAAGCTAACTCTGAAATTCCCCTTCAGATTGCTTTTCATTTTCGAAGAATCTGAATACACGGGGTCTGAAATATACCAGTTGTCTCCAAATGTCGAGTAGTCCCATTTCATTCAGTTGTTGGACAACATTCCGAAGTTCATGTCGAAAACATCCAATAAAAACCCATGCATTGGGCTGACGAATTGCATGTTCTGTCGTTTTTATGCATTTCAATAAAGCAAGATGTTTTTGTAGAGTGTACAACATTAATTCAGAATCCAATTTAGTATCTTCAACAAAGAGTTTTAGTTTCGTGTCCGCCAAACACGATTTGAATATATGAAAAATTTTTGTCATATTAAACTTATCAGTATCATAAAAATACAAACTCGAGTTTGCTTTATCGGTAATGCCATATTGTACGAAAAAAGGATGCACGCCATAATATCCACTACTTTGAGACAGGCTAGTTAGATGTCCAATGATGGAAACTATTTTATAATTATTCAGAATTAGTTCACGGAAATTGTTCATCCTCTTTTTGTCTACGGGAGCAACGACTTCATTTGTGATGTAACTTTCGTATTCGGTTACAAGAATATTTAACACCAAGCACAGAATTCCATAGAGAAGGAGTTTTCTTTGGTTGTGATCTTGACGGAGAAGAATGGCAATGGCAGAAACAAAGACGTTACTAATAGATTCAAATGTCAGTTTCTGTTTTGTAAATTGAAATATTATTGCATTGGCAAAAAGACAACAGATGAGCAGTAAAAGCCATGTACTCGTGTCCATTATGTCAATCCAGATAGGTAGGGGCTTATCGTGATAGGTTTCTCTGTCTACGCAGTAGATGAATGTCCATTCACCAGGATACGTTAAATATATTTCTTTTACATTCCAGTAGTCAAATAAACCTACAATAGCGCTTTCTGTAGATATCAGGCCACAGCATCCTTTTGTGGTATCACCAGGTTCTACACTTTTGTAGACAGACGTAAAATTCATAAAATCAGCCATAAATTCGAAGAGTTGATACTGTTCGTATGTGCATCTTTCAAGTATAATTTTTTTAATAAGAACGTATGGGGACGAAGCACACTTTCGTACATTACTTACATAGTCAGGTTCTACCGAAACCAAATTAAGGATGCGTATTTTCTGCAGATTTCTCTGAAATCTTTTTCTTGTCAGTTCTCTCTGCCGAATTTGTAATGTTGTGATGTCAATCTTGGCAAACTCTTTAGTGAAAAGTGAGACTGTTGGTACTTTATTATTGTCCTTAGAATTGATGACCATAAAATAAACCACAGTTGCCGTCGACAGTTCCCATTTTAATAGATCCACGAAATGGTTTTTGTTTTTCTCAAAGTTATTCTTAGTGCTAATTATTAGAAACTTATCGTTTGGTCGATCCACTGCTCTACCAAATACAGCAGATAATGTTACAATTTCTGCAATTATTTGCTGAGGTGGTTCCACCACTGTTAAGATGTTGCCATTTGTGTTTGATAGTGAACTTGGGTATTCAAAGCCTCCTTTGTAAATATTTTCCCATTTACTTGAATCAAGAGTTTCCGAAACAATTATGGTTCGTGGTGAGTATACAATTTTTTCAAAGACATAATCCATCAAATTACTTTGATAAAATACAATGTCAAAATCATAATTTGCAAGTTGTGACGATAGAATTTGGCATTCTGAACTAAAAATACAACAAACAGAGAACAGAATAGCCGTGATGAATATTTCATGTAAAACCATTGTTGTAATTTTTTAATTTGTCCTGAATTGTAAATAAAGCAGTGGAGAAGTCTCTCTATTAAATGGCTGATGTCCAATCTTGGTTCTTCTTTATTTTTCCTGTCTGTTAACTCGAAACGGTTGAGATACTTTGTTCAAACTTATTTTAGTAAATCAGGTATAGAAATTGTTTTGCGACTTTTAATTGCCTTTCTTATGTTGAGTCACTGAGACGGCACCACGGTTTATGACGATATATCATGAAGAACCAAATTTAATACTTAAAGGTATGTAGACAACCCTCTTGCGTTTTAGGTTATTGTGTCTAATATTGGCTGACTGTAATGTGTAGCACTGATGGCTGCCATTGAATGTAAAAACTCCTAAATGAGATTTCAAAAATGTCTTTTAGTTCGAAAAGTTCGAATGATGAAAAAGAAATAAAGTAGAATACAAACGGATGACCATAAGCATCCTTGTCTTCCATTCCATGAGAACTCACTCAATACATTAATCACTTTGCCATAGGTAACTGCTTTTTTCACATATTTATGTTTATTCATCAGAATCAATATCCTTTTTCTGAATATTTGCATGACCCTCATGATTATAAGTAAGCAAAAATAATGACAAAAAAGTAGCATAATATATCAGAAAAGCAATTTTGCTTATGGGAAAATGATTACTCTTGTATTGAGATTATGTATATTATGAGATTCTTATCGTCACATGAGATCACATTTTTATAGTAAATTAACCATTCTTATGTAGAAATGACTGTTTTTGTCTACGTGGAAAGCTGATAATTTTTATTGTGGATTATTGTCGTCCAAAAGAATCACTCACTACTCCTGTGGTCACAGCATAACAAGGCACTATATGCTATATATCCCTACGAAAAAAGTTACTTTACGTGATATAAGGAAATTCCTTACGTTGTTTTTTCCAGAAAGTATTTGAGAGAATGGCTTGTGATATAATATTCTGTAAGACGCCAGTTCAAGGAGAAAAACAACTTATACAAGTATACCCATTGGACTACTTAATGAAGTCTTTCGATTTCTGACATGCTATTTTATTTGCTTAGAGCTTAAATTTATTAAGAGGTAAGTCGAATTCTTAGACTTGTACTGGATTCAAAACACATTGCCTATCATATATAATATATTCTCCTATTGCGTGTATTCCATTTTGTTTTCTTTGTCTGATAGATAGAACCTAGATAGTGGGTATTAAAACATTCAAGACTTTACTGGAAGACTTAAGCTACCTTTCTATAGAACTAAAAGCCTAGAAGCGTCTATTTGTTTAAGCGAAGCTTCTTTTAAATGTCACACAAGGAATTGCTCTACTTTTTCTGAGACATTTTTCAGACTAGTTCTAGGTTTAAGTTAATACTCCTTTGCTTGAAAACTCCTATCGTTAACTTAAGTAGCTTAAAGACGAAATTAAACCGTGAAGGCTCATGTAGATGACAAACTGATTTCTAACATTCCTAAGTAGAGGAAAGACACTACATTCGTGCAAATCGATGTGTTTTGGTCGTATTTTACCAGGGAATTAATTGTAGTTCAATTCATAATATGTGAGAAAAGCAATTTTAGTTTTGGGAAAATGATTATTCTGTTATTGATGGACGGTAATATATATTACGGTAAAAGAATATTTTTATGGTGGACTAGTGGACTAAAATTGTCAACCAAAAGAATCACTCACTACCCCTGTGGTTCCTTCGAAAAGAGTTACGTTACGGATAAGAAAATTCCTTACGTTATTTTTTCCAGAAAATATTTGAGAGAATAGCTTATTGCGATAAAATATTAAATTAAGAGGCTTGTTCAAAGAGATAAAATCCGAGCTTCTTAGTTGCAAAACAAAACAAACGTATACCTTGTGTTGTGGTATTGGACTACTTTATGGAGTCTTACGATTTCTGACGTGCTATTTTATTTGCTTAAAGCTTAATTTATTTACAGGTAAGTCGAGTTCTTAGATTGTATTCAAAACACATATGCTTGTCATATATTCTCCTATTGCTAATATTCTATTTTGTTTTCTTTAGCTGCTAGATAGAACCTAGATATAGGTATTAAAACATTCATGACTTTACTGAAAGATGTTAGCTATCTTTCTATGGAACTAAAAACCTAGAAGCTTCTAATTGTTTAAACAAAAATTCTTTTAAATGTCACACAATCAATTGAGCTACTCTTTCTGAGACATTTGTAGAGTACTTCTAGGTCTACAGTTAGTTAATACTCCTCTGTTTGATGTTGATATTTTCAATTGTTACCATAAGAAGCTTTAACACGCAATTAAACACGCTCATGTAGTACATCGAAAACTGATTCTAACGATGAGGAAAACCACTGCCTCCGTATTTAATGCCCCAATGGTGAAGATTCATGCCAAAGTAAATTCTGAAAATGCGACAGTTGTATAAACTGTCCCTTTGATGTATGCTTAAAGAATATTGCAAATCAACAGTTTAAGTTGAATGCAAAATGCATTTAATTGTTATGTAGATATAACGCATAATATAGCCCGATAACCTATCGAATACGTAAATAGAGCCATATATTATTCGTTCAACTTCGCTGTGACTATTGTGGCAAAGTTAATACCAATATCAAACAAGATCATCATTTCCATAATGGATTACATTAGCAAAATGAAGCAAAGCGTACAAACTTTGATAAGCAGACTATATATCTCTGAAATGCACCCAGAAAGTGCAAACTTCCATTATATTTGAAAAGACAAAATTCAAAAATATCTCAAGTAGAAATACAACAACAGCAAGAATGACCAGATATCCAAATACAGGAGAAATTCCAGCAACTTTCATATCAAAGCTAACTCTCTGAAATTCCCTTTCAAATTGCTTTTCTTTTTCGAAGAATCCGAATACACGGGGTGTAAAATATTTAAGTTGTCGCCAAATGTCGAGTAGTCCCATTTCATTCAGTTGTTGGACAACATTCCGAA
>CM036941.2:13859707-13883148 GCA_020352615.2 Yoshiicerus persimilis
GTTTAGGCTTCCAGAGGAAGATTGCACCAATAAAAACATCTTAAAAAGAACCGAGATATTACATCTTACCTTGAAAAAGTCAATTAGAGTATAGTTGTGATTCAGCATAAGTAGTTATTAGAATGCCATAAATATCCAAGTGCACATAAAATGCTACGGGGTTGGGAAAAAACAACGGAAGAACTTGAAGCCAATACTATCGAATACCTTTCCAGTCCTTATGCATACCATAGATATTTACAATATGAAATACACCAGAGTAATTATTTTGATGAAAAATGGTTCATAAATTACCCACGACTGCAGGGATCAAAATTTAGTAAATTTATTCAGAGTAAAGTGCAATGAGGTCCTCATGTAACCAATAAGGATTGATCGGCGACCTGATAATTCCGAGGTTAGGGATATTTTATGGGCATTAAGTGGTTTCCTAGACCAATTTATTCTTTGCCTCATATTATGACTATTTGCTCAACTTTACCTACGATAATGCATCAAAGTTTATACCACTCATTTGCGTAATATATTAGCATAACATGAAACACAAAGCACACAAAGTTTGATATACAGATTATCTATCGCTGTAATATATCCAGAAAGTATAAAGAGCCCTTATATTTTGAAAGACTAAACTAAACAACTCAAGTAGAAATACAACAGCAGCAATAATGACCAGATATCCAAATACAGGAAAAATTGCAGCAACTTTCATGTCAAAGCTAACTCTCTGAAATTCCCCTTCAGATTGCTTTTCATTCTCGAAGAATCTGGATATACTGGGTCCGAAATATTTCAGTTGTCGCCAAATGTCGAGTAGTCCCATTTCATTCAGTTCTTGGAAAAAATTCAGTAGTTCATGTCGAAAACATCTGTAAAACATCCATGAAAGTGGTTCACGACTTGCATGCTCTGTTGTTTTTATACATCTCAATAAAACAAGATGTTTTTGTAGAGTGTATAGCATTAATTCAGAATCCAATTTAGTATCTTCAACAAAGAGATTTAGTTTCGTGTCTGCCAAACAAGATTTGAATATGTTAAAAGTATAGGTCATATTAAACTTATCAGCATCATAAAAATAAACACTCGAGTTTTTTTTATCCGCAATACCATATTGTGCGAAATAAGGATGCACTCCATAATATCCTTCACTTTGGGACACCTCAGTTAGATGTCCAGTGATGGAAACTATTTTGTAATTGTTAAGAATTAGTTCCTTGAAATTGCTCATTCTCTTTTTGTCCACAGGAGCAACAACTTCATTTGTGATGTAACTTTCATATTCAGTTACAAGAATATTTAACACCAAACATAAAATTCCATACAAAAGGAGTTTCCTTTGGTTGTGATCTTGACGGAGAAGAATCGCAATGGCGGAAACAAAGAGATTATTAATAGATTCAAATGACAGTTTTTGTTTTGTGAATCGAAATATTAGTGCATTGCCTAATAGACAACAGATGAGCAGTAAAAACCATGTACTCGTGTCCATTATGTCAATCCAGATAGGTCCATTATCGTGATAGGTTTCTTTATCTACACAGTAGATAAATGTCCATTCACCAGGATATGTTAAATATATAATTCTTCTCCTAGAGTACTTAAATAAATCTCCACGAGCGCCTTCCGGAGATATCCCGCCAAGGCTTCTTTTTGCAATTTTCCTAGAGCTTGTTTTGTAGACGGACGTGAAATTTAAAAAATCGGCCATAAATTCGAAAAGTTGATACTGATTGTAAGTACACATTTCAAGTATCTCTTTGTTAATAAGAACGTATGGGGACGAAGCACAGTCCCGTACATTATTTATATTGTCTGGTACTTCCGAATCCAAATTAAGGATAGGACTTTTATTTAGATTTCTCTGAAACCGTTTTTTTGCCAGTCTTCTCTGTTGGACTTGTGATGTAGTGATATCAATCCTTGCAAACTTGTTAGCGAATATTGACACTGTTGGTATTTCATTATTGTCCTTATATTTGATGGTCATAAAATAAACTGCAGTTGTCATCGTCACTGTCCATTGTGCCGACTTAAATTCATCCATGAAATTGTCTTTGATCTTATCAAAATGTTTCTTAGTGCTGATTATTAGAAACTTTTGGTTTGGTCGACCGATTTCCCTGCCAAACATACCAGGGTAGGCGGAAATATGTTTAATTGTATTCTCAGGGGGTTCCACCACTGTTAAGATATTACCAATTGTGTTTGACAATGAACTTGGGTACTCATCTCCTCCTTTGTAATTATTCTTCCATTCCCTTGAATTATGAGTTCCTAAAACAATTATGGTTCGTGGTGAGATTACAATTTTTTCAAAGACATAATCCATCAAATTACTTCGATAAAATACAACGTCAAAGTCATAATTTGCAAGTGGCGACGATAGAAGTTGACATTTTGAACTGAAGAAAATACAAACAGAGAGCAGAAAAGCCGTGAAATAGTTCTTATGTGAAACCATAGTTGTAATTTTTTAACTATTCTTAGGTTATTCTGAATTATAAAGTAATAGTAGTAGGAATCGGTTATTAGACGGCTGAAGTCCACTTACGGCTTTTATTTAATCTGAGTGTCTGTGAGGGTGAGGCAGTGTGGTAACTCAGGAACGTATTGATATACTTCGTTCAAAAGTATTTTAACAAATCAGTTATACAAATAGTTTAGTGACTTTTGAAGATGAGCATTGTCCAGTCCAACCTTTGAAATTGGGTTAAAACTTTGAAAACGGTTGTTCTTAAATTGCACATCCAATTGACTCCACCTTTTATGAAGAGGTATCAAGAATGCCATTGAATATAAAAAATCCCAAATGAGATTTCAAATGTAAGGTAAAAATGTCTTTTAGTTCAAATGCTGAAAGAAATTAAGCAGTATACAAATAAATGCCTTGTATTTAATTGCCCAATAATCAATTTTATTAGCCATGACTCTAAACGTGTCACCTTACGATGAGAATGGTCACTCAACACAACAATAATCAATTTTTACATAAGTAAAATTGCTTTTCTACTTATTTGGTTGTTCCTTCCCCTGAATTACAAATCCCTATTTTTTACGTATTTGTAATAATTACAAGAAACATTTAACTAGGTATGTTATTTATTCACGCTATGGTTATCCTCATAAAGTTAAACACAAGTAATGACGAAAATGTACCATAATATGTGAGAAAGGCAATTTTACTAAAGGAAAAATTATGATTATTCTGTTATTGACAAACGACTCTTACTTACGGTAAAAAAATATTTTCTCACTATCCCTGTAGTTCCTCTGAAAAAAGTTACGTTATGTGGTATAAGAGAATTCCGTACGTTGCTTTATTCAGAAAGTATTTATTTAAGAGGCTTGTTCAAAGAGACGAAATCCGAGTTTCTTAGTTGCAAATCAAAAACAAACGTATACCTTGTGTTATGATATATTCATTGGACTACGTTATGGAGTCTTACGATTTCTGACGTGCTATTTTATTTGCTTAAGGCTTAACTTATTTACAGAAGTCGAGTTCTTAGACTGGATTCAAAACACATAAGGCTTATCATATTACATTCTCATATTGCTAATATTCTATTTTGTTTTCTTTAGCTGATAGATAGAACCTAGATATGGGTATTATACATTCATGACGTTAGCTTTCTTTCTGTGGAACTAAAAGCCTAGAAGCTTCTATTTGTTTAAACGAAAATTCTTCTAAATGTCACGTCACTCAATCAATTGAGCTACTTTTTCTGAGACATTTTTAGAGTACTTAAAGTTAATACTTCTCTGTTTGATATTGATAATTTCAATCGTTAACGTAAGAAGCTTAAAAAATAATGAAAATACGACAATTGTATAAACCGTCTAGATGTATGCTTATAAAGAATACTTAAAATCACCAGTTTTGGTTGAATGCATAATGCATTTAATTGTTGTATAGGTATAACGCATAATGTAGCGCGTAACCTATCGAATACGAAAACATGCACAGTTGTTTAAATTAGAATGCCCCAAAAAGCCAATACTGTGTACTGCATGCTAAGGAATGATATAAATAATATTTGTTGGGCAGAAAATAACGGTAGTACTTTAAACTATGAGTTATTATTTCGATGGAAAATAATCTATATAGTCTCCACGACGGCAGGACTCAAGACTGAAAATTTATTCAGAGTAAGCAAAGAATTTTGACAGTTTGTGATTTTATAAACGGTGAACCTATTTTTCTGCTTTTTGAACATGTTTAGGTTACATTATACAGAGTGGTCCATTACTAAGGTGTATAGCTGTTCCGGAAGAACCGGAAGTAGTACAGCAAAACTGTTAACACCACTTGAAAACCAATACAAAGTTACATTGAAATCCCAATTTTCATGCCTATATTCCTGCGCATTCGTTTACAATCACAGTTCTCCCAAAAAAGTCAATAACTGATAATATCCAATTTGATTGCTAGCTAATTCGTGGTTAAATCTCTCGCAGGAGAGTTAAATCAAGTTTGATCCTCCTACAAATTTTCAGTGCTTACATCAGTTACTTTCACTATAGCTTTTCTTCAAAAATATTATCAGTTATTGACTTTTTTTGGGAGAACTGTGATTGTAAACCAATGCGCAGGGATATAGGCATGAAGGCATGAAAATTGGGATTTCAATGTAACTTTGTATTGGCTTTCAAGTGGTGTTAACAGTTTTGCTGTACTACTTCCGGTTTTTCCGGAACAGCTATACACCTTAGTTGTGGACCACGGTGTAGAATAAACGGTGCAGCTCCTGAAGAAGGTTGAATCCTCTCTATGCAGTGACCTAGGTCTTTGTTACAAAGTGGTCCACGTCCACTTGTGTAACCCATTGAAGATTAGAGATATTCTCTTACTGACATTAAGTGGCTATACCAATTTATTCGTAAAATGAAGCAAGACATACAAAGTTTGATAAGCAAATTATATATCTCTGAAATACATCCAGAAAGTAAACAAAGCATTTATATTTCGAAAGACTGTACTCAAAATTTCAAGTAGAAATACAAAAACAGCAAGAAGGACCAGATATCCAAATACAGGAAAAATTGCAGCAACTTTCATGTCAAAGTTAACTCTCTGAAATTCCACTTCAGATTGCTTTTCATTCTCGAAGAATCTGGATATACTCGGTCTGAAATATTGAAGTTGTCGCCAAATGTCGAGTAGTCCCATTTCATTCAGTCCTTGGACAACTTTCAGAAGTTCATGTCGAAAGCATCCAAGAAAAACCCATGCAAGGGGTTCATGATTTGCATGCTCTGTTGTTTTTATACATTTCAATAAAACAAGATCTTTTTGTAGAATGTAAAGCATTAATTCAGAATCAGAATTCATGTCTGCAATACAGAGTTTCATTTTCGTGTCTGCCAAACACGATTTGAATACATTAAAAATTTTGGTTTTATTAACCTTATCAGTATAATAAAAATAAACACTCGAGTTTGCTTTGTCCGCAATACCATATTGTACGAAATAAGGATGCACTCCATAATATCCTTTCTTTGGGATAGGCCACTTAAATGTCCAATGATGGAAACTATTTTATAATTATTAAGAATTAGTTCATGGAAATTATTCATTCTCTTTTTGTCTACGGGTGCAACAACTTCATTCGTGATGTAACTTTCGCATTCAGTTACAATGATATTTAACACCAAACATAGAAGTCCATACAAAAGGAATTTCCTTTGGTTGTGATCTTGACGGAGAAGAATCGCAATGGCGGAAATAAAGAAATTATTAATCGATTCAAAAGTGACTTTGACTCTTGCAGCACGAAATATAAGTGCATTAGCTAATAGGGTGCTTATTAGTAGTAATAACCACGCACTGTTATCCATTATGTCAACCCAGATGGACAATGACCTCTGCTGATACATTTCCTTCCTCACGCAGTATATGAACGCCATGTCACTAGAGAATGTCAAATAAACCAATTTTTCCCAGTGGTAAACGACCACATCTGTATATCGGTTTTCTGGAAATATATTACCACAAAATAATTTTTTCTTCATATTTCCTCCGTAGTATACAGTGAAATTTAAATGGTCAGCCAGTGTTTCTATGATGGCTGAATGGGTTGTGCAGCCGTGAAGTATTCCCTTATTAATCATACCGTATGGTGACGATGCACAGTCCCATTCCCATTTTCCAGATAATTTGTTGTCTGCTCTGGTGATATCCGTAGCTTTTATGATGACTTTATGAAGATCCCTACACAAACCTTTTCTAGTCATCCTACTTCGTGGAATTTCTTGCGCAATGCCAATCTTTACAAACTCTTTTCCAAATTTTGGCACTCTAAGTATTTCAATATCTTCCTTGGAATTGATGACCATAAAGTAAATTACACTGATCCATTCCAATTGATGCAAGAAATTGTTTTTCACTTCCTCAAATCGATTCTTTGTGCTAATAACTAGAAACTGGTCGCTTCGTCGACCTCTTTCTCGGCCAAATATAATTGGCAGAAAAGGAATACTTTTAATGGTCATTTCTGGTGGCTCCACGACTACAAGCGTATTGCAATCCGTGTTTGACAATGTCCTCGGTTGTCCCTTGTGATAAGATAACCATTTAGCAAAATTAGCGGTTCGAATGTCAACAAATGTTCGTGGGGAGAATATAATTTCTTCGAAAACATAATCCTTCAAATTACTTTCATGTAAAAATATGTACGCATCACAATTTGAAAGTTGCGACAATAGTTTTTGACTACCTGTGCAGAAAATAATTTGAAAATGCAAAATAAACATTAATAGGTTTTTAATGGCAGTCATAATTGTAGTAGAATTTGTGACTTAACTTGTTAGAATATGAAAATAAAATTTTTAGAAAGTGCAAGTGGAAAGTAATAAATACTAGTTTGAGTATTATATTCCCGTTTATCGCCTAATTGTTTTCATTGTCAATACTATGGCAAAAAAGGAACTCAATATTTTCTATTGTCTTGCAAGGCAAAAATTAAAAATATTTAATGACACTTGTGCAACCAATAATGTTCGTTTTCTGAAACAAGCTTTTATCTTATGCTGTTAGCAAAAGCAATTCAGCAAAAGTTTAAGTAAGTCAGAAACCCAGCCTTTTAATCACATCAGGCATAATTCTCATCTATTTTTTGAACTCTGGTTTTCACTGAAATATTATTTTGGTAATGTATTCCAACTCAGGGGTCCAGTAAAACAGTTTTCTTCGTTTATTTTGTCATGTACATATTTTCAGTCCTGAAAACACAAAGGACCTCATAACCACTTCATATGTTCATATAATATAACTATTTCCACTATATTTTGCTCACGATATTCAGTTACCCCAGTGTTACACGGGCTAATTAATTAATTATTAATAACTAAGGTTTTGTAATGTTCATTATCCAGGCGTACTTGGTAGTATTATTATACTATCCATTGTTCAAAATCTTAATGTGAATAGAAATCTCTAAAAACACGTCTTGCAGATTTTATCATCAATATGACCATGATTAAATTCTAAAAAAACAGTATTATTATCAACATGAACTGACAAACTGATGTCATGTTCAGTATCATTATAATAATACAAAGCAAGAAAAACAATTGCAAAAGCAGTATAAAGAAAAGCACGACGATTGTGGAGCTCTTCATCGGAATATTCAGACTGGATGTTGTACAGCCCTCCAAGCTTCCCTTTGTGTGATTCATCACCATAATATTTTGCTTGCGTAGCATTTAACCACGCTCAAGCAAATCTGACATGACTCCCAGAGCTGACCTTTAACATTATAATTCCTGGTTTTTCCGAGTATATTATTAAATTCCGTAATTTATACATTAATTTTAACTTTGGAGTTTGATTAGATGTGCAACAGTGTTTAAGAATATCTCACACAGAATACAGTTTAATAAATGGTTATTTAAACCTCTATTTCTTAACATGACTAAAATTATTCATTAGATAACATTTTGTGCACGTTCATAACCCTTTTAGATTGTGTACTTTACATCTCTATCAGTTTTGAATAAAACTATAAAACATTAAAATTGTTGCAAAGAGCCAAACTTTAAGTAAACTTAATTGCTTTGAAAAAATTGTGGACCTCGGGTTTCAAACCCTGCCGATTACGACATTTCTGGAGACGGTAAAGCTTTCGAATTTATTTTTTAAAATTAAGAGTTAAATCTAAGAGATGACAAATATAAGTACTTACAAGTCAACTGTACAGTAGTCTCAAAATTAACAATGTTGTGGAAAATAAGAATTGTACTATTTACTATAATATACTTTGAACAAATAAGTTCCCATTAATATTCCCCGGAATTGCATTTTCTGCATTGAATTTTCAAATATTCTCACTTCCTATTTTAGTCTATTTTTCAATTCACTGTGTGGTTAAAATGCGTAATCGTATTAAACACTAAAGATAACAATCAATTTTGCAATTCAATATTAAAAACACCAAACTTAATATTATTATTGTTTTCCAGAAAGGGAAAGGCATAAACATCTCAAGAATAAATGCAATAACCAATTTGGATTGTGGATGCATTTGTCTGCTTATTCAGGCAGGAGTTTGTACAATTCTCAAAGCTTCCTCTTCATTTGAGTTGACTGAAATCAAACTCTTGATCCCTAATCCCCAAAATAGGTATTTTAGAGTTTGGACACCAAATGGCTGATGTTAGTCGCAAACTCGAAGAGGACCTTGAAATACAACGCAGGAATAGAAGGGAATTCGGAATAAAATGCTGTCAGCAAAATGGTATTAATTTTATTGGATATATTTAGTTTTTAATTAGCTTCATCACATAATATTACAACGATATTTATTCATGATTGTCCTTGAAAAATTGGCAGTTAAATGAAATAATGTCAATAAATTCCATTATTTAAACCATTCAAACAAGGTTAATGTATTTTTACACACATTTTTTAATGTAATACCCAACATTAATGTATTTTTCGTATAATCTATAGCGCTGATTCTAGAAGCTATACTACCAAAAATTACTGGATTTTATATTGATGAAATGAAACTAGCGACTCAAAATAAAATATCTTCACTTCATTCCCGATTAACTCACGAAGATCTGAAACATGAATGTATTGAATCTGTAAAGAGAGCCTGCTCTTCCATTGACGTAAGAATTCTCCACTTTTACTGTAAGGAAATCGAAGACACTTTAGATGCTTCTTTTCTAACTTTTTCGGTCAACAATCAATTACAAAGCAATGAAGATTCGCAGACCCAGAAGCTGGACGTAAACAAAGTATTAAACTTTTACAACGAAAAAATGAAAGTTGTGACCCAGAATAGAATTTCGTCTGAAGAACTTCGATTAGCTCATGAAAAACTGAAGGAAGAATGCGTCCAAGCTTTGAAAACAGAGCAATCGAAAATTGATTCCCAACTTAAAGTTCAATTCCAAGAAGTAGATACTTCTCTAGAAAAGCATTTTGAATTGCACAAGAACAATAATGAGCTAAAGGAGAAAATATGCTTGTTGGCGATGGAGAAAGCACATATAAATTATATTCATGCAATGAGCAACAAATTAGAGGGAAAAATTATAAGTCCACAAGAAATAGAGGATTTGCATAAAGAAGCTTTAAGTGGTGCTTCCTTAATCCTAAAAAGGGATTTAATGTATAACCAAGAAGACATTGACATTCATACAGAAAAATTAACAATTGTAGTAAGACCAAATTTCGAAGTTTTGGCTGAAAAAAATCGAAGACTATTCGTGTAGAGGAAGAAATAAGAGAATTTGCGAAACAAAAGAAATTGAAAGAGGAAGCAGAGAAAAAAGAAAAGGCATCAAAGGAGAAATTAGGAATTTTAGCAAAACCAAATTTCGAGGTGTTAGCTGAAAAAAATCGAGAACTATTCCGTGTAGAGGAAGAAACAAGAGAATTTGCGAAACAACAGGAAGCTCTGGAGAAAAAAGAAAAGGCAACAAAGGAACAACGAGATACACTTGGGAAAAGTAATTACAACTCTACATCTATACAAAAACCAGCAAGCCCACTTCCAGAAACGAAGTCAGCCCGTCTTTCAAGCGACACCAAATTTTCCGGAGATAAGGTTCTGAATTCCAAAACAATAATTGCAGTAGAATTCGGCATGAGAACCGTAAAATGTGGAATTATAGTAGATAGAAGTTTAAAAACCATTCCTGATCAATGGGGGAACAAGGAGTTTCCTAATACTATTGCAATTACAAATGATGACGAAATTTTGATTGGACATGAAGTTTCGCTGGAGTCTGCAGTAAAAGTAAAGTTCGTCTGCGAAATGGTAAACATATTTTTTACTCCATTAGAAAAAATGCAATCTCAGACGATTTCTTTTCGTGGCACGGATGTCACGGTAAAAAAAGAACTGCTTTATGGATTAATTTTATCAAGAATCAAGTCTGATGCTGAGAGATTTCTGAATACCTCAGTGGATTCTTTGGTGTTGACAATTCCTCTTTGCTACAGCAGTACACAAAAACAGGCAGCAAAAGATGCAGCCTTAATCGGCGGTTTTTCTACAGTTCATTTGATAACCGAACCTACAGCAGTAGCTTTGGCGTACGCTCAACACCAAGTTAGGTTTGATTCTGATAAACATCTCTTAGTAATTGTGGCAAACAATATTTGCGGTGTAATACTTATTGATGCAGCTATTTACCACTGCAAAGAAGGGAAAGTGAAAATGGTCACTTGTGTGGGAAACTCTCACCATAATGTTCCGAACAAACTTAAGAAATCTTTTCAGAACACATTAAATACGGTTTTTGGAGACGGCCCAAATGATTTAATTCTCTCTTCACTGAAGGAGTGTGTTAAAAATCGGGCTGTAAACGAATTTGCACTGATTTGTAATAAAAGGGAAGACAAATCTATAATTTTGGGAATGGTCAACGAATTATGCAAAAATTCTAGACCAGTAACACAGCCGCCTGCACAATTTGGAGTATTAATTGGAGCGACTATTTTTGCAAAATTATGGAATGGGGAAGAGAAAGTAGCCAAATCACATATTAGTGATCTACTTCCGTACCAAATTGAAGTTCATAGAAAAAATGAACATTCAACGAAGACATCGATTGTTTTTCTTCGACACGACCGACTTCCAATAACAGAACGGCTCAATTCATTCCCATTTGAATGTCACAAGGGAAGTTTATATTGCAATGTTTATGAAACTGGGAACGTAACTAAACTCCCCATCGCAGATTTCGTGGTTCCCATTTCTTCATCAACAGGTCGACAAAGTTTTGGATGGGTCAACTTTTATGTCAACTGGGAAGGAATTCTAAGATTCAGCGCAAATTATGCAAACCTAAAAGAAGAAGAAATAATAAAATATTCTTCGTTAAATATGACTGAAGAAAGTATCGCTGAAAGTGCTTCTTTTGTTGCCTTTGTGGTTCCCAATACCCGAATGGAAGAGGAGAAACGACTTTTCAACGACTCCAAATCAGAATTAAAAGTTTTAGCTGAATTTATACTGTTCAGCGTACCCCAAGTGCAAAGTGAGTTTGGAAAGGATCAAATGGAAAAGAGGGCCTCTGCAGCAATTGCTGCTTTGGATCATCCCAATATTACCCAAGAGGATATCAAGAATAGAATTTCTGTACTGACCAAAATGAAGACGAAGTATATTAGTGCGCCCTAAAATACTCGACATTTTTAATTTTTTATTGAGAAAAATTGCATACGATTACATTAATTATTATGAGTACTGATATTTTTAATTGAAACCTATGTGTAAACTACTTTACATTTAAATTACTTGATAACGGTAAATAAAATGGTTTAAAAACGCAAAATAACTAATGCCATTGTTAATTATTTGCCTGCCTTATGACTTTAAGGAATCCCTAATAGGGATCTACTTGCAAAATGTAGATTATTTACCAATTAGAACTAATTGTAAAAAACAAACAATTGAGAAGTTGATTTCTTGTGAACGTCCCAATAGGCTGATGTAGTACAAATCTTAGAAAATTCAATTCAAAATAGGACGTTTTCATCTGCAAAACTTCTAACAGCTGCCATCAAGGATTCTAGTGTCTCTGATTGGTTTCAGCAAAGCTGGCATCAGAGCATATCGTAACTGTTTTAAAATTTTTGATTCAATAACTTCGCCTTCCTGGACAAACTCGTAAGTTCCACCAGCGTTTTGAGCGATTCCTGTCACCAGGTTTCTGTCAACGCCAGCTCCAATTCCCAGAGAAAAGCTTCGAGAATGTTTTACTTTAGATGAAACCAATTGGAAAATTTGATCGGGATTGCACACCTAGTTTTATAAATATGGACAGTAAAGTTAGAAAGTTAAAATAGTAGTATACCTTGTATATTAAACTTATTGAAGTGTCGTAACAACAAATGTATGTGATTTTCTAATTTTCGATTAAATAATTAAATAGGCACGTTAACTCTGTTGTACTGTTACCGTAACCGCAGTAAAGCAAAAATGAAAGATAAGGGCGATTAGTCGACAATTGTTAGATATTATAAGTATACCTATAGTTATTTATGGGCAAAATTTAAACATACCTCAAAAATAATCGGTTTACTTAAAGAAAAATCTTTATCCAGTCTCAAATATCATTACTATTCTGCATACGTGAGGTAAATGTAATAAAACATTAGCAAATTGCATTAAAACTTGAGGCAAAGATATATTATCAGTTCGGATAATATACCTGTTACACTCGGACACTGTTACAATGTTACCATTAGTGTTTTTCAGTGAACTTGAGTTATCATACCATCCTTTGTAATTATTTTTCCATTTAAAAGTTCCCTGAACAGTTTTGGTTCGTGGTGAGAAAACAATATTTTCAAAGACGTAATCCATGAAATAACGGCGATAAAATGAGATGTCAAGGTTATAATTTGCAAGTAGTGAAGAGAGAATTTTACAATCTGAACTGAAAATGCAAATTGAGATCAGAATAGCCGTGATATATATTTTATGTGAACCCATAGTTATAATTTTTAACTAATAATCTTAGAATATAGTGAATTATAAAGTAGGAGAGGTAGAGGAGTCGTCTATGAAATAAAATGACCGAAGTTCGCTCTTGGCTTCTGCTTGTTCTGCCTATGTTCTATGAGGGTGACAGAATATTCTCAGGATCGGATTAAGGTACTTCGTCCAAACGTACGTATTTTAGTAAATCAAGTATAGAAATAGTTTTCTGCCTTTTAGCTGCCTTTTGTATATGGAGTCATTGAGACGGCACGGGTTATGAACATAGATCATGAATAACCAAATACTTGAAGGATATGTAGACAATCCTCTTGGGTTTCAGGCTATGGTATCAATATTGGCGGACTTTAATGTATAGCACTGATGGCTGTCAGTGAACGCAAAAAATTATAAATGATATTTCGGATATAAGGTAAAAATGCTTTTAGTTCAAATATTGAAGAAGAAATTAAGCAGAATACAAACGAAAGACTTATATTTAACTACCCATAATCAATAATCTATTTACCATGGCCATAAGTATAAGCATCCTTGCCTTCCTGGAGAATGATCACTCAATACAAGAATCACTTAGGTATAACTAAACTGCTTTTCCCACGTATCTTGTTATTTTTTATTCTTCAGAATTAAAGATCACCTTTTTACTTACTTGCGTGATCCTCATGGTCATAATTAAAGCTAATAAAATAATGCCAAAAAAGTAGCCCAATATTTCAGGAAAGCAATTTTACTTATGGAAAAATGATTATTCTTGTATTGAGGGACGATTCTTATCGTAAAATAATATTTTTATGGTAAATTGACTATTCGTATGGAAAAATGACTGTTTTTGTCAATATGGAAACCTGATAATTTTTTATGGTTGGTTAAAATTATCGTCAAAAATAATGACTCACTTACTCGCTATGCATATAGTATAAGTATAATTTCCCTAAAAAAGAGTTACAGTACATGATATAAGAAAATTCCTTACATTGTTTTTTTTCAGAAAGTGTTTGACGGAATAGTTTGTGATATAATAAGGGGTTTCAAGCAAAAAAGAAAAGAAAGAAAAGTGAAAAAGTTGAATAAGAAAAAAGTAACTTTTTCTGCTTTTCGAGTGAACGCACTGGTCATATTAAAGAAAAGCCCAAAAAACCTGTAGGTGTAGTAGTAGCAATACGGAGTAGATGGGGAAACTCTGTGTTGCCTAGGGGGAGCCGACCCCTGAATAGGCGACCCCTTAAGCAATGATGTGCGTGATTTCCGTAAGTGGGGTGCATCCCATGGGATGCCATGGGATGCCTCCCACTGCCGACCATTCAGATATTCAAAGAAAAGCATACGGATGAGGAAAATAAGCATGTAAAATGCTGCTTTAATTTGAGCACAAGAAGTAGTGTGGCGGGACTCCACTCGTCCCACCGTACTACGCGAACCACCCAACCCTACCAGAAACCTTACTATCCAATTTCCCTGAACCAAAATCCTCAGTCGAGTGGGAACAGCGGAGTTGAGAAGGTGTCTTGCCTAGTATCTCTCTTGTCTCTCCTAACTATCCTCTGGTGCGATCACCATTGGTGTAATGTGAACTCAATAGAATAAAACATAATACATTTCTCCTGAAACTAAGTCAGCTCTCCCAAAACTCTTGTCTATATTTATTGCATACGTGTACTTTATTCGCATCTTGGCAATAAGAAGAACCAGAAGTCGGCTAGAATACAAATACTGAGCCTGATTATTACATAATAGTTAACCTCCCATTACAATGGTACCGAAACCCGGTCTTATTCGCCAAAAATTTGCCAAACAATAAGTGAATTTTGTGAAAAAACTATACGAGTGTACTTAAGAAATTTATTTAAGAAGTAGAAGACTTGGAGAACTGGAAGTTTGACCTGTGTACGAGTATTTGATCTGTTCACAAATAGAAGAATTGGGAACACGAAAAGGAATTTTGAAAAGTAAAACTGTACAACCACGTACAGTGAGGTAACAATACTCTGTATCGTTCAAAAATTCTATTGTAATTTAGTATACTTTATTTATACCACTTAAATAAGACAAAACAATTCAATTAGATTACGTAATTTAAGAAAGAAGCGAAATTTTAAGCAACTTATTGCAACATTTTTGTCAAATAATTAATAAATTCAAAAATTGGGATTCGTTTTGAAAAAGTTAAGTAATATTATGGTTAAATATTATTATAAATTATATCAAATCTAAGCTTTGTAAAAGAAAATATTAATCAAAATTGGGGTTTCCCGTTTAAAACCAATGTAAAAGGTACCCCATAAAAGACCTGTAATACAAAAAGTTTTTGTTAAGTAGGAGAATAGTAAGTAAGACAAAGGAATATAGAAGGACATAAAAGGTCGAATTACGCATTCATGTTCTTGCCTGTGGAATGTATGTTAATTTACTTTGTTGAAAGTTCTAGAAGCTAAAAGAGACGCTGGGCTTTGTGATTGAAGGCGATTTGACCTCAAAAGGAAGGGAAACGCCCATTGACCAATCAACGGCCAGAACGTCTGGAGAGGATTATTGAAAGTTGACATTGTTAAAACAAAGCAATAACCTCATTATCTAAGGTTGTGTTCAATTAACTTGGGTTTAAGGCTTGGATTAGCCACCCAAGGTTACGGAAAGAAATAAAACCGCGTTCGGTCAATAAGACAGCAGTGATTTGCATACCGTGGATAAAAAGCTGTGTTCAGCAAAGAGTACGCTAATTGGTATTCAAATTGATGAACAGGCACTGGTAGAGATAAACCGACCGATTACCATATTGGAAGATATATGTAAATTGTAAGGAAAGGAGGACACCTTTCAACTTCGCTCCACAAGACTCACACAAGTATATATTGTAATATAGTTATAGTTAGCGATAAGGAAACGAGTATACGTATCCCATTAAAGAAATATAAATAATATTGTAAGCCATACAGGGTACATGGCATTGATTTTTGATAAACATTGTTTTAAGGTAGTACTATACTTGACGTGTTAAGGGTACCGCAGTATAACTTGCTAACATTGATAAATTTTCTTACCGTAAAGGCTGAATTAACAGCACCTAATTTCTTGTGTATTTTAAGTAACAATATAAAATTCAACTACAGTTCACATTCACATTTTCTATTTGAATATTCTAAATTTCTCTAAGCTAAATCTTTTTTTTAAATAAAGTTCTTAATTACTATTAAATTAACAAATCCATTTGCTTAGGACAAATCTCTAAGTGTAATCGCAACAGTAGATACCAATTTGATTTTACGATACAGTTTCATACTTAACTACCCACCCATATAGGTATTAAATAGTTACATGTAAAAGAGGGATACGATCATCCAACTCTTATTAGTTCTTTATTGTTAATGGGTGTGGGAATACTTGATTAATATTGGTACTACTTTCGTTATAATTACCTTACTTTATATTTTGAGTACTTGCATGCGAAAGAGTGATTTGATAATCCAACTCTTATCATTTCATTATTGTTAGTAGGATCTTGCATTGCTAATTAACATTGGAATATTAATTCGCATTTATGGTCGTGGTACACTTCTATTTGCAATTACCCAACCGTATAGTCAATAAGTAGTTCTTTGTAAAAGAGGGATATGATTATCCAACTCTTGTTAGTTCAATATATGTGAATGGGATTGGAAATAGTTCATTAATATTGCACTACAGTTCTGTTTGCAACTACCAAACCATATAGTAATTAAGTATTTATTTGTAAAAGAGGGATGTGATCATCCAACTCTTATTTTTCAATAATGTTAATAGGATTTTGAATTGATAATTGATGTGGGAACACGTTTTAATACAAGTTTGTATTGTTGTTTCTTAAACTATAGAGTAAAAGGAAAATTGTATACTTTTAAAATGACTTGTGTACCTAAGAGTAAGAGAACTTTGTTGCACTGTAGTACAGCAGAGGAAGAATATAATTGTTATGATCATAAGGATACAGTACATAGTATAAAGAGAATTATGTTATGTAAGACTTTCTCAAGTAGGAAGCGGAAGTTCAGTTCGAACAAGAGAATTCGGAAAGTAAATGAAATCAGCCAAGCAGTGTGTAAAGAAGAATTGAAAAAGAAAAGCCATATCATTGAGACCTTGGAAGCGTTGGAATTGTTGTTAAGAGACGTCTTAACAAAATCTCGACAAGACTGCCAGGTAGTCAACGGTAACACTACAGCTACAGCAAAAGAAAGGGTTCACCGGGAAAATGTTGGGGAAAGCTGCCCAACAAGAAGTAAAGAACCAAAACTTGCACACGAAAAGATATTTCTAAAGGCTGACTCAGAATTTCGTATCGAAGGATACTACCCTTTGAAGCTTATCCAAAAGTTCAGAAGAGGGAAAGTCATTGAGGAAGGACAAGATAATTCAATTGCAGAAACGCCCACGTTCAGGACGTATAAAATGCAAACAATTGAAGATGTTGACATTGAAAGGAAGCACAGTGACGCAAGTGTACATAGCGGGCACTGTAGGAAGCTTCGTGTGGAAGATGTGAAGAAAAGGATTACTGCATCGCGAAATGTAGGCATACCTACTGATGTCAGTACGGGGAAAGGATTGAGTCCTACCCTGAAGAAAGTGAAGAAAAGATGGCCACAGGAAACTTCATCCAGAATAGTAGCTGACATAGCTGGGCGGCAGCTTGCTTCAACCCACTTTCAACCCACTCTGAGTAAAGTTGGCCAACTTCAACTCAACTTCAACCCTCTCAAAGTGAAGTTGGCCAACTTCAACTCAACTTCAACCCTCTCAGAGTAAAGTTGGCCAACTTCAACTCAACTTCAACCCTCTCAGAGTAAAGTTAGCCAACTTCAACCCAATTTCAACCCTGTAAGGGTAAATCTGGTCAACTTCAACTCAACTTCAACCCTCTCAGAATAAAGTCGGCCAACCTCAACTCAACTTCAACCCTCTCAGAGGTAAGTTGGCCAACCTCAACTTAACTTCAACCTCCTCAGAGTGAAGTTTTCCAACTTCAACTCAATTTCAACCCTCTAAGGGTACATCTGGCCAACTTCTATTGAACTGTAATCCTCTGGTACTCTGGGCAGCTTCAACTCAATTTTAACTGAAGTTGACCACCGTTACTAAATTCCTAATAAAGTAAAGTGCCACTGGCATACATTTGACTTGTGCTTACAATCCCCACAGCTGAATGTGATTAACAAAAATTAATTATTGAACTGCTTTTTAAATTACTTATATACCTGCAAGCGAGAATTCTTTTCAAGCGGTACGGACCTACCTACACTACAAGCCGTCGTATTCTAGGAATCTTAAGCGGATTAGTGGAGAAAGCTTAATTTAGAACTTAAGTTTTCAAGGAAATAGAACCATTCTCTTTACCTTTGTTATTTTTGTTTGATAGAAATCGTATGTTAATTTGTGTACGCACGTAAGCACGTTTGGTTATTTATATTATTTATTTTCATGCTTTGTTGTTTGGATAAATATTCATATAAGCCAACTTCAACTCAACTTCAACCCACTGAGAGTAAAGTTGAACAGTTTCAACTCAACTTCAACCCTCTAAGGGTAAAGTTGAATAGTTTCAACTCAACTTCAACCCTCTAAGGGTAAAGTTGAACAGCTTCAACTCAACTTCTACTGTGACTTCTCAACTTCTACTCCAAAACCCTGTGAATTGCAAGGTGTTCGGGAACCGAGTGCACGCGGGAACGCCTGTAGCAATAGAAGAAGAGAAAGGAGAAGAGAAAGCAAAGAAAGAGACCACATCACTCATGGACGGTCCAGCTATTTTGATTTATCGCTGTTCGTCTGGATTGGTCAAAGGAAAAATATGGGCAAGGTCGATGGAAAAAAGAAAAATTCTATGTATCAGAGCTTCATTCTATGAAAAATTCATTTAAAGATTACTACGAAGCGCATTTTTGTGTACCTAAATTAAATTTCAAAGTCAGTTGTGAAGGGAAGGTCGTGAGAGGCTGTGATTAGTCCATCCTGCAGTAACAACATTACATTTGAAAGACAAATGTGAAGATTACATTGACGGAGACAAGTTAAATGGATGCAAAACGGGATATCAAAAATAATCCCACTATTTACCAAAGTATGTTCAAGACATTTTCATGATATGGAACAAAGAAAATAAATTGCAAATCGATTTCAACCGTGATAACTACGATTTCGAAAACCTCATTGTCAGAAAAAACTTTAAGGAAACTTTTGGGGGCACTGCACTTGAAATTTCTAGAGACTTTTTCTAAGACAAAAATTTGATGTGATTATCAAGTTGAATTACATGAAAAATTAAGGGACAGAATTCATCTAAGTTAACCCACCCTTAAGTTACAAAGGATATAGTAAAAGCTTTTTGATTGCAGAACACGGATTTTATACATTCGCTGCAGCCCAGAACCTGCAAAAAAATTGCAGCAAGACATCAGAACTGTTTACAGTATTCTTACCCCACCTACCGTATGGAATATACACTTGTTAGTGCTACACACGCTAGATGGAGAATACGACCGCTTACATTTACCAAGACTAAGAGCAACCATATAAAAAGCAATGTACCATGAAACTTTCCCCAACTTTCACTTGAACCCTTGAAGTTGAAATTAGGAAAAAAACCGTTGGAACCAAACTAAGTTACCCGGATTTTACCTTGGACACTCAGGAAGATCCAATGGGCGAATTTACATTACCGAAGAACACGTACGAAGAGTCTGAGGTACCTTTCAATGTCGACAAATTTCCTTATGGACTTTTCAATGCTAAGGGTACCACAATGTCCTTTCAATGCTAATGGTACCGCAATGGCTATTCAATGCTAAAGGTACCCCAACACCCAGATCCAATGAGAAATGCCTCAACACTCTCTACTATACACCTATACATGTTATTCAGAGAAAGTGAACCTACAGTGGATGTGCACACAGGAGGTATAAGCTACCTTCGCGATACAACTGTCGGATACCTACTACACCTACTACACTACCTGGAAGATTTATCTATATTTACAAGACCAACTAAACTTACCCCTTTACTTCTTCAGTTAACTCTTGCTATGAAGAAATTCTTGGATTAACCGGTTAACTCAGAACATGCAACCTCCGAAATGGGAGGACATCTGAAATATTTCTTTCTAATACGCTATCGAAAGAGGGACATTTATACCCAATCTCTTGTCACCAAACGAATCTTTGAAGTTAAGGTCAACAGGTGTCTTAACGAAAAATTCATACAGAAAGGCGAAAAACCTGCTGAAATGGGCTGAAATAAAACGTTTAACTGCAACTTTAACCCATTCGATTGAAGAACCATAATATTTGAACTTAACGATATTTAGTATATCAACCTTAATGGAAATTACCTGCACCGTGTGCTCACATATTTGTAAAACTCCCTTTGTGGACACTTAAAGATTAAGTACGTTATTTTTCAAATTATGTAAGTCTTAATGCAATGTATAACACAAAAACTTGGTGTGATTGCCAAGGTTGTTAAATTATAACTACTACTATCATCAGTACTTACAATGTGGAAGTCAAATAATCAAACTGATGTTAAGTCAACAGCAGCTTTCCACTATTGTTCAAGCAGTACAACTACAAAATCTATATAATCACCAGAATAATCCTATATAACAACTCATTGTAACTTCATCAATGCTATGGGAAAACCCCAAGCAACCATCATCAACACAGAAGAACCTGATACGGGAATAACCCGTTCGAGATCCAACATCGGTTGTGGAAGGACGATAAAAAATTTACTGGTGCGGCGTGTCAACATTCTGGTTCCTGCTTGTCAACACTGACCTATGGACGATAGTGATTAAACCAAATGGAGCATCCTATCATCACTGCACCCAGGACACAACTATTGCTCCAATCTCCGTGTCAACTTTTCTCAAATTGGACTTACTATAGCTTTAATATGACTTTTATGGGAAACGTAAAATTGATGTATGTATGTGTGAACGTATGAATTTAATTAGTATTAGCAATTAAGACTAGTTTAATTAGTTATTAGTTAATACCAGTGATTAGCATAAGATATTATTAATTAGTATAATGTACTATAGGTTAATATAGCTTACTATAATTTAGTATTAGTTTGTATAAGTTACGTAATTGTAATTAATTATTTTGCATGATAATTATAATTTTGTCATTATAACTAACAATTTACTTTCCTTATCATTATCTGTTATATGTAATTGGCAAATTCAGGATGAAATGTTTATTTATGAAAATTGCTTAACTATTTCATATTTTCAGCAAATCTACGTTAAAATATAAATTTAATTGTAAAGGGTGAAACTGGATCAACTCTTTCCTCACTCACCCACGACCCTCAACGTTGTGCCAACGTTCGTCAAAGGGGGGGAGGATGTGACTCGTCCCACCGTACTACGCGAACCACCCAACCCTACCAGAAACCTTACTATCCAATTTCCCTGAACCAAAATCCTCAGTCGAGTGGGAACAGCGGAGTTGAGAAGGTGTCTTGCCTAGTATCTCTCTTGTCTCTCCTAACTATCCTCTGGTGCGATCACCATTGGTGTAATGTGAACTCAATAGAATAAAACATAATACATTTCTCCTGAAACTAAGTCAGCTCTCCCAAAACTCTTGTCTATATTTATTGCATACGTGTACTTTATTCGCATCTTGGCAATAAGAAGAACCAGAAGTCGGCTAGAATACAAATACTGAGCCTGATTATTACATAATAGTTAACCTCCCATTACAGTAGAGTAAGAAAAGTAGTGACGCATGCTCAGGAGAAATTTATTTCGAGCAAAATGAGAAAAAAGACAAATGAGAAGCATAAGAGAAGAAAGAGAAAAAGCTTTGAAACCCCTTAATATTCTGTAAGTCGCCAGTTTAAAGAGAAAAACAAAGTTAGTATACCGATTGAACTACTTTATTGAGGCTTTCGATTTCTGACATGTTGTTTTATTTGCTAAAAGCTTAATTTATTTAAAGGTAAGAAGAATTCTTAGATGTAGACTGGATTCAGAACACATATTGCCTATGATATATATTTTCCTATTGCGTGTATCCATTTTTTAGACTTAGATTATATAGTTTCATTACACATTTTAGGTTTATATATTCTCTTTGCTTATATTCTATATTGTTTTCTTTGTCTGCGAGATAGAACCTAGATATAGATTATTAAAGCATTCGTGACTTTACTTGAAGACTAGCTACATTTCTATAGAACTAAAAGCCTAGAAACTTCTATTTGCTTAAGCGAAAACTCTTCTAAATGCCACGCAAGCAATTGTAGCACTTTTTCTGTTACATTTTTCAGAGTAGTCCTAGGTTTAAGGTAATACTCTTATGCTGGAATACTCCGATCGTTAACTTAAGTAGCTTAAGCACGAAATTAAACCGTGTAGACGCATTTAGATGACAAACTGTATCCTTAGTTGACACGAAATTTTTTGTAATTCGATGTGTCACTTAATTCATCGATATCTTAGGGTTTAATTTTGATGATTTAGAGATATGTTTATGATTTCTGATCCTTTTACCGGGAATTAATGGAGATCAATTTAAAAGTAAAGAACTGATGAATTCTACTTATCACTGATGAATTCCTAGCATTTTAAATTACCTAAATTTGGGATTGCAGCCATGGCACCTGTGTAGAGATTTGCATATTGTTCTATGAAAATCAAACCTGCTTCCGTAAAAGGTTTCCAAATTGGTTTTTATTCTTCTACCAAGAAGCCGGTATGGGTCAAGTATCAATGGATCCTTCTTAAGGAGAGGTGATGGGTTCAATTTTGATGATGTCAGTGCAAGGGGCAAATGCTGTACTTTAAAAGTGAGTGGAGTCGCCGTACAAGGATCTCTGCAATTCAGTTTGTCATTGTTTTCCCATTTGAGACTCGCCCCAGCACGCTCTTCCCTCAACCATAGAGTTTTATCTTCTATGTAAAACTCCACTCGATTCTGTACTTATTTACTCCGTTGAAGGTTTTATCACATTGCCATATATTTTACTCTATGACAAGTTCCCTCACATGAAATTTGCCGACGTTTTCGAAAAGATATGATTTTGGGATTTTGAAGTAACGTACACGTTTCAAAAAAATATCAAAAAAAGAGAAAAAAATTTAGCAGCGGTTATGAGGCCGCTCTTTTTGAATTTCAGTTTGCAACTATGTAAGAAAAATAGAAATACACGTTTTCAATGTAGTTCTCCCACTCCAAACAACCCCAAATATTTCCCCGTTAAAGAACATTTTCGAAAATCAAGCCCTCATAACCGCTAGAAAAATATGCGGCGATTTCAAAAATGTCTATCCCAAAACTCTCCGTTTAGCCATTCTCCCCAAATCAGGGATTTTAAAACCGATTACCCCTCCTCAACTTCTTCAAAATAATGTCAACGCAATAAAAGCGGTTTTTTGTTACCTTATAAGGCCGGAATGTATTAATTTTATTGACATATAATAATTTTATCTTTATA